>CM070035.1:151110730-151136246 GCA_036250615.1 Ptychadena robeensis | reverse complement strand
AGAGATAGTAAAATTTTTCAACTTGCAGACTTTGTGAGCTGATTGCAAACACTCTGAAAATGGTATCATCACCAAAATTGCTGGAGATGTACAGAAGGGCTGTGGGAACAATTTTTTTTGCTATAGCACATGTAGTTTCTTAGGAAATTTTGACTTGACTTTGAACTTCATTTATGCAAAAACTATTTGTGTTAGAGACATCCTTTTTTTTATAGTATACCCCCAACCCTTCTCTACATCTCCAGCAAGTTTGGTGATGATACACATTCAGGGGCTTTGCAATTAACTAAAAATCTTCAAGATGGACCATCTCTATTTCCTTCACCCCTCCTTTCTCTTGCCCCGTTGACTGTATTGTTTATTTCTTCTCTGTCTTTCCTCTTATTATTCTTTATTTTTATTTAACGCCTGGACTTCTTTATCTCTATTACCACCAATAACTCTTCCTAACTCTGATCACTATCTCCACCAACCCTTCACTCTCACCCTCAATAAGTCATGTGTTTTAAGGGAAAACAGTATAACATTGTGTATAAATGTGAGCTTCTAAAACCAGAATTGTATTAGCCTGAAGAAGGGATCCGCGACATCCCGAAAGCTTGCTTCTCTAATGACTTCAGTTTGCCAATAAAGGGGATCACTTAGACTCCAAACTATCCATATTCATCAATGGCTAACAAGGTACAACACTCAACTATATTTTTATAAAAAAGATGAGCATCAATATTTGGAATATGGAACTGTGCTTTCCAAATACTGTAAGTGATGTTGTGGACGTCACTTCCGGTATTTTAAGTTATTTTCAGGTATTTTAATCAAATCAGATTATCTGTTAGCCCCAAACAGGTGGAGATCGAACTTTTCCAAAAGTCTGATCTGCCTGTTCACGAAGGGCCGATGCTCGGCAATCACCATTCCTAACCTCACCCCCCCCCACCTATTATATACTCTGTTCCCCAACCTATTAGATTGTAGGCCCAATTGGCCAGTGTCCTCTACTCCTCCTGTGTCAAAACAAGTACGTGTGTGTTATCTTGTGTTGCCTCTCAACTCTAATTTAATGTACAGCACTGCGTAATAGGTTGGCACTTTATAAATAAAAGTTAATAATAATATATTAAAATGTTGATGTGTCTTTGTGATGTGTTTTCTATTCATTTGTGTGGTTAACTCTCCAATTTAAGTTTTTTTTCTTATTTGATGTAAAGTTTTTTGTCTTTCAATAAAAAAAATTTACTGAAAAAGAAAATGTATGCAGATCTGGCCCTCGAGGACTAGACAACCCCATTTTAGAAGCACTCTTAGGAATTTAGTGGATTAAAAATAATTCAGTGTACCTTGGACACTCTACTCATTTGCAAAAATTTTTAAGTCATAATTGGGTAACTGATTTTATCTAATGGTACAACTCATGTGATTGAGAATTTGTCTCTTTGATATTTAGGAAGTCTGCGTGTCACGATAACACCTTTAGATTATATTGTTTCATGAATAATTATATTTCTATTTATGTATAACATTGAGAACACTTTGCTGTTTATTATTGTGAACTTGCAATCAATAAAACTATATATATATAAGTTCCACACTGAGAATCTCATCTCTCTCCATTGGCTGTATACACAAACTAATATGAGATATTAAACAGTACAATAAATAATGGGGCTCAATAGAATATTCTTCCCCTCACCCACATTGCTGAACCCTCACCCTTATATCAAACCTTCTGCTCTCTGACCTCCACCAAGTCCAATCTCCCAGACAGACCTGTCAACCTTCCCATTTTGGCCGGTTTCTTGATTCTTGAAATCGTGCTGATCTAGTGTCCCCCCCCCCCTGCACATTATCAGCACAAGCGGGGTGGGACATAAGCAGGGAGAGTAACGCTCTCTCCCTGCTAGATCAGCCAAAAGGCCGCCGGCAGTGAAATCAGTGACGTCACTTCCGCTACATGGAACGCGGAAGAACCCAGATCCATCTGCCGGAACTGACGTCACTTCCTGTACGTCCCTTGGTTTTATCATTTCCAAACTTGACACGTATGCTCCCAGAGGACCCGGGTCTCTTCAGAGATCCACCCCTGTTGTTAACGATTGTGAAGTCCTCTCAACTGCTTTGGATTTGCCTTATTCCTATTTCTCCACACCGCTACCTAATGGTAACGTTTTCTTTTAGGAAAATTATATTTAAATGTTTTTAACGTAAGCAGAATTTCTATATTCAAGGTCTGTTTCCATGTTTCAGAGACACGTATTTTGTGAAAGTCGTAAAAAATATATCAAACTGAGAAGATTATAAATATCTAGTGATTTTTGTGAAGGCTAGGAAAATTCAGAATAAGCGGCTGTAAAGAGACATCTTAGTTGAGCATCAGCTGATGCAGCAGGTTTCAAATCACCAAAACTTTTATTATATGCTTGAGCAGTCAGCGCTTGAATAAACAGTGCATGCCTATTTAGGGAAGATCTCGGCTGACCTTCATCCACTGAGCTCGATACATTTAGTCATCCTCACACTTGGAAAACGGTCTCAAGGACTGCGATAATAAACAACGTAGGTTTATTATCTGTGTACAGCCACAAGATTCACAGCTGGTGACCACAATTATTACATCTAAAACACTTCATCATTTATATACAAAGGTTTGGCATGGACAACATAAGAAGATCTTGCCGTTCAGCAAATAATTTATAAACATATATTTCTTAGAGCTTAGAAATATAATACTGTTTGTCTTGAATTTGTATTTTCTTCAGCATGAGGTTACTTAGCTGTTACAGATCTGGAAGTTAAAGGTTTATGTCCACTGTGGCATCCTATTCATTGGAGTGGGACAGTGTCCACTTCCATGTTGACAAAGTGGTGCGGTGCGCCTGTGCTGCTTTCTTTACAATGGGTTTGTTGTCCCACGTTGTCATTGCAGCGCATCCATTGAAAATAAATGAGTGTGCCTGCATGCCGTGGTTTTTCGATTTAAGTTAATAGGAAGTGTTATCGATTCTGCGGCAGTAACATGCACTCAAACACTGCCAATCCAAGTCCTAAGGTATATACTACTGAACAGAAACATGATATTAGTAGCACCCCTAGTAGTTGTGATACCATCATTAATGTTATCTGACCATAAATATGTAAAAAATCAGTTGACATGTTTATTAAATACTATGCTGACTGGCCTTTTTTTTGTTTACTTGGAAAAACTTTATTTAATAGTCATTAATTCAGTCAATATGGAAATCTTCTTTCCATGTCACAGCCATCTCTGTTTATGTAGCTATAGAGAAAAAACAGAATAGCTTGTCGCAGGATTGTTACAGCACCAAACCTTCTTTGGAAGATTTATTATTATTATTATTATTATGATTTATTTATATAGCGCCAACATATTACGCAGCGCTGTACAATACATTATCAGATGACATCCAATCCAAAATGGCGGTACAATCTCAGACCTGCTGTGGTCTACACACAGGAAGCTTTTACAGGTAAAGAACAACCATCGCATATGTAAAATTCAAATTAAATCTACAATAGGACTGGGCCTTCAATCAATGTTTGCTCTAGAAGATGATTTAGGGCTCCTTTTCAGGGGATGACCTATTGAAATCTAGTCATGTGATCACATTCTGCAATATCCTTATACTAGTCCTTAATTAATGTCAGCCCGTTTGGTGTTCCAGCTTGTTTTGGGTCTTGTGGGGTCTTTTGTTTTCTTGTCTGCCATCTTTTGTGAAAGGTGTATCTGTTTTGCTCAATTCTATTTACAATTGATTTGATTTTTTTTACAGGTATAAATGCCTACCTGAATACTATGGATATGTTGATAAATCCCTCGAGTATCGGCCAGGGATCGAGCATCTAAAGTGATGTGCATTGATTCCAAGAAAGGAACGTTTGACCGTGTTGCGAACGATCATTCTTCGATCACACGTGAATCGATGTATGTATGGCTACCTTGACTTTCTAGGTCATCACTAGATATTGACCGTCCTGGGCCTTTACTGGAATTGACCCCTGGGATTTTCTTTCCGTCTATGTATCTCCTGCTTTGTTCTTCATATGATAAAGTGGAACTTTCCCATAATAGCCATAGAAAGTGTTTGTTCCTTGTAAGGGAACCACAAAGTTCACTAATCTTATTCTATGCAGATGTTTAAAATTGTCAAGTTGAACTTTTATAAGCACCCATCTAAGTTCAACCCGTTGAGAAGAAGTCATTGTTTCTGTTGAATAACATGACGCAGATGGCAGTTTCTCATAGATGTCAACTTCTCTGTGAATTTTTTACCAGATTGATTTCCTGTTACTATTTGAGTTTCTAAACTAATTTAGCAAGTCATTTGAATATCATCAGGTTGGAAAAAGCATTTAACATTGTGGGAGACTTGACATCATCTTGTCTAGTATTTGTATAGACCGGGCATGTTAAGCTAGGCATACATGGCTCGATTTTCCATTCAATCAGCTTGAAATGTTTTAGTTTTAATGTAAAAATTCACAACTGATCGATTGCTTTCCTTAGCCATGTGCACATGCTTCATGTTACCATTGGGAAAAAAATCATTCAAAATACCTAGAACACCTGTCAGATACTTGAATCATAGACTGAAATTTACCAACATGTCCGATTTTTGCTCAATCACATTTTGTTTTATTTTTATGACTTTTGGTCAATCGATTCAGTTAAAAAGGAATCAGTTTTAAAATGATCGATTGAACAGAAATATTGAACTGTTTATGTCCATCCTTAGAGGATAAATATAGGACTAGCCATACATGAGCAAAACTGTGACTAAAGGCAGACATTGAGAGTTAACTGATGTGATGGTAATCACTTTATCTGGAGCACTGATAACATTTAACTGTGGAGAGTTTGCAATGAAAGGAACGCTCCCCGCTGTGTGGTGAAGGAGGATGGAAACTTCAGAGACGGCAATAAGCTTTCCATGACCGCTACTTCCTATGCTTGTAAAGCCTCATTATCGCTTAGAACATTGAATAATAATAAGGAACTGCTATTTCTGCAACACCTGAAAGCTTATAAAAAGTTCAAAAATTTTATATATTGAATATACCATCAGTAATAGCTGGACATTGTTTTTACATTACCTTGTGATCCTGCCAGTAACACACATCTGAAAGTGGGTTGACAACTTATTTTCTATTGTTGTCAACCTAGGACAAGAAGTACATGCAGATAAAAGAACACATCTCACGCATGGGTAGATTTTTTTACTCCTCTAACCGCTCCTCATCTGCTGCTCCTCTCTGCAAATCTCTTGATAGGCTTCCAGTTGTCCAGAGAAATTTAAAGTTTTTAAATCTCTCCACACCTCTCGTCCTACTTACATTTCCAACCTAATACATAAATACTCCCATATCCACCCCCTCTGCTCCTCCAGTGACCTACCAATGACATCCCCACTCATAACCTCATCACATGTGTGGCTTTAAGACTACTCTAGGGCCGCTCCTACTCTTTTGAACTCTCTCCCTCGCCCCATCAGACTTGCTCCTACCTTTGCCACCTTCAAAAAAGCTCTAACAACCCACCTCTGTAGCCTCTCCTACCCATCTTCTTCCTAACATCACCACCATGCCATTTCCATCCCCCCACCTATTGTATACTCTGTTCCCCAACCTATTAGATTGTAAGCCCGATCGTGCAAGGTTCTCTACTCCTCATGTGTCATAACCTGTTCCTGTGTGTACTATTCTGAGTTGTATCTCCACTCTAATGTATTGTACAGCGCTGGCGCTATATAAATAAATGATAATAATAATAACACCGTCACCTAGGTAATGCAGGAGAAAATGCATTTTCCCTCTCCCATCAAATTTTACCTGGGGCCCTAGATAGGGTAAGCTGCCTGCCATGGTTTTTAATCACTCCCTGCCTTGTGTCTTGGAGCCAAAAAATATTTTTTACTAGAAGGTCTTACCTCCATCCAAAGACCAAAGAGATTTTTGGGCATTGGCAGAGTGATCTCCTACCTTTGACTTCTGGCTCTGACATGATAAGTGGGATAACCCAGATTGTTTCAGTTTGATTGTTTTTTTTTAAGGTTTTGAAAACATTAATGCTTGTAGGTTGAATTCAATAGAGGATAGGTTGAATTACAGTAGTACATGCTAGGATGGTTACACATTACCACCTGTAAATCCTTATCTGGGTCAAAAAGCGATCAATTAGGCAGGGTAAGGGTAGGTTCAGGGGAGGGGTGGGCAAACTTTTTGACCCATAGGCCCCAAAGGGTTTTCAAATTTGTCTGAAGGGTCAGACAAATAACCAGCCTGGGTAAGAAATGTAATTACGCCAGATATGGCATGTGGGCCGTAGTTTACTCATGTCTGGTTTGGGGAGTTCCCAGTGTCCCTTCTATAGGATTTTTAGTGACATAAAAAGAGAGCACCAGCTTTTGTTTACCTTTTGGGATTTTAGTGCAAGGTTTCTTTTTTTTCCTTTAATTTCTAGCTGCCTATGATATATCGGTATTTTAAGATTTTTCTACATTAAAATAAAAAGTTTCTCCTTTAATGCATTGTACACAAAACAATGACATATGTGTTACGAAAGATTTCACTGGTATTCTGAATACTAAATGGTGCTAATTCTTTAAATATTAGGGAATGGTGAAAAGAGCAGAAACATTTTTCCAAATGGTTCGAGTCACACATATGTCTGATTAAAAATAGGAATTATCACATCTTTAACACTTGTCATAAAGTTCCAACATTAAAATAGATGATTTCAAAAACTAAATGGAAACTAGTGAATATGTGTCATAAGTAATGCCGCAATGTTGAAATGTATCAGATAACAAACAATAACTAAAGTCATGCAGGCTAGGGTTGCTGTCTTCCTTATTGGTTGACAAAGGGCTGCTGCCCAAAACGCGTCCCATTGAGCCTACTGAACCTTACAGCATCTGTACCCAGGAAGTGATATCATCCGTAACCAGGAAGTGATGCCATCGTGGTATCCACACAGCTGAAGGCACATGGCTTTGGAATTGTATTTTATTGAATTTTATATTTTATTTTATAATTTACAAAGCTTTGCCTTGTTGCACTAGGTTGTGCGCCTCATGTCCTTGTTCCTATCTGCAACTGGGGGGGGGGGCACATTCCCCCTTAATATTAGAAGCTGCACACCTAAATGCAACCCACTCACCCACTCATACTTACCCATTTTTACTCTTTTCAATATTTTGCATTCCTAACCTTAGCGAACAAATAAGCAGATTTGGATGTTTGTTTGCTGAATGTATATTTAAGTCAACCAAAATTGACCAGTAGGTATGTAGGGGTTGCCTCCAGGTTTTCCAAGTACCCATACCAAGTACCTGTATTGATCTACTGCAGTAAATGTCAAGAGCCTTAGGCCTAATCCCCACTGTGTTAGAATTCCCACGTTTGACACACATCAAACATGTCCCATCGTTGACATTGATGCACCATGATGGAATATGTGTTTAGACATGTTAACCCATTCATTGAAAAAGCATTGGAAGCATCAAAAATTTGTTTCCCCCAACTATGTTGCCCATTTTTTTCTGGCTCTAAATTAGGCTACTTTTGGAAAATGATGCCTTCCAGAGAGACTCTGCAATCAACAGAGACTTCCTTTTTGCAACTATTGAGTCCCCAATTGTGCCCCTAAAACTAGTTAAATGTTTTTGTTTTAATTAGTCAATGAAATAAAAGTTTTTGTTCTGGCACTCCTTCTATTTGCTCTTTTAGTGGTATCGGGGGTCCCTAAAACAGAGGTAACCTTGTGATGGAAACAGCCTCAAAAAAAGCCAGTAACCTCTACAATGTGGTGAATCCATTGCAAGGCCTCCCGTCATATTATTGAGCTTTCAGTGCCTTTAAATTCTTTCATCATTAATAAAAGAATTAGGCAGCCAATCACAATCTGTCATTCACCTGTGCACGACTGAGCTCAGCTAATTTAATCCAGCAACACAGACAGTTTTTATTGCAGGCGCTATGACAAATGTGAACTGCTAGACTAATAACATACAATTTCTCGCCCCTTGTCCCTTCTCCTCTCCATCACCGACTCTCAGCTTCAATTCTTTCTATAAGTTTTGTTCTCTGGTGTTCCATTTATTTTGTTAAACTTAGTGAAGTTATTTTTCAGTGACTTTGCCACTCTTGACAGACTTTGGCTGGCAAAGCTCCAATTTCCCCGAGCTTTTCACAGTTTTGCTGTGTTGTCGGAAAGTTACGTGTTACTCCATTTAAAAAGTGATTGTTTCATGAGGAAGTGCTCAGCTACTTTTGTAACTCTCGTGCCCTTATTGATTTAACATTAGTTTGAAGACACATTATTAACTTGGGCTCAGATCTTTTTTTTGTCTAGTAATTAACTTGGAAATGTTGGGCTTTTAGGCACACCTTAAGTCTCGAGGCTTACGGCCAACTCTCGGGATTGCATTTAACTAACGTGGGTGCTCCTTGACTTTCAGGAGATTTCTGCTGTTTCATTTGCATACCTCAAAGATTAAAAATGAATACTAACATTCTGAGGAAATACTTTGACAAAAACTCATACTGCATAGCATGGACGGGATCAGAAGTGTGGTGAAGTCACGATCATGCCACCACCATGCGCTTGGGCGTCTGTCGATTGGACAGAAATCAAAGAGCATCAATTTAGGTGCCCGATTCCCAGTCAATCCTTGGATGGGATCCATCCAAGGAATAACATCCATTTAGGATGTCCGTTACCTGTTTGTCACACCTGCCTTGACACAACAGGACACTAAGGCAATGTGGATACGTTAATGCATCTATAGGGATGCCATTGGGCGCATGAAAAACGGATGAGTATCAACTTTTGATGCATCTATAATGCATTTTTCCTCTCCTTCAAATAATATAAACAAAAAAAATGTATGCATTAAAAATGGACCATAAATGGATAACGAATGCATCACAAACAGATGCATACGCGACCCCATGCGTTGGAATGCAGTGGCAACATAGCATAAGACTAGTGAACATTATGGATGTTCCATCCGCCAAGAAGATTTTTATTCTTCCGCCAAATCAGGAGCAGAAATATCTAGCCAGAGGAAGAATATTTTCACTAGAGACCGGGTGGAGAACCCAGTCTTCTAGTGAAAAAAAATCGGCTTTAAAACCAGAAGTGATGTCAGTGACGTCACGTCCGGTAATAGGATTAAAGAATTGTGCATCCCAGATACCAGAAGTGACGTTCTTACCGATTCAAATTCCTCACGAACAGATGTGGTCGATGTTCGACCATCACTACATAGGACTATGTGAAGGCCCCCATACACCTTACAATCTTTCCATACAATTTGTTCTAGCAGGGACAAAAACCATGTACTACAAAAACCATGTAATATGAGGAGCTTTCTAACCCTTCCAATCACAAATGTATTCTAGCAGGGAGGCCACGATACTACACAGTTGTTGGTAGATCTAATGGAGATTATATGGATCATTCTTAAGTTGTAGTGATGGCCGAACTGCCCGCAAGGGCGCGATGATGTCATCGTGCTACTGCCGGGAACCCTGAACGGCTCCTATATCAAGCTGTGTGTTCCCGGCTTAAGCGATATGACTATGTGCACTGTAAAGCGCTGCTAAATAAACATGAAGATAATAATAAAGTGTGCCTATTCCTCTTAGGGTGGGTTGCCATTTTTGTAAAGACTTTGGTCTTACCCATCCATTTTACTAAGCATTAAGCCCCCATACACGCTTAGATTTCCACACGATTCTTAGATCGCCGTGCGCACTCACAAACAATAGAGTGGAAATCCAAAGCTTAAAGGACCGTTATCATTACGCGTGGTCGATCGCCCAACAAATCGGGTCACAATCTAAACGTGTATGGGGGGCTTTTCAGTGTGTTAATTGTAAACCCGAGCTTCATGCTCAGGACTGGTTTGCTGTCTACGCGGAATACAATTGCTATGTAATTACTGTATTCTTACTGTTAAAGAACTATATAAAACTATATCAAATATGAATACTGTAAGAATTCATTTATTTACTGGAAAGTCCTTGCAGTTTGGTGGACGTCTAAGATCCTCATGGTTTCCACCTCCTCTTGTCAGAGAGCTTGTTTCTGGAGCTTCAGTACTAGAGAGAACGCTGATGCCTCCACATAACAAAGTTATAAAATCCCCTTAAACATTGACAGCTGTAACCAATTTAAGGTTAATTTTCAGTCAACTAGAATTACCTGGTTAATTCCCCCGAGTGACATCTTTGCAGACTTTTAACTCCATCACGCCATAAATTTAGATTTTAGGACTACAGGTTGAAGACTTTATTGATTTTCTTTTCCTAAGATCAATATGTTATTGCTATTGATGTCTTCACACCATATGGCATCTCAGGGTCAGTGTGTTTACAAAGTTCCAGATATGCACACATGAGGCTAAACCACTAAAGGGAAAGTCAGAACTATTTCTACTACATAGGATTATATTTGTGTTTATATCTTTTATTTTTTGTAGATTTCAGCAGCAAATACTTTTGCAGGTTTTGCTAAATATTAGATACTGTTTTTTTTTTATTTACCTTATGATGGATCAAGTTATTCTACTAGATAGGTAGAACTAATCATACCCAATAATACAAACTATTTTCAGTTTATATCCATGCGATATCACCAATCGAAACCACCTGTCAGCACTGGATGGAGATTCAAAAGTAATGGTGATGACCTGTACAGGGTCAAAAAGGCATTTTCTGGTATTGTCTGTCTGTTTATATAGTGGAAGCATTAAACTGTCACTGACATATCTGTCTTTTATTGTTAAGTAGTGTTGAGCTTAAATAATTGAATTGCGAATATATTCAGCAAATATCGGGTATTCGAGAATTTCGTGAATATGGCAGCGGATATTCGCAATTTCGAATGTTCGCGATATTGGGATGCTTATGCTATGGATTGTGAATATATATTCGCAATGTGAAAATAAATAGTAACCGTTAGGCGATTATTATTGGGAATATATTTTAGCAATGTGCTTGCAATTGTAAATATTCACAAATATTGAATTAAATATTAGTAGAATTATTCACAAAATATAGCAAATTTGAATATTGCCAATGCCGCTCATCATTATTGTACAGCAATTTATTCTCAATATCCTTAAAAATCATAACAACGGTTCTAAGGCCCAGGTGCCACATGGTCTAAGGCCCCCGCTTGGTCCTCCACTTGCGCCCCCCAAAACGTAACTGTTAATGCATAGGGCATAGGAACTCAACATAGGAACCTGTCCACTGATCTCTAGCTGACTCTTTGCCTGGGATCTTCTAAGAGCGGGAAGAGGAGGAGAGGCAAGGGACCGTCTGGGTCGCTAATTAGCTTTATATGCATTACCATACTCAGGGGTGCACATAACTTTAGTGAGCTCCTCAGGTGAGTACCAGGAGAGGGTGTTTGGTACGCACCCTATGTGTAGAGTGGTCTTTCTCACTGTCTCCCTCACTGTCCTCTCCATCAGCTTCCTGAATGGTAGGTTCTGCTGCAGATGGACCCCCCTGTTCCTGATTGATCCTCCAATTAGCTGTCTCCATCCACAGGTCACCAACTGGCTTTCATTCACATGCAACTCTCACAGTACAAAACCGTTTGACCCCCCCAGATCTCATATCTCAGTAGTACAACCCTGAAATTATCTGACTTAGTTACTAACCCCTAAGACTACTTGCAGTCCAAATGTCATCCTTTCATAGTCGTGTTCCAGCTGTCACACAGTGCTTTTCTCTTGTCAGCTTTTACTCTCACATATGCCTACTCTGTCTTTCATCCCCCAGATCTCCAACATCCTTAGAAGTCCAATAATTTTTTTTTTTTTATTAATTTACATTCCCAATGTCACACCCCTAGCTGCAACCTTTCATAGTTATGGAAAACACTCCTGGAAAACACATGGCCCTAAGGGATCCACCCTTGTAAACCTCTCCCAATGTGAGTATCTTGTCTGTTGTTTTGTTTCAATTTGTTTTATCTTATCCTATTCCACATTATTTAACCAATTGTTGTACTAGGTTGTGCGCCTCTGTCCTTGTTCTTATTTGTCGCATACTACAGTGTTACCTAATGCTTGAAGTATAATTTCACACAAGTTTTTTTATTTAAAAATGTAAAAATAATATCTTCTAGCTATACCTGCTGCCATTTGTTTATTAAAAAATAATATCAGTATAGATTGAAAATGTTATATGCACTTGTGGCCCTTCATATCTACTCAGTTGCCCACCACTGATCTAAGGACTCTCACACTAAATGCATGAGGTGGAGCTGCACTACAATTTTCTGCACTGCAATCATAATCCTCCCGAGATGAACCAGGGGGGGGGGGGGGGGGGGGGGGGTGTTGAGAGATGCTCATCTCTGGAGGAGCACCTCCCATTACTGCGGGTGGAGGTCAATGATACAGAAAGTCTTGCGATTCCGCAGGACTGGGACTGGGTAAGCATGATGTCATACAGCCACTAGGGCACTTGGGACAGATGTCACAACGTCGCACAGTGACATAATTTCAAACTTTTGTTGACAGAAGGAGGGACGACTTTTCGCCCTGTTGCCAATAATGACAAGTGACCTACCAGATTGTAGGTCGGCTTTAAGTATGGAATTCGTAGTGACTCATGCACTTAGGCCCTATTCACAAAAAGTTACCAGCTCCTGACTGCCCCAGAACTGCGACTGGCTGGCAAACATGTCACTTTGGCTCACAGTCACTAGGCGGTTGGCAGGTAGCCCATAGGGATAACATATGTTGGATTCAGTGATTGCCAACAGCTCCTTAACTACCCGCCCAAGTTGGCAATCTCTGCGTCCAGGGGTGGGTTTGTGGTTTTTAAATCAACCGTGTAAATAAATCCATTCTCATTGTAAGTCTGTATTTGGGCGACTAGGGATTTTATAAACCTGTATTTTTCATAATGAAGAACTGTTTATCTAATCGATGCATCTTTATTCTATTATATCTCTATTGGAAATCTCTTTCACCATCTCACTGCCTGTTTAACAAGGTATTGATAACAGAATTACAGCATTATCTCCATACGTCTGTTTAAATAATTGCAAAGAAAACATGAAACCCCTAAAGAGACGCAAATAGGCGGAAAGGGGGAATGGCTATTGAGAGGTTCATTGACAACAAATGACTGATACCGGCTCGCATGCTGAATTCAATCACACTAAATAGTTCCATCTTCAGCGCCTTGTAACAGATGCCCCAGACACATATCACACCTGTCCTTTGGGATTTTACATTAGGAATTCTACTACTTCAATCATAGTATGAAATCAGCATGTTAGATTACCATGTGTCTCACCCAGATTTATTATAAATATACATTTGTTAAACTACGATTGTATCATAAATATATCGTCTCTATATGCCAGAGTGGATACTCAAGATTTTCTTACAGGAGTAAACTTTGTGTGCGCTTAATACAGAAATTAAAACCAAATGAGGTTCTTTCTCGCTTTACCCAAATCTTTATCCCACCCAATGAGCACATAAATATACCGTGGAGGTCACTTTTATATTGGTTAAAGCTGGGAACACACATATAGATATGGGCCAGATCGATGGCCGATTGGAGTGGTGCACGCACTTATGGCCATCTATCTGGCCCATATGTAATGCAGCCATCCCTGTTTTCGAGCAGGACCAATCAATCCAGCTGTAAACAGGAATATCGGACATGACCCTCAATCACGGTCAATGTCCATCCAGAGCAGAAATGTTGTAGCTGACTTCTCCTCGCGGGGGGGAGCTGTGTCTCTGTGTCTGCTCTTCTGGTTGTATCTCCCAGTACAAGAGAGCCGACACCGAATCAGCTCTCACACCGGGTGAACTGGGTCTGCATTTAACGGGAATTGATGTGCAAGGTGGTGCACATTAATTCCCGTTCGATTGATCCACGATCAATCACAGCGTGGTGACGTCACCACATAGTGATTGATCACGGGTCAATTGCAAGGCAATTTATGACTTTGTAAGTGCATAGCACAGCCCCTGAACATGTATTGTTTTAGCACATGTCGTTTTTAGTTAATTAAGTTCGAAAGCATCCAACAAGCTCAAGCTCCCCCTGTTTGCTCCATTACGGGTATGTTATCGGGGTGCACTATGTACACGGCCATTTTAAACCAATGGGCTGACTTATGACTAAAGTGTCTGGGTATGTAAGTCATATGTCAATGTGATATATCCATTGACTGTCAATGGATACGTCATACGCCAAGCTTCCGCTGCGTTTATGTCGATGCAGTGCTCCACGTCTACATTAATGTGTTAAGCCAGCCATACACAGTCGGATTCCATGGCCGCTCGATCACCTATCCGATCGATTCCGGCGATTCTGGTGGGAATCGCAGGTGTGATCGATCGGCCAATCCGATCGCTGTATACCACCTTGTCCAACGGATTCCGGGACGATTCCGTGTCCGATTGTCCACCTCACAAATGGCAACTCCCCCTGATCTGTGCAGAATCGGATCAAAAAGACCAACATGTTGGTTCTCTGTCGGATCCGATTCTGGGCCCCTGAACGATTTTCGCGTGCACGCGCCCGGAATCGATCGGCCCGGAATCCGGCCGGAATCCGACCCGTGTATGGGGGCCTTTAGAGACTCAGACTAACAGATCGGAGCTATGACTGGTGTGACGTCTATAGAGAGCCCTATCAAACCCATTGCTGTCACTGCATTCAACGTTCATGGCTTGTGCACTGCATTCAACGCAGGGATTTTGGCCTGATTGTAGCCATAGCCTTTCTCTGATTTGTAGGGGAAAAACTTTTATTGTGAAAAGTAGAAAACAAATCAGTAGAAATGAGGGTTCTATACTTTTCATATTATTATTTTAAAGTAGTAAAAACAATTGCTTTACATACATACTAATCATCTAGGTGTATCTAAGTGAATACAAGGCAGTCCTTTCACAGCACCATAAACAGCTGGATTCCTTCACAAATGATGCCATATAAATCTCTCTCCGGTGTAAATAGTTCTTTTATCTAGACATAACTAATCCTGGAAAATCAGGTTACTGTCTCTTTAAATCATTGCCTTGGCATCAAGCTTCAAAAGTCTTTTCAGACACCTATCTTCCATTTGAATCTCAGTGGTCGGACTTCTTTGTTCTTTCTCATTGTTACTGTACAGTGGCATTAATAATGTATGCCTCCTTATAAGATCTTAATGGCACACTGTGCTATTCTTAGTTTTCATCAAAATAAGTTATCAGTGGTGTTTTTATAAAGCTATTAGGACTCTATGTATAGGTACGGATCATTTCAGAGCCGAGCGGCCAACAGTACATTAAGGTGTAAGTGGCAGGGCTCTAGAAATGACACCTCATATAATGTTACCTCAGAGGGCAGCGGATTGTACGTCTGATTTCACGTTGCTGTCATTCTGTCAAGGCACGTCAAATTTTACACTCTTGCGCTTTTTCTAAATCTCCAGTGCCTCTTATAGTGTAACAAATATTACACTCTTAGGCATGGCCCTTGAGAATCTTAAAGGGGGTACTATATTTCTACTTCTAGAATAATCAATGTGTGTTTTAAAGCCCTGTTTGTATGTATAGTATGTTGTGTATAATGTGTCTCTGTCAAACTCAAATACACAGGGAGCCAAATCTAAAAACTTGGACAAAGTCGTGGGCCAACTGTGATATAAAAAGATAAATAAATTACACTGCAGGCAATTTTTGGCCCCTGGGCCAGACTTTGACACCCCTGGGCTACACATACTGTATACACAGGAATGGGGGCACTCATGGACTATAAATAAACTGAACAGTTCATACAGTGTAGTCCATGTATGCACCCATACCTGTGTGTAACATTCATGTACTTTACTTTTCCCCAGACAAATCCTGGTACCCCTCTTCCCAGCCTCCCTACCAGATGCACTCACCACGCTTCCATCCTCCATCTCTGGTAGTAGAGAAATACAGAACCCAACATACTCTTCTGCGGCAAGTGCTCACTATGGTATCACTGGAATGCAGCACTGAGCAGCCATGACTGTTAAGATACCCATACATGGGTGAATTTTGAGTTGGTTTCCTAAACGATTGATTTCTTGTGCGTTTGCGGCAATCGTTTCCACTCAAGCAAAAACTCAATTGAACAGGGATGTCTTATGCTAAATCCCTGTTCGATGTCACTGACGTCACATCCGGGTTTTCCGATTCAAATTCCCCGCCTAGAGGCGGGGAATTTGAATCTGTCCGCGAACGGGTGGACGGCGGACTTTGTTAAAAGTCCGCTCCGCCCATTCGCGGACGGACACGGCCGAAGTTCGGCCATCACTACTCCACACCTAAAGTGGTGCGCATGGACTGATCACTCAACGCCGCTATTGATCATTCAGGAATCGATGCGTGTATGGGTACCTTGAGTTTTCTACTTACAGTGAGAGGACGGAGGGGTGGTAATGACAGCTGGCAGGGATGCTGGCAGATCTACCAGATCTGCCACGGCTAAGAATATTTGCTCAGCAGGCCAAATTTGACCCACAGACCAGAGTTTAACACCTAGTTAGACACCTGGTTTCCTTCAACAGATTTCAAGGAAAGAGGCATCATTTTTTCACTATAGTGAATAGTCTAATAATACTATACTTTTTCATCCTTACTTACACTAACAGATGTGTATATAGCCCAAAAATGTTTCTAATTTTACCTATCCAATTTATGCTTCTAAAAAGAGAATTGAATTTATTAGATGTCCTTCTATTTCCTAGTCATTTTACTTAAAGCCCAGCTCCATCTTCATCCAGTGACCCTGAGCTCCCTGGAGAATGCTGCAGGGAATGGCAGCTTGCCATAACGTAGCTCCATTCCCTTCGGCATTCAGCATCCATCCAGTGCCAAGAATGAAGAGAAAGAAGAGGATCCATAATGTCTAAATGATAAAAGAAATGCATAGTTCACATTGTAGAACAGTACCCACTCTGGAGTTAGCATGAAAGGCTCAATGAAGTACAGGTACCTTTCTTTTTAAATGGAATTTTAATGCAACAAATATATAATATATAACATATATTTTCAATAAAGGAGCTGTGCTTTCATGTTGAAGTTTAGAGTTACATATGATACATTTGGATTGTTTTTAAGAATGGTTCATTGAGCATACAAGTATCTGGTTTTGTATCTACAAGGTTTTGTAGGTACTTAGATCGATTTGTATTTGATGGCGCATGCTCATTAAACTCAGGAAAGGAATTGGTCGGGAATTAATTACACTGTGTGGGGATAAGTGATAGCCGAACTGTCCACCGGGCGGACAGTTCTGCGCAAAAATTGAATATTTGCTCTTTTTCTCGCCAGCGAACAGTACGGGTGTTCGACCCGCCCCCTTTGCCGGTAATTCTTCCTCCGGCTAGACCTTTTCGCACCCTGTCCGGCCGGAGGTAGAATTATTTTTATTAGAGATCGAGTAAAGACACCAGATCTCTAGCATTGTACCGGTCATGGGCTGGACGTGACATCCCACCAGCGTCACTTCCAGTTTTGGAACCAGGAACTGTGCCTTCCATATACTGACGTTGCAGCGTCATTTCCGGTATAGTGTCCATTCAAATTCCCTGCCAATAGGCGGGGAATTTGAAGTTTTCCACGAACAGGCGGACTTTTTGAAAAGTCTGATTCGCCTGTTCCCGGATGAACATGGCCGATGTTCGGCCATCACTAGTGGTGATACATTAGATTGATGCTTAACTGATGAATGAACCTTTAGATATCTTTGAATTAGAGGTTTGCTAGTGGGTCATACAGGTTTCTTTCAATCTTAAATATATGCCTCCCATACGCACTTAGATCTTCTGCTGATCTCCTGGCAGATTGATTGCATGTGATAACGTCATCACGTGTGGCCGCTCCTGCCTAGAACCGGCTGGGCCACCTTTGTGTGCCAGCCCTTACTTTACATGTCCATAATGGCTTAGATCGATTTGTGTGATACTGTTTGATCGATTCCCAACAATTTCCTTTCCTGAGTTTTATGAGCATGCGCCATCAAATACGAATCAATCTAAATACCTACAAAACCTGTCAGTTACTTGTACACTTAATGAAAATTTTCCAACATTTACAGTCACTTTTCGATCAATTTTCTCTTTGCTATCAATCACTTTTGGTCGATCATAGCAGGTTGGCAGGAATCGATTCCCATTTGATCCACGTAAAGGGATATATTTTTTTTGGTCCATCAAACAAAAAACGGGTATGGGGGGCTATAGCTAGAGCATTATAGCATTTCAACCTCATCCCCCAGTTTGTTTCCCTCTAAATATCTATATTCTGAGCTCCAGTAATAAGCTCAACCTAACCCTGGGCCTTTAAGTCAAACGTTGATTCATCACTGCCTTATACGTCCTTTATCAACTGGACCTTCCGCTTTATCGTCACATACTGAGATGTAAAATACACTTAAGAATACATGTAAATGCGAAGGACAAAACACTACATAAACCTACGTTAGCCGCATTAAATCGCCCCAAAAGAGATGCCTGCTGTCTAAAAGAATAGACTTGATTTTCTGTGACACAGTTCAGTTTTTTTCCCTTAGTAATGTTCTTAAAATAACATGGCAGGGTTACCACAAGCAGAACTACAAAAGGTTCCATTCAATGGAAAAAAGACATCCCGTCCCTTAAACAAGACAAGACTGACTAACAAAAGCCTATTCACTGGCAACCTAAAGTATCACCTTGTGCTTGTGTGTGAGTCCTGCTGGAGACGCACAAATTCCTAATCTGTTGTTATTAGAAGTCAATGCTTTTACCAGGAGCATGAGCAAATGCAGAAATTAAATGCATCTCATGAGATGTAAAGGCTTGAACGTTTTGTGCCCTGAACAACTACAGCTCAAATTAGAAAACATACCTGGCCAAATGAAGGCATGCACAGAATACTGTACACGCTCTGGATTGTTATAATCACCCGGTGGACATAAAGGCCACCTACAGCCAGCACTGAAAGGCAGTTAACAAGAGGGTTGGACTAATATTTTTTATGACATGTATATACGTTACCATTAACAACCATTAGATGACTAGTTATGTGATGGGGGATACATGTAAAATGTAGTGGCATATATTGTTTATGGATTTCTTTATAATACAATACGGTCTTGTTAAAGCAGAACTACATCATCCTATATTTTATGGCCAAGGATAGTGCTACATTAGCTTTTATCCCTATCTGCAGTTTCCATGGTGCTGCACGTGTGATAAGATATGGCACCAGACACTTGAGGGCATGGTCGTTTGGTTAAGAGCTGACATAAGCACACTGTCAACCTTGACGTTCATTAACAGAGCCTTCATCCAGTTATTATCAGCCTTGAATTGAAAGCTGAACTCTAGGGATTTTTTGTTCATTTGCAATGGGTCCCATGTCTCATTTTAATAGTTAAATGTTCATTATTATCTAGGAACTGCAGGAGAACTTTATGTACCTGCTTTCTTCACTCACTCATGGCAATGATATTTGACTATCCTAAGTGTGCCCATACATGGGTCGATACCCACTCGATGTATGCGCGAGTGCAGCGTGATTACGTCGCCGCGCTGCGCTTGACCATTCGTCGATTGAACAACAAATCAATGCTCACCATTTTGCATAATTGATTCCCATTCCACCCCTGGTCCCCTTCCAAATGAATGGCAATCGAACAGGGAACCCGTTTACCATATTGGTAAACTCCTGTTCAAGCTTTCCTCGAGCGGGAGTTCTCATGGTGTGAAATAGCCATCTATGGAGCAGCTATCCTCAGCTACACGTGGTTTGATTTTTCCATTTGATTCACTTAAAATTATCGATTTTAAAGATGATCGATCATAAATCGTTTCCAAGCAAAAATATTCAGAATTCAACATAAAATCGATCGTAAAATGATTGTACACGTTGGTAAATTTTGTTAGATCATACAAATATCTGATGGGTTTTCTATGTATTTCCATTGATTTCTTGATGATTGTATTTAGGATCATACTACGCATACGCCCCCTAGTACGAACGTGAATCGATCGTGTTTAAAATTATCACACTGTGCGGTGGTAAGATTGATCAATGGCGCTCGATCAAAAAATCATTAATCTAAGGCTATGTAACCACATGTGCGGCCTACTGCCGTGCAATCGCACCCATGTAATTGAATAGGGCTCTGCCACGATCAAGGGGGGGGGGACATCGGGAGGGGCGCGACCTCCGACCTAAAAACTCGGCTCACCTCATTTTTGATCACGGGCCATGGCCGCCCGTGGGCAATCCCCCCTGACCGTGGATAACTTTTTTTAACCGCGGCCATTCAATTGTGCGGTGGGCGGCCTCACATGTGGGAACATAGCCTAAGATCGATTGTGCAAAAATGTCAGCATATTGGTGTAAAGTAAATATGTTGGAATTTACAAAGTATATGCATGTTGCCAGCTCTAGGGAAAACAATAATAACAAACGTTTTCTGCATCTAACGCACCCCTGAGTCTGCAATAATGTTATACAGTACATAGGAAAAGAGTGGGTGCAACAGAAGAGAAGGCCGTGATATGAGAGCTGCCAGCTTGTCTAGCTGTTGTCACAACCTCCACTTTTTGTACCTAAACTCAATTTCTCCTTTTATCAAATTTAAAATCAAAAGTGCCTGTCACACTAAAAAGCATTGCCACGATTTCTTGTTATCTTATTTCGAGCTAATGGGCTTGACTCACGAAGCAATAATGTATGAGTTAAAGAAAGAAGACCTTCCACTAAAATTGAAGGTCCGATTAAAGGTAAAATATCTCAAAAGGGGATTTTACTGCATTCTTATTAAATGTCAAATGCCAAAGAATGGCTCATTCGGCTTGGCTCTGATTGGGTTAAGAAGATTTGATAGGGATCCACAACGTTTTTGTTACAGTATATTCTGCATTCTGATCTCTATATCACTAATGCTGCTGAGTATGGATATCCTAGAGACATTTGTACACTATTATCACACTGATTTGCATTACAAATTTCATATACAGTAGGCTTCATATTTAAACTGCAAACTGAACACTTCACATTCCCAGTATAATAATAAATTCTAATTATATTACAGCGGGCTTCTATTACCCATGTGGTCCAATTAAATTCCAAATACCGCATGGAATCCTTAAAATGGCGCATGAGGTAACACATCTCTCTAAAGTAATGCATATCAGTTGCCATAAAATTATTTAATTTGACTGTCAGTAAAATACCTTTGGTGCATGAGAACTTCGTATATAATATGGAAATCTTTCGGAATCAAGCCTTTGCTTTTCACTCTATGTCCTATGGAATATTTTGTTTTAGACATAGTAAGAAAGTATTACAAGCTCTGTCAAAATGTGCTGATATCGGAGAAAATTTGATTCTCCATGGCCTTGTACTGGTGACAAAGGGAATTCTCACTCACTTAGAAGGTCAACTAACCTTGTGTTACGAACTCTAAGCAAAAACTCAGCCGCTCAACTTGACCCTGCAAATGAAGAGCAGTACTAAGGCAAAGCAAAGTAAGACTGTTTGTGTGATTTTTTATGATAAAATGTTCAGTACCTCATATGAAATGGGTTACATCAATTGTCTATGCCCACAATGATCAACTCATATGGAAAGGGTTCCACCTCTTGTCTATGCCAACACTGATGAGCTCATATGCATTGGGTGTCATCTCTTGTCTATGCAATCATTGATGAGTTAATATGCATTGGGTGTCATCTCTGGTCTATGCCAACACTGATGAGCTCATATGCATTGGGTGTCCTCTCTGGTCTATGCCAAAATGGATGAGCTCATAAAAATTGTGTGTCATCTATTGACTGAGCAACTCATATGCATTGGGTTATACCTCTTGTCTATGTCCACACTGATCAACTCATATGAACCGAGTGTCATCTCCTATCTATGCCCACACTGATCAATTCATATGAATTGGGTCATCTCTTGTCTATTCCAACACTGAGAAACCCATAGGCACTAGGTTCCACCTCATGTCTGTCATCACTGAGCAACTCATATGCACTGGGTTTCACCTAGTGTCCATGTCAACACTGATCCACTCATATGAATTGGGTATCAACTCTTGTCTATGCCAACTCTGAGCAACTCAGATTGAATTGGGTGTCATCTCTTTTATTCCAACACTGATCAACTCATATGCATCGGGTTACATCTCTTGTCTTTGCAAACACTAATCAACTACCATGATTTCAGTTTCATTCCTTGTCTAGCCCCACACTGATCAACTCATAAATTGGGTTCATTCCTTGTGTATATCCAGACTGATCAACTCATATGAATTGGGTTCCATCTCTTGTCTATGCCAACACTAATCAACTACGATTTGGGTGTCATCTCTTTTCTACTCCCGCACTGACCAACTCATATGCATTGGGTTTCATCTCTTGTCTATTTCCACCCTGATCAATTCATATTTATTGGCTTCCGCCTCTTTTCTAAGCCCATACTGATCAACTTATATACCTTGGGTTCCGCCTCTTCTCTTAGCCCACACTGATCAACTTATATACCTTGGGCTCCGCCTATTCTCTAAGCCCATACTGATCAACTTATATACCTTGGGTTTCACCTCTTATCTTTGCCAACACGGATCAACACTTATGATTTTGGATTCATCCATTGGGTATCCCTAATCTGATCGACTCATATGAATTGGGTTCCATCTCTTGTCTTTGCCTACACTGTTCACCTCACAAAAAAATTGGGTTCCATCTCTTGTCTATGCCCACACTTATCACCTCCTATAAGTTGGGTTCCATCTCTCATATACGCATTTGCATTGTGTGTCCCCTCTTGTCTATGCCCACATGATCACCTAATATGAATTGGTTGTCTCTTTGCTATGTGTATCCTTAGAAAACATTTGAATTCTAGTAATTACACTCTAGTGGATAGTCCAACTTTCTTTTTACAACCTACAAGAGAAAGCCAACTTACAAGTACATTTTCCCTCTAGTGTTCAGATGAAAGTCTTCCTGCGTTTTCCTTTTTTTCAAATCCATTCTTCTTTTTCACACATTTGGAAAACTGCTAATTGAGTTTGAAAATGTTTGTCAAGAAGATATTTAATTTATCAAGGCCCGAGACGCATAAGAGAAACAGGACATTGTTAATTAGTATTCTACCTGCTAGTGACAAAATCAATGAGAACTGAAGTAATTAGAAACACTTTTTTATTGCACTAGTAGTCAATTATAGTAATTGAGTTCAGAGGTTACTCGGTCGTTCAGTCAAGTCTGAAATAATACTGACCAGTTCAATGGAAATCTTAATTCAAATAATAATAATACAAAGCTGTGTATGTTTGTCTATGTTTGGTTGGGCATGTTCTGTACCTCACAACCCGAGGCAAGTTACTAAAGGTCCTCCAAAGCCAAAGGAGGTTAGAGACATTTTTAATTAAAGAACAGATATACCTTAAAGCACTCACCTCTAAGAAACTATTAGTTAAAATGTCATTGTAACTCACCTGCTTAACTTATAAGTGTATAACAGGTTATTGGAGGAAAGGACATGGGGATATAAACCGTATATACTCAAGTATAAGTCGACCTGAATAAAAGCAGAGGTACCTAATGTTATCTACAAAAACAGGGGAAACATATTGACTCGAGTAGAAGTTGAGGGTAGGAAATGCAAAGTCAGATAGTGGAGATAATGAGAAAAAAATTGAGAAAGCATCATTGCCCCTAGGAATGAATCAAACAGGTGAATCTTAGTGCCACACCCTCAATAAACTGAAATGAGAACACAGGTTTATTGTTATTACAGGATGGGTTTTCAAGGCACTTCTTATGACTCAAACATGAAAATATGTTTTCATTTAAAAAGTCTTTTTTATTATTATTATTATTATTATTGGGACTAATACATGGAATGGAAATGGAAATGTATTTTCATGTTTGAATCATAAGTAGTGGAGTTTTCTAATTGAAATGAATAAATAGTTCACTAGATGGTGGAGTTTTCTAATTGAAATTAATAAAAAGTCCACTAGATTGCTTTCATTTCACCAGCCAATCTTGGACACAGAGCACTCACAGAGGCTGCAGGTGTTCTGAGATATTTTCCTGGTGCCTGCGAACCAGTGACCAGCACCCTGATTTTGACCCTGTCTCGGGAGGCTTTTTCAGGCAATGTTTTGGGCTGAAAAACTTGGCTTATACTTGAGTGTATACAGTAATTGTTTTTTTAATTGTGTAATTCAGAAGGCCTTACTTCAGTCAGAAGTTGGCCATCAATGATGAAACACATCTGAAACACATCTCTGGTTTAGTTCAATTTTCTAAATGTTTCTATTTTTTGCATATGTCTTCCATCATACCTGTCAACCCTCCCGTTTTGGCCGGGAAAGTCAAGTTTTTTATGTGACTTTCCCGGCCAAATCCTGATTGCACAAAATCCCCCGGATCAGGCAGAGGTAGGAGGGAGGAGGCGTCACGCCCTAAGTTTCCACCCCGCTTGTGCAGATGATGTGCAGGTTGGGAAAAAACTAGGGAGAGTAGCGCCCTCTCCCTCAGGTCATGGTCTTTCATGTACTGTGTTTTCTGGAGTGATACATTCTCTGCTCTACTTGCAAGGGGAGAAGGGAGACAAGGGGAAAGCAATCACCATTTTTATAACCTATAGAGAACTAAATGATGAAGACATGGTGGTCATGAGCATTGACATGGTGGCATGTCCGCTCTGACGTGCCATATGCCAGCATGAAATATGGTCATAATGTGACCCAGCCAGCCCTGGTGTCATGACCTTCCAAAGAGTCATAATTCAGGCATTGCAATTGCTCAAGTATGGCAGCAACACAAGAGAAGAGCTACAGTGGCATGCCAGTCATGTTGTGTGTTTTTAGGAGACAGCACAGCAGGCTTTAACTCTGCCTGAAGCGCCATTTGACCAATATCTCACCATAGACTGTAATGTCTTCTACAGCCTTTCCCTCCTCTCCATGTGTACTGTGTCTCTCTGCCAGCAGTAGGATGTGAATCCGATAACTGACAGGTATAAAGAGCCAGCACAAACAATTTGAAAATGTGCCCTATTGAATAACACACAGATGACAGTTAAAAGGACAAAGGTTGGGAGCAGCACAACAAAGACACTGAATAGAGCTGGCAGGTGGAAGAGAACAAAACAAGGAGGGAGAGGTAAAGTGTTATAAGGTAAGAGAAAAGTAATATGGTGATATAAGTAAGAAGCAGATCTAGAAAATCAGGGAAGGAAACACAACTTCATGGGGAGGAGACAAAGAGAGAGACTGTGAAAGAAAGAGGCAGAGGGAGAGAGAAAGGAAGAGAGAGGAGGGAGGAGAGGATAGAACAGAGAGAAAAAAAGAGAGAGGCAGGGGAGAAAAGGGGAGACAGGGAGAGAGAAAGGCAGGGGAGAAAAAGGGAGACAGGGAGAGAGAGGCAGGGGAAGAGAAAGAGGCAGACGGAGAGAGAAAGGAAGAGAGAGAG
>CM070035.1:151085736-151108435 GCA_036250615.1 Ptychadena robeensis | reverse complement strand
GGTCAGGTCTAGGTTCAGCAACAGTTTGTGCTCCAAGAATGAGGTCAGCTGACTACCTGAGTATACTAAATGACCAGGTTATTCCATCAATATTCCAAGATGACAATGCCAGGATTCATCTGGCTCAAATTATGAAAGAGTGGATCAGCAACCATGAGACATTGGCCACCACAGAGTCCAGACCTTAACCCAATTGAGAATCTGTGGTATGAGCTGGAGAAGGCTTTGCGCAGCGGTCAGACTCTACCATCATCAATGCAAGGTCTTGGTGAAATGAATGCAACACTGGATGGAAATAAATCTTGTGACATTTCAGAAGCTTATCGAAACAATGCCACAGCGAATGTGTCCTGTAATCAAAGCTAAAGGTGGTCCAACAACGAAATATTAGAGTGTCTGGCCTTTTTTTTGGTAGTCTTTTTTTTGGGGCAGAATATATACATATATATCATTAGGCCAGATAGATATAATGTATATAATTAGTATATTTAAAATACCTTATTCATTCAAAATGTATAAAAATTTAAATGTATTATGATTTCTATTTAGTTACATTCATCTCCAAGCTCAATAGGTAACAAACAGATTGATATTATGAAGACAAACATTCGATGACGGTTTCTATTTTGTTGGCCATTGTGCCCTCTGCTGGATAATATCTGCACTACACTTCTGCTTGAAAATTCCGTTTTAGAAAGGATCATTCTTAAAGTTGTTAGTGGAATCTTATGAACACGATACACGCATTAGCCTAGTAAAGATAATGCTTGAAATAGCACAATGTATACTCTGTAACCTGTCTAGTATAGGTAAACAGCGGGCACGTTTACTTATCACACAGATATAAATGTTAGAAATAAGTGTGCCATCTCCGATAGAGTTGGCATCCCCACTATGACATCTGTAGGACAAGGTGACCTGAGAAAGCTGCCAGCACAATCCATTTTAGAAGGGTATTCAATCTTCTGATGACTTAAATGTATTGGCTTGTACAAGGTTTCTTGCAGCTTGTGCTTAACACATTGCCTTTCCTTCAAGCTTCCTTCTGTGCCTTTTTGGCCATGTACCCCGTGAAAGCTGCTCTCTGGATATAATAAAGACTGTGCAGAGAATGCACAACAGATGATTTGTATCCTGTGTCAACATTAATTCAAACACCGGCCAAGCACACACTAAGGATGTTTACATAAGGACAAAAACAAGCTTGGAAGAACACACTGGATGTAGTTTTGAAAATATGAATTAACAAAAGTGACGAGTTTTTGGTTTGTTTTCTAACTTTCTATGTATTTAAAAAGTTCACAAAGAAAAATATTAGCCCTAAAAGCCAATGAGGAGTAATTATCTGACCTATGTTGGAAAAACATGGCAAACAACCTACATGTTAGGCTTGTCGATGTCCTTCCACTGGCCAACAAGGTCATCTATCATAGTAGATAGGTCATATTGAGGGCAAGGGATGGATAGGTCTTTCGTTTGGGCTTTTCTTCTGTAAATATAATTTTCTGTATTACAGAATGTTATAAATCGTTCTCTGATGGCCTGAATATCATTGTAGATGTGGCATGGGGTGTATGATGATTGGATAATGCATTTGGAGTTGGATGGTTTCAAAGACATCGGTACCTTCCATCATGTGCTTGGACAATCATCATCTACCTTGTCATCTGGTGATTGGATAAAAGGGACTGGTGGTTATAAATGGATATATTCCCAGACACTTCTCTAGTAGTGTTGATCGGGAATATTCTAATCAAGAACTTTTATTGCAAATATCCGCATTTCAAGAGTTCACGAAGATCTTGAATGTAGTATTATATCTTCATAATTGTGAATATCCAAGATTTTTTAACATCGGAACCTATGATCCCTCACTCCTTGTTGCTTGTGGGCCAATAAGAAGGCTGCAATGCCCTTGTCTGGGCATAGCAACAGCCATAGCAACCAATGGGAAAGTAGACTACCTCTTACTATATAGGAAACACTCCAGGAGCCATTTTCTGTTGTGTGAACTACAGTTCATTGCGTTCGCAATATGTGCATGTACAAGTGGCTATTTGCGCAATGTAAGTAGTAATGACTAGAGATGGTGAATTTTTTGACTAGCTGATTTTTTCAGCTGATTGAAAAGCCTCTTAAAAAGTTTTGCTCTAGCACATTTAGTTTTGCATAAATTTGAACTTAATTTATGCAAAAACTATTTGTGTTAGAGCAAAACTTTGTTTTGCAGTATACCCCCAACCCTTTTCAATATCTCCAGCCAGTGATGATAACATGCTCAGGGCATTTGCAATTAACTAAAAACCATCGAAATGGTTGAATTAAAAAAATAAAAAAGTAGGCCATCTCTAGTCGAGATCATGAATTCTCGAATTTCTGAATTTATTGCAAATATTAGTGTTGAGCTCGAATATTCGATTTTCGAATATTTAGCTCGAATATCACTATTTCGCCATTTCGCAAATATATCATCGGATATCCGACGCGATCGTGATTTTTCGCGAATTATTAAGCTTTTATAATCGCAATATTATAATCGCGATCCATTGCAATGAATGGGATCGCGATTGTATAATCGCAATGCGATTTTTTAAAACGGAAATGACGGATATTCTCCCAGTCAAATATCCGAGCTCCATTGACTTGCATTCATGTCGTAAGTGCAGATATTCGAGATTACGAATATGGAATCGAATATTATGGCGGATATTTGCGAAATTACGCGAATTCGAATATTGCCTAGTCGCTCATCACTAGCAAATATTAGGTATTTTGCGAATACGAATATTGCCTATGCTCCTCAACACTATTCTCTACCACTCAACATGCTGCTTGGATTAGTACTGAGATGCCTTTACATTACAGAACAAATCCACTGTACGTGACTAACAACTACCAGCTATATGATGGGCTAGATCAATGAGAATTTCCACAGACAACTATTTCCTATTAAACATACTGGATAGTTCTGTGATCATATGTTCCTTTACGTAGACCTTCCGTTATATAGGTCTTTGCAAGCAAGGAAAAAAATCTGTCCGCAAGCTAGGACTGCTAATATTTGCTCAATTAGACGATAAATATATTAAAAAGTAATATTCAGGATTATTTATTCCAAAAAGTGCTGACAATGTTTCAGGGCTCTGATCTGATTGGCTGCCATAGGTCATTGCACTCCTCACAACTTTATTGCTCTTGACATTGACACAGTAAATGAGCTCAATAGAATTTAACATGATTCTCTGACACCGGCAAGCTGAACCACAAAACAGCTAACAGGCTCATGGATCCTAGGGTATGTCCTAATTAGTAGGGAGAGCGAGAAAGAAATACCTTTTCTTATAGAACAGGTGACTTCTCACTAAATGTCTGGAGACCTGAGGTAAGCCATGATTAGCATCCTAATTATCTGTCTTGTCATGGTTTCTCCTGGGGGCAAAATTAGTTTTCCCTAAGGCTTTTTTTTTTTTTTGCAGCCTCAAGATTAACAAAGTAATACCTGCCTACTAATGGCCGCACTCGGCACTGTACTGTACTGTAGGAAATCTGTTCAAGTGAATGCTGATTATATATTTTGTGCATATAAAGACATGAGGCTTCCATCACAATGACAGTGCTCCACCAGTCAGCTGTCAGGGAACATAAATGTGGACCAATTGGCTGATACTTCACCACTAGTGATGAGTGGCATAAGCAATCAATGGCTTAGGAACCACTATAGCAGCCATAGCAGTGCTATGGGGCCCATATTCACAAGGGGGCCCACCACTCCTGGAAGGGCAGGGATTGGAGTGACAGGTTGGGATGGAGGGGCATAAATATTTTTGCTATGGGGCCCAGTCATCTTTAGCTACGCCCCTGTAAGCAATATTCAAATTTGCGATATTTCAAATTTATAATATTCTTAATTGTAATATACAAGCTCAACACTATTTATGACCACCATTGTGATATCTTTATATAAAATACAAAACCCCTCAAACTTGGTGCTTCAACAATGTTATGATGGAGGAAGTTGTACCAGACAATGGAAACACAACATATTTGATAAAGGACACCTCTGCTCACTTGAAACTTCAGAGAATTGATATAGGACTTTACATTGAGATGTGACCCTGGGATGCTGGCTTCACATTGCTGTCTGTTTTGGCACTGGACACAGTGTAACATATACGTATAAGCACTATAAAGCTGCACTTACTTTTCAGGTCAAGGTTTCTCGCTCCAGCTGTACTCTGTGTTGTGATTTTTGTGTCAATTTTTACAGTATGGAGGTTGCTGGTGTCTCGTGATATCATTACATTGTGCCACTGATGGTCATTTAGTGGCTTGTTAGAGCTCCCCTTAATGAGATTTGCTCCATTTCCTAAGTCGAAAACATAATGCAGATACCTAAAAGACAAAAAGATCTTTTGTTTAGACCATCATTCCTATTATATTTTAGCAGAAGTGCAACAGAAAGACTTGGTCATCCTTTAATCAACACAATACAATAGATTTAATTAAAAAAAAGAACACATAATAATACAAATTCATGCTGACATGTTTCCCCCAGAAACAATGTCCTATGATAGTTACACATGACCTAAGCTGGGCATAGACGTTTAGATTTGCAGTCAATTTTGCTGCCGAAATCGGGCACAAATCTAGAGGTTAAACCCTTTGTATGCCAGCACAAGGGTATGTCCGTTGGGTCCCCCTAGCTGCTTGGGCCGCCATCAGGGCCTGAGCAGATAAGGGGACACGGTCAATCAACTTGGCTGGCAGCCTCTGCTCACTCTCACAGCCTGCACGAAGGGAGAGGTAGGTGGGACACTTGTCCCCATCCAAAATATTTAATTCGATCTAAGAATTATGGACATGTCCATAATGGGTAAGATTGATTTGGTGTCTGATTTTGGCCCTTCAAGCTTTAGACCTCCACCTGTTTTTTCGGCCGATCGTTGCCGTGTATGGCAAAAAAAAATCTTAGCGTGTATGGGGGGCTTAACTGTTAAGCACTGCGTAATATGTCAGCGCTATATAAATAAAAGTTAATAATAATTCAAGGTCAATGATGTTTAAAGTTATCGATAGAAAATATTAAAACTTGAGGTTGAGAACGATATAATCTGATGACTGATGCATCTACACTTAAATGTGTGAAAATTAGGTCATCACATTCATGTCATTCGCAGCAACAATACAACTCTGCAGTCAGCTGCCATCTATTGTAGCGGCAGAATAATAATGGTACACTGAGGACATCTAGTGGCCACATAAGGGAACCACATCAGAAAACCTTAAGATGGTTATTAATTGTACAGTATTCACACGATGGATCGAAGAAAATAGTTATCTCTTAACTTTAAGTATTACAAATACATTATAATATACAAATACATAATATACAACGGTGTTATTTTTATTACAGAACAAAGGCTGTGCATAGCATAGCTGTAATCACTTTATGCATTCCCTTTTTGTATAATTATGCCCTTTTTTTCCAATTCAAATTCCCTGAGAACAGGCAGACGCCAGACTTTTCTAAAAGTCCGATCTGCCTATTTGGGAACGGACGTGGCCGATGTCTGGCCATTACTAGTCCCCATACACGGGTCGAATTTTAGTTCCTTTCCCAAATAATCAATTAGGGGGTCCCTATCCACAGTATTGAACAGGAATCTAATGCACAAAGTGGTTCACATCAATTCGCCATTCAGTCGATGAACACTCAAGCACATTGTGGTGATGTCATCATGGTGTCACCACACTTTGCTTTCATCTCTTGATTTCTGGATATTTGCTTATAAGTAGAGATGGTCAAATTTTTTGACTTGCTAACTTTATGAGTACATTGCAAAGCCCCTGAAGATGGTATCATCACTAAAATTGCTGGAAACGTAGAGAAGGGTTGTTGGAACATTGGGAAAAATAAGAATTGCTCTAGCTCATGAAGGTTTTGCATAAATTAAGTTCAAAGTCAAAATTCAGATTTTTTGAAATTTTGACTTGACTTTGCACTTAATTTGTGCAAAAACTATTTGTGTTAGAGACATACTTTTTTTGTAGTATACCCCCAACCCTTCTCTACATCTCCAGCAAGTTTGGTGATGATACCATGTTCAAGGGCTTTGCAATTAACTCGATATCTTAAAAAAAACATTTCTACTTATAAGATAATGCATAATAAGATAAATGCATCAAGGGAGAGAGGGCATATAATTAATAAGTGGCTGTGGGTAGTGTAGGAGTCCTAGGAATCCTAGGAATGTTTCAAAAACCATGCAAACTGAAATAACAATGTTTGATATGAATCTCTATACCTACCCTTTAACCAGCTCAACAACAATAAAGTCATTGCCATCACCACTATTATAAAGTATGAGGCCATCTGGTGACGTGGTCTTGAATTGAAAGAAGAGGTGCATTGAGGTATATGCCTGTAGAGTGGCCAAGGCAACATAGCTGGCTTTTGTCTTAAATGTAACGGGGTCGGCAATGATGTTTCTGAACCCAAAGCGGGCGTTCAGTTCACAATAATCAATATCCCCGTTCTTGCAGAGGTCAATGTATGGCATGCTGTTGAAAGTTAGGCTCTGAAGATGGCCAATGAAATTGGAAGGGACAGCTGTCAGGTAACGGCGTTCGGTTATGATTCCAGTTTCAATGTTGTGGAACTCCAGTCTTGTGTGGTCACCAGCCATTTGACCTAGAGATAAAAAAGTAATAATAGTGAACATCTTAATGCATAAAAAAAGGATTCAGTTTTACTCCCTGCCCAATCAAAACATAGTCAAGATCTTTTATTCGATTTAAAAAAATTGGTAATAAAACAGCACTGTTAAGTCACCTCTGGCTGGCACTAAGCCAAGCCTTTGACACTAGATTACTTAGTTCTTAGTCCAGCATTGAGTTAAAGAGAGAGTATGTATTGTACATACTACAGCACATTTACAGGCACTTTAAGTTGTCTTCACTCCAACAGTAAATACACCTTGGTCATCAGAAACCTTGATCATCAGAAACTATGGCCATCATAAACCTGGCCATCATAAACCTTGGTCATTATAAACCTGGCCATCATAAACCTTGGTCATTATAAACCTGGCCATCATAAACCTTGGTCATTATAAACCTGGCCATCATAAACATTGGTCATTATAAATCTGAACATCATAAACCTTGGTCATTATAAACCTGGCCATCATAAACCTTGGTCATTATAAACCTAGGCCATCATAAACCTTGGTCATTATAAACCTGGCCATCATAAGCCTAAGCCATTGTAGGCTTAAATTAAAGTGAAACGTATCAATGGTCTTGGATTATAACATTATCAATTCTATAACAAAAATAGGCAATGAAATCATGGGAGACCAAGATATAATCAGAAAATCTAAACTTAATTATTAACTTAATTATGTGACGTCATCACGCTGAGCCCGATATCGAAGGAGCTGGACGCGCAGCACTGCATGGGGACCTGCAATGTACATTGCCCGTGATTTATGGTCATGTTCGATAACCAAAGACAGGGATGGCCGCATTAGATATGCACCAGACAGATGGTGGTAAGCGCGCATGGCTCTCCAATAGGCCATTGATCTAGCGCATATCTATGCGTGTATGGGCACCTTAAGTGGTGCACAGAGATCCAGGAAATGACAGTCTGCACATATGAACAGAGTATATTGGTCCATATTCATGGGACTACATATCCTTGTGGTATTGGTCACGGACCCTTAAAGCTACAAAACTACATGACATTCCACCCCTCAGCCTGTAAATGGACAGTTTAGAAATAGCGGCAGAATTATGTGGTCATCATTTTACCTTCCTTATCAGCTCCTAGGCAATCAAGATCCTAAACACTTTTTCTCTATGTTTCAAGTAACTGCCGCTCATAGACTATTGGGAGGCTGATAAGGCTGATAAGTCGAAAGGAGGTATTTAAATTAGATGCTTTGAAAGTTTTATTGATAAATACCAATCAGTAAGTATGCCTTCTTAACAAGAGGACTGGCTGGCTTTAGTATGACACTATCAATTTTAGACCCCAAAGCCACAAAAGAAACACCAGAGGAAGTTCAAACAAACCTCATGCATACAGGAGACAAAAAGTGACTCTAAGGTTATGTTTCCATGGCGCTATCGGCTCCATCGGGCGATATGGGGACCCGACAGTGCAGATCCACATTACCTGTCTGCAGCAGCGGCTGTTCTCACAGCGTTCTGCCAATTCACCGGCAACGTTGTACAGTATGTCAACCTCCGGCTGGCAGAAGAGAGAGAGACAGAGAGGTAATGTGGATCGGGTACTGTCGGGCCCCGATATCGCTCGATGAAACATACCCTTGGCTTCATTTATACTGGCTGTAAAAAGATGAGTGGTTTAAAGCTTTCCATGCGCCCCCTGTGGTAGAAAGTATTAATGACACTTTAAAGGAAAGGAGTCTGTAAAACCTGTACTAAAGCTTTAAAGCATGAAAAATGATTGAAAAGAACTCTGCTGGAGGTGCTTACAGAGCTTCCCCAATGAATATGACAGAAGGTGTTCACAAAACAGACAAATAGGTGGAAAAACATCACCTTAAACCATATATGCCACATCCAATCTATATAATACAGTAGACCAACAAAAGTTACCCCAACCATGGGTAGGGGTTCATGGGTTTTAGGGAAAAAAAACAAAGAGAAAATGTACTGCATGATTACCGGCAGTACCTTTTGTGTTCTTTACTCACTGTCATCGAATTTTCTGCATGGTCATTCTCTGTCGCTTAAAAAACAACCTTGCAAATGAATATGTAAACGATCCCTTGTATTGATAGCACTTGATTTTTAGTCATACAGAACCCTGTCAGCAACAAGATGTCTTGGCCACTACATGTCCCTCAAAGCCTTGACATGAGTCCAACACCTATATTGGCTGTGCACAAATCTGCCCGTCTGTCCACAATCAAGCTCTTCATGTCCACAATCTGGACTACATAGCAGTGATATATACCTTCCAATCACTATGTATCCTATCAGGGAGGACCCGGCACTACATAGCAGTGATATATACCTTCCAATCACTATGTATTCTATCAGGGAGGATGCAGCACTATATAGCAGTGATATATACCTTCCAATCACTATGTATTCTATCAGGGAGGACCCGGCACTACATAGCAGTGATATATACCTTCCAATCACTATGTATTCTATTAGGGAGGACCCGGCACTACATAGCAGTGATATATACCTTCCAATCACTATGTATTCTATCAGGGAGGACCCGGCACTACATAGCAGTGATATATACCTTCCAATCACTATGTATTCTATCAGGGAGGACGCAGCACTACATAGTTGTTGGTAGATCTAATGGAAATTGTATGGAGTGATCTAAATGTGTATGGGTGGCTTTAGACATTTGTCAATTAATAACAAAAACATTTTAATTTATGTTTACTGTGATCATTATTTATAGATTAATACTGAATGTTGCACAGAGTTTTGTTCTGTGTTTATGATGCAAATTCCATTATTTGCAGAAAACGAATCAATCCAGACAAAGTGAAATTCCTTTGAAATGAATAGCAGTCATGAGAGAATTGAGGAGCTTCTTATTTATGTCTGTTTATTGAACATGACATTCACATCTGCGTCTTGATCCGCTTATGATATTCTGACATGCAAAGAAGCACATTTGCATTTTCTTTTATTAAAACGCATAAGAAGGAACTAAAAGTGAAAAGTAATTGTTTAAGGAATTAAGGATCAATCCAAAAAAGTTCAGCACTCTTTTTTTATAGGCAACCTTATAAACAAAGACGGCCTTCTCTTTAAGTACTAGTGTATAGTGTTGGCTGCGAATATTGTAATCACACATTTTTATTACGAATATCGGCACTTCGAGAATTTGTGAAGATCTTGAATATTCTACTGGGTAGAGTCCACCCCTACCCCACCCCACAGGGGTGGACTCTACCCAGTAGAATCCATGTCCATGACTTATCCATTTATCATGCTGGTTTGATTGTTTTTACCATAAATTGCTATTGATGCTGTAATACTGTATATTTAGGTTTTAACCTGTAATAAATTTACGTTATACATACTTCTGATAACACATATTTTTGACTCTTGTGGCCCCTAAAGTCCCCTTGCCCCTGATTAACTCAGGGGGAATCTCTTTGGTGATATTGTCACCCTAAACAATTGCTATCATTTTGGGATGTTGGCCACCCACCTTACAGGGTGTTATTCTATATATAACAAATGTGACGTCACTTCTGGGTATCGGAGCCGGTTTGTACTGAAAGATCGGTCCCGGTCTTCAGGCAGGATCTTACTGCTCCTAAACCTTGCCGGAGGAAGAATAGTGAGCTCCTTCTTGCCGGCAAACAGGTCGGGTCGAACTCCCATGCTACAGCTAGAAGGCATGCGAACATCCATCCATGTTACTAGGCCCATCACTAGTAATAATTAGAGATGGTCGAATTTGTTTTCAAAAATTCAACCATTTCGAGGATTTCGAGTTGATTGCAAAGCCCCTTAACATTGTATCATCACCAAACTTGCTGGAGATGTAGAGAAGGATTAGGGGTATACTACAAAAAAAAAAGTATGTCTCTAACACAAATAGTTTTTGCATAAATAAAGTTCAAAGTCAAGTCAAAATTTCAAAAATCTGAATTTCGACTTTCATTTTGAACTTAATTTATGCAAAAACTACATTTGCTAGAGCAAACCTTTTTTAATGTTCCCCCAACCCTTCTCTACATCTCCAGCAAGTTTGGTGATGATACCATGTTCAGGGGCTTTGCAATCAGCTCACAAAGATAGCAAGTCGAAAAATTCGACCATCTCTAGTAATAATAAATGAAGATCACAAATTCTCAAATTTATTGCGAATATTAGGTGAAAAATTTGCCGTATTTTGGGAATATGAATTTCGTATGTAGTGTATAGTAGTGTTGAGCAGCATATGGTATATTCGAGTTTGTGTCATTTTGCGAATATATTAAGGAACATTCGAAATTCGTAAAATTCTATTTGACTGTTTAAAGAAGAGCCCTAACACCAGATTAAGGTCCTGGAAGACCAACTATGGATAAGGTTTAAAGGCACAGCATGAATGACGAAGATAATCAATAAAAGGTCTTTATTGCAATGGACCTGGATACATCATAAGTCTTATTAAATTGATAAAAACTTTCACTCTTTGAACATCGTAAAGAGTGTTAGTGGTTAAATAGTTTTACAAAACATCAAAATACATCAAAATAACCTCAAATATCTTGATGTATTTTGATGTTTTGTAAAACTATAAAAAAAAAGGGTTGTGGGAAAAAATATTGTTCTAGCACATATAGTTTTTGTATGAATTAGGTTCAAAGAAACCTAAAAAATTTAAACTTCACTTACAACTTAATTAATTAATGCAAAAAAATTTGGTGATTATATCATGTTCAGGAGCTTACCTGCTGTGATCAAATGTCTGTTGTGACAGTTCCCATATTTAATTCTATGACAGTCTCTGCTTTTGGGGCACTGCAGTATGGTGCATGTCCACTAGATGGTGATAGATAATAGTTTTCAATGGTGAAAATGTAACATTGAAGGCTTGTAAAGGGGACAGGATGACGTGACTTATTTTATATCTCTCTTACAGCCACATTGTCTGCTTAATGGGCATTTACCAGCTATGAGAATAAATGACATCAGGTTTAGGAGTTTAAGTGAACTTAAACTGTAATTTAATAGGGGGCTGCGATTTTTTTTACATTATGCATGTGTAAGCACTAACCACTATTGCAGGAATAGTTTTGAAATATGAAAACATGGGGATGTTCAAGGCTCCATTCATATGGTCAGTTTTAAACTTCCACCATGCCGATGTCTCCAGAGGTTGAACACAGTGTACAGGTGGTTGGTGGACAGTAGTCATTTGCTGGCAACTGCCCCTATGTTACGCCTTAAAGCAGGACCTGGCTGTCAACTACACAAATGACCCAGGGCCAACAGGTTCAATGACTTCCCTTTTGTAGTGCCCGAAGCTGAAATCTCCTTTATGACAAGGCATACTTTGCCATGGTTGTAAGAAACGTCAGTAGTCCAGGTCAGTAGCTCATAAATAAATGAAGTGATTGTATTAAAATTATATAGGACAGGTAACTTGGATTTCCAAATGGGTGGTCAGCAATGGAAGTCTGGGTGAGTTCATGGTGGAAGTTTACCTTTCTTATAAAAAGTTCTTTTTATGGGTTTTCTAGAATGGACAGTCTGACCAAGTATGTTGGACTTGCCAGAACATAGGTGGACAGGAATAGGCTGTGGATGGTCAGAAATAGGTGGTGGTGGTCAGGGAGGGCATGGCAAAGAAGAAAATAAAGTGTGATAAAAGGACATGGGATGGAAGTGGATCATTTTTGGATCTTCAGCTGCATCCATCCTATCACTTGTCTTTTGTTATTATGGTAACTTGTTTTCATGTTATTGTCATAGTTCTTCTTCTATGTTTTCTTGTCACAGCATGGCAGGTCCTGACAGTGCTTAATTGGATTGGAAAACTTGGCTAATTGATATCCAAAAAGGTTTTGTAGACAGGAGTAAAGTGATTCAATAATGTACCTGAGTTAAGATATTTTGACTAGTGGCTAGTACAGTTGGAAAAAAAATGGTTGGCATAGTTCCCCATTATGTAGTCACTGTCAGTGACCTTTTCTTTAGTGTGATAGTTTTGTGAAACATTTAATAAAAGCTGTGACCATTTATTTCCAGAGTTTATACTGGTGTGTGTGTGTGTGTGTGTGTGTGTGTGTGTGTGTGTGTGTGTGTGTGTGTGTGTGTGTGTGTGTGTGTGTGTGTGTGTGTGTGTGTGTGTGTGTGTGAGTGTGTGTGTGAGCTTCACTTATTATATACGTTTCATAATGCTTGTTCATTTGCACTACATAGCTTCCACGATATCAGCCGTGCCCAGGTCAACGTCTTTGTATCTGAGTGTACCATTTATGCTGATTTTGTATTTTTTTACACATTTATACAATAACGTTTGCTCACACCAACAATATTTATCTACTTCACCTGCACTATGCTACTAAGCAGTGGCAGTTTTTTGTGTAGGTAGTCAGCTGGAGGTCATCAACCAGCCTCCACACAAGGGGCGCAAGTGGTGGGCGAACCTTTTGGGTTTTTAAATGTGACATAGGGGCCAGACCAAGAGCCTGCAAGGGCCTCCCGGCATAGGGGTGCTTACAGTCCTTGTAGCTAGGACAGTTTATTAAAAAAAACTAAATATGTTAAAAAATAAATAGAAGCTTTTTATAGAGAGCTTTAACATTCTATTGCAGCAATCTATAGCCTCTAGGAATCAATACAAACAATCATCCTCTAGGTGTTATTTTCACTGATTGGAGGGAATGAGGGGAGCCAGAGCCTCTTGACACCAAGGTGACAAATGGCCAAATTAAAAGACTAAAGGCTTTAGTTTGCCCACGTTTTCTCGGCACCATACCAATGGCCAGGGCATTTTGTGTTTCTTCGGGCCCTACAGAGGTGTTATCATGTGGCTTTCAACCACTTGTGTGAACCTGGCACAATAGGTAAATAGCTTGAACCACATTTATTAGTAGAGAATATGATATTCATGTAATACAATTTATTGTTAGTCATGTGTAAACTGTATTTAAAGCATATATATTGGGAACATACATCTGCAGTGAAAGCTTACCGTATTTTTTGGACTATAAGATGCACTTTTTTTTTGGGGGGGGGGGGACTGCCTGCTTGTTATGGTCCGAATGTGAGACCACCCGCAGCCATGTGGCCTCTGGTGAACGCAATTTGGCTCCCCAGCCAGCTTTCCCGGCAGAAGGGAGACCTGCAAACAGCTGATCTCTCATCTGAACTCTATGGGCTATATTTGCAGAGCCCCGCAGATATAGCCAATGCAGAGTGTGTGTGGGGAAAGCTGCACTTGCTGGCAGCTTCCTCACACACGCTGCATACAGGGCACAGTGAGACATGAGTGAAGATTCCCCTTCCTTTCCTCCTGTAAGAGTAAGAGGAGATGATGAAGTTTGCTCTCTAGCGATACAATTTTTTTGTGGCTGAAATTGGGTACTGCATGGTATTTTTTCCCTAATTCATTTAAACACATGACATTTTTTTTTCTGATTTCCTGCTGGGGGCGTCTTATAGTCCAAAAATATGGTAATGGTTGCCATTCATTGGCTTATAAAAAAATGTTTTAAATCCGGTTTATAAACATTTAGGAAATGCCTCTAAATAAATAAAACAAGCAGATGTTTCTAAAGGTAGCCATACACAGGTCAATTTTCCACTTTCCAAATCGGAATCGACGGAAAATTGTATCGGACATTGAACCAACATGTTGGTTTTTTTTGGTCGATCGTTTGGCAATCATAGTACGTTGGTGGAGCCATAACCCTATGCAGCAGCCTTTCCAATTAATGGATTTTGTGGAATCGGCCATTTTGGAGATCGGCTCATGTCCAAATCGACCACAAATCGGATTCACAAGGTGGTGTTGCATCGATTGCAATCGATCTGCAATTGATCGCTGACAAATCGACCTGTGTATGGCTACCTTAATACTACACTATATACAATACACTAACCCCACAATCAATAATAAAGTAGGGACAACATAAAATCAGTATACTATAACCAATGCAAAGAAAAATTAAATGATGATACATCTGTCATGACTGACATGCTTCAGAACGCACAACTTCAAACTAAGGCCAGCATGAATAGCTACTGAGACTTGCTGGTATGGAGCCCGCTCTTTCCATCTGTGAGAGACTCAGCTCGTAACTTTCCAGATACATACAACTCAGTATTAGAAAATAACACTTTGAAATAAGTAGAATGATATGCAGAGGAAGAATTGTTCTCAAAGTTTTCTTCCTCACTAATGCAAATGCTTCGGAATGACTCCAGGCTCAAAGTATCACCTTGCTTTTTCATATATAAAAGGGATGAGACGTGGAAACAAGCAATTATTTCTCTGCCCCATAGAGAAATACTATAACATATCCTCTGTCATAAGTAGAGATGGTCGAATTTTTTTTCAAAAATTCGACCATTTCGCCGGTTTCGACTTAATTGCAAAGCCCCTGAGCATAGTATCATCACCAAACTTGCTGGAGAAGGGAGAAGGGTTGGGGTATACTGCAAAAAAGAAAGTAAGTCTCTAACACAAATAGTTTTTTCACAAATTAAGTTCAAAGTCAAGTAAAAAATTCGAAAATCGGAATTTCGACTTTAACTTTGAACTTAATTTATGCAAAAACTACATGTGCTAGAGCAAAACTTATTTTTTTCAAATGTTCCTCCAACCCTTCTCTACACCTCCAGCAAGATTGGTGATGATACCATTTTCAGGGGCTTTGCAATAAGCTCACAAAGTTTGCAAGTCGAAAAATTCGACCATCTCTAGTCATAAGCAACACAGTATTATAGTATTCCAAGGACCTACATAAGGGTAAGTAAAGCAGGCCATACACGGGTCAGATTTTCAATCAATCGATTTAAAACGAGAAATTTTTTAGTCGATTGATTGAAAATTGCGTTTTGCCCACCTGGTTAAATCGACTTAATCCGATCAAAATTGAGTGAAAATTCAGTCGTTATTTGATCGGACTGGATGGTAAATTTTGATCGGTCGATTGAAAATTGGTTCGGTATTTTGAGAACCAAGTGTGGTCAACCAATTTTTGATCGATTTTTTTTTGTAAACTCCCATCAACACCCATGACTTCCGATTGAACTTTTTAATCGGACTATTTTTGATGGACATAGGTTATGTCGATTGAAAAAAAAATTCGATCAAAAATCTTGTACTACATATGGGGCATGATACAATCAATATGCAATTTTAAACCGACTTGATTGATCGTTTTAAGACGATTGACTGAAAATCTGACCTGTGTATGGCCTGCTTTAGTCTTGAATAAAAATAACGAAATCATTCTGACATGGTGCAATCAATGTTTGGCAACTCCTTATTGGAATGTCCACACTACTATAGCACATTCTACAGGCCACTCTAATGCCATCAATCCATGGTAGATAATTTATACTAAAATCATTGATCATCTATTGTTTTTGGTGGCAAGGAGCCAGTCCCTTTGTCATACCAAGGCAGAGAAAAATTGGAGGCCGAAAGGTGGAACCGCAAAGCACAATGATGGACCAGACTTTACCACACATCTGACGAGACTATTTAAAAAGCTTAGACCTGTACTGGCATGGACAATGGGTCAGTATTACTTGATGTCTATGCAGAGAGGGCATCTTGTACGCTGTATTCGGTTAAAATAAACTGGCAGTATTATTTCCCTTTAAATATTTCTATGTCTAAGGTTACTAATTTTAGGAACACACATTGGAGTTAAATATTACGTTTAAATAAGGGGGCATTTTAGTCTTTTTAAGATGAGACAAGCTTTCCTGAACCCAAATGCTACAAAATCTAATAATGCAAAGCACATAGGAAGGAATTTGTATTTCAGGATATTGTTACTGGAAGTTGAATCTTACCAATAGCAATGCCTCTGAAAGTTGAAGCTTCTTTTTTAATAGAGCATCTAAGACTGCTAAACTGAGAGCTTTGGACTTGAAGCTTAACATTAAATTGAAGATGGCAAAATGTACCTGCAACAGGGAAAAAGGCTCTAGCTTTTTATTGTTGTCTACCTATCTCTGTTGCTTTTAGAGAGGTTTGTCATCGCTTTCTGCCCAGGGACAACATTGTGCTGAATTGTTTGTACTTCAACATTTTCAGAAATACAGCTCCAAGGCCAACAACAAATAGCACAGGTGATATTTGGCAGCCTTGGCTAATGCAATAATTGGAAAATTATTGGATTGGACTGGTATTCCATGATCAAGGCCTTCACTGAGCAATATGCATATACAGCTTTCTGCCTGAAAAATAGAAGTGTATAAGCAAAATGTTACAAAGTTAATAAAAGTTGATGGAAACTTTTAAGTTACCACTTAAATAGGACACTGTGAGTGATGATTGAATCATGATGGTTGTGTAATTAAAAATTGTATGCACTAATTTTGTGTTTAGTGGCTTTCCATTATTTAGCCTATTGAATTAGGAATTGACATTAACCTCCTGGGCGTTGCGCACATGGCACGTTTTTTTGTAATACAGCGACACTGGCAATGTTGTGCTCCGCCGTGATTTCCTGCCCGCCTTCAGGTCCAGTGCGTAACTCCGGCGTCACCCCTCCAACGCCCATCCATTTACATGGAGGTCTATGGGATGCCTACCCCCACCCGCTTCACGTCACCAGTGACACGATCGGGGGCAGACCCGGCAGCAGACAGGTGAGTGAGTTTCTCACTAGTTTACTCGGGCCAAACACCCAGGAGGTTAAATCTATTACAACTAAAGATTACTATTAAGGACACTAGCAGTAAGGAGCCCTACGGTGACATGGCTGCTAGCTGACTTTGTGAGTTGATTGCAAAACCTTTGATTGTTCTAGAACATGTCATTTTGCATATATAATAAGTACAAAGTCTATTGGAAAAGTTTTGACTTTATTTTGAAGTAAATTTATGCAACAACTACATTTGCAAGAGCAATACTTTCCACAACCGTTCTCTACATATCCAGCAGTTTTGGTATGGTATGATACTATGATCAGGGGCTGTGCAATGAACTAATAAAATCAGCTTGTGGAATAAAAAAAATACACCATCTCTACTTGCAAAATATTTCTTCCTGGTCCATATAATAGACAATTTGGGGCTGGTTGGATTTGGTTGATAGTTTTGATCATGAATATTCAAATTATTAATTTGCATATCGGCACTTAGAGAATCCGTCAAGATTTCAACATTTTTACATCAGTCGTTTTTATTGCAAAAATCTTTTTCACAGAGAAGGTAATTATGACTGGAGATCACAAACTCGAATTTACGAATTTGTTGCAAATATTAGGTAAAACATTTGCGATATTTTGTGAATATCATCAATAATAGCCACTAGAGATGGTTGAATTTTTTGACTAGCTGACTTTGTGAGCTGATTGCAAAGCCTCTGAAAATGGTATCATCACCAAATTAGCTGGAGATGTAGAGAAGGTTTGTGGGAACATTGGAAAAAAAAGTTTTGCTCTAGCACATGGAGTTTTTGCATTAAGTTCAAAGTAAAAGTCGAAATTCTGACTTGACTTTGAAATTTATTTATGCCAAAACTATTTGTGTTAGTGCCATATTTTTTTGTAGTATACCCCCAACACTTCTCTACATTTCCAGCAAGTTTGGTGATGATACCATGTTCAGGGGCTTTGCAATTAACTCAAAATGGTTGAGTTAAAGAAAATTCGACTATCTCTAAAGCCCCCCATACACCACATACAATTACCATGCAACTTCTGTACAACCAACTTTTCTTCTACCAAAACCATGTAATAGGAGGACCTTTCTACACCTTCTAATCACTATGTATTCTATCAGGGAGGTCACTATACTACATAGTTGTTGGTAGGTCTCATGAAAGTTGTATGGAGGAATCTGAAGGTGTATGGGGGGCTTAATAGCCACCCGCCACTAAAACTGCAAGCACTTAACAGAGTAATGCAGTTGCAGTTCCAGAGCTGCTACAACCAATAATGTGAACCTTATAGAATCATTCAACTTACATTCCAATTACTTGCTTTCAACTGAAATGCTTACACCTTACACCATGAGGGTCAAGTCATAATTGGTGGAATGAACCTTGCATACTCTGCTTTTTAGGCTAAGTAGTGATTATTTGATTGTGGACTTTGTCTCACCCATATATGGAGGGCTCTATATAGAGCAGTGACTGTGACAATTATGTGGCTGTGAATTTTAATAATATAATAAAGACACCTGTGCAATATTCTGTAGGGTTTCATCCTTCTCTGCCACCCAAATCTTTTGGGGCTAGCCACCCCTGCACTCGACCAGCCGAGGCTGGAGTCAGTGGGGGGTGCTTATGGAAATAAGCTTAATTGCAAGTTACAATGTCTAGGTATGAACAACTGCAAAACGAATTGTCTCATTGCTAATTACCGTTCGTTACCTGGCATCAACCCCCCCCCCCCCCCCCCCCCCCCCCCCCCCCCCCCCCTCCCCTTCAGCCCTCCCCTACACAGTAGAGCCATAAGCTTAGTATTGTAGGATGATGAGATCAGAATTTCCAACAACCATTCAGTAGAATGGATGAGCTTCCCTAAAAAGAGTCTGGAAGTGGAAGTCACCAAAGGGGTGCAGGTGTATGTGAGTTAAACTTATTTTCTGCCTCTTGGACACAAATGAGTGAATGACCATTAAAGGGAGATGTGAATGTCACTACAAAGTTTACTTAACATTAACTGCAGAATTCAGGTTTAACGATATGACTTTAGTACTTGAGAGGGTGGATGGGCTTCACCTATTTTGGTGATGCATGGCCATACGAGCGGGATCATGTTCACTTGGAAAAAAAGTTGAATATTGCAAATATCCACTACCATGTTTGCGATGTTAGCAAATTCTCAAATTGCTGATATTCGCCAAAAATATTCACCATTTGAATATTCAAGCTCAACACTAATCATTGAGGCTGACCCTTACAATTATATTTGACACTTTGGATGTTACATAATTATTTTATTATGAGTCCCTTAAGTTAGATATTGTCATTGTGATGGAATAGTACCAAAATGTCTGGTTCTTATATTTATCAGTGGTGCCTAAACTTTTTGCAAAGAGAGCTAGACTTGCTAAGGTAAAAAATGTTTTAATAATTCAGCTTGATATTTTTTAGGCCACTGTATCATTCACAAGTAGGGGGAGGGGCCTAGCCAAAGACTGACATTGCAACTAAAATGCCACCAGTTCCTTTAGGAAGGGAAATGGTGTCACCCTACCTGAAGGAGGGAAATGGTGTCACCTCAGTATGGGTTATCTGTGCTTGTTATAGATTTTATGACTGAGGCCGTCGGCTGGTGGAAACATGAACATGGACCACCGTTTTTATGTTTTGTTTAATTTTTGACCCATCAATGAATCTTGCTCAGACTCATCACCCATTGAAATGGAACTGCAAATGCAACATGGTGAGAAGTGACATGACCTACATGCGTTGTGGTGGTCAGTTTGGACCAGCAAACAGTCTGAATGGCCATGCGTCACCTGCTTTTTGTGGTGTGTCCAGCACAAGGAATAAAGACACAAGGCGGTCAATTTGATCACTTGCTGTTAAGGATGCCTTTCTGCTGCATTGATGAGAACGCGCCCTTTTGATTACCATTACAAAGACGCAGGAAAGCCTTTCTGTGTTCCGAAGATCCTCAATGAATGTGTCTCCGAAGATGTGGCATTCTGAGTTTTAAACAAAGCGGCACAGCCACACTACTCTGAAAATGCGGACTGGAAACTGTCCTATCCATCAGACGCCTGGCCATTGTGGGGTAAATTAAGCAGTGGACAGTTCGCCTAAAGGTTTGCCACACACCAAATTCATTTTTAAGTCAATCATTTAAAAATGGATTCCTTTTTACTAAAGTTTTTATGCTTTTGCCCCAATATACTTCGCACAGGATTGTTTTTAAAATGGCGTGCAAGCGCCTGCACAAGTTTGCAGGCACTCGCAGACAGGATGGCCTGTTCGTTTTCCTGGCTGCTGTGGGTCCTTTGACCAGGTGCTTACTTTGATTTTACTTCACATTGTGAGATTTTCTGCACCAAATTAATCAACCCCCCATCCCCAAGAAATTCTCATTCACCACCGTTCTTGTCACAGATATACACATTTTTACAGTTAATTGCCATTTTAACATCTCTATATAAGAACAATTCCCACCTTTTGTTACTTTCAGCCATGTAAATGTAACACCTAAGCAGAATTTGAGAGGACTACTTATCGCTTTGTACTAGAGCATTTACCCTACAGAGAGAGATTGACTAGAGGTGTAAGATTAATTGTAAATGTCTTTTGAGTGTAACGTATTCATGTAAAAATACATTGGAAAAGGGAATGTGAGAGAACAGAGTGGTTTAGGCAGAGATTAATGTAACCTTTACATAAAATTGTTTATATATCCATTCTAAGAGTTATAACACAATAAGGACGAAAGTTTTTATTACATTAACAACCACTTAAACAATGGTATTCTGCGTTTTATATAATATGTGGTATCACTCCATTCCTAGGAATAGGTAAAAAAAAAACAAGAAGGCCTCTCTGCAACTCTTCATGACACTAAATGGAAGTTCATAGATACATGGGTCCCCCAAGTTCTTTATGCAGGCTTAGACAAGGTCTGCAACTTTGTTGTGCTGATTTATGTCGCTCTTATTATCTTGCATTTATATAGTGTTGACATATTACGCAGCGCTTTACAGGTCATATATAGTTATATCACTAACAATCACTCAAAATCTAATGCCCCTATCAAAGTCATGTATATGTATCTAACATATGTCACAGTCTAAGTCATGTGTAACTTACATAGGAGAATCTTTTTTGGGGGGAAGCCAATTAAGCATGTATTTGGAGTGTGGGAGGACCTGGAGGAACCCCATGTAGACATAAAGAGAACAAACTCCTCGCAGACAGTACCCAGAACAAAATATGACCCTAGGCCCTAGCGCTACATGACCACCGTGACACCCTCTTGTACGAGTAGTGATGGCAAACTGTCCGCAGGGAATTTGATGTTCTCCGCGAACAGATGGTCTTTTTAAAAGTCCCATCAGCCTGTTCGCGGACGGACATGGCCGATGTTCGACCATCACTATGTACGAGTATATTTATCTATAGCTGGGACAGGATATCATATCCCTCTGTACTTGCCCTTTTTCTTTTTTTCTTCTTATACCATAGTTTTCTCCTTGTGTTAAGATGTTTTTTGATAGTATTAGAACAGTTTGCATTCATTTCATGAGCTCAGTTAAAATTAATGGTATCCAAAAATGTTCCTTTCTGCTCAGCTTGTTGTATTATTAGTTCTACGTTTTCTGTTGTGAAAATTGTCCAACTGTATTCCATTTTTTTACGGACTACAGCTCTATTATATTCCTGCAATATATGTTTTATTTATTTTATATATTATATTTATTTTTTATTGTATTTAATTGTATTTAACTGAAACACACAATTATGTAAAAAAAAATTATAAATAAAATGTATCTTTTAAATGATAAAATCTCTAAAATTTGTATTTCGTTTACAAGATTTCAAAACAGTATGTATTTATAATAAAATTTTTATAAAATTGGAAATGTTTTGTGTTTTTTTTTACTTTGACTTGTATTGGATACTGTTATCACTGTATCCAATACAATTCCTTTGGCACCCTCTCTCCCCTGGTGTGATGGACCTGATGACATTACACCAGAGAAGAGAGGGTTAAGTTTAAAGAGGCGCATCTGGGGAATTACACTGAATAGAAAATGTTTTTAGTGCAATTTACTTTTGAATCTTCCACCTCCCCGATGTGACATCATAAGCTGGGAAATCTGCTCACTATCAGAGATCGAGTCTTATTGGAAACTTTGGCTAATCTTTAGTTTTGTTTATCTATTTAATTTTACATGGTGTTGGGAGGAGGTATTATATTGACCAGGTGTTATCAAATGGAAATGACAAGTAGTTCTAGTTCTTTAGACTTAAACCATAGCTAGATAAAATGATTAAAGCTGGAATTAGTCATTTATGAGACACCTT
>CM070035.1:151070460-151085636 GCA_036250615.1 Ptychadena robeensis | reverse complement strand
GAATCCGGTGGGAATCCGACACGTGTATGGGGGCCTTTAGATCCGCAACCCCGGAAGGGATGATGCAAAGTGTCACTTCCTGTATTTGTCACACCTGCATTCCAAATACTGTAAGTATCACATCACTTCTGGCAGATTAGGTGTAATGTCCCTCCCGCCTATTTTCCCACCATACTTGTGCAGATGATGTGCAGGGTAGGAAGTTCAGAGAAAGAGTAATGCCTCATCCCTTCAAAGTTAAAAGGGAGGAGGCATTACTCTCCCTCCTAACTTCCCACCTCAATTGTGGGCATCAGTGCTGCTGCTTGTTAGTTGGTCACCTTGTATTTATATGTTGACCTATTATTGCCCGTATATTACTCATATTAAGCTCACATAACTGTATGTTTGTTGCTCATATATTGCCACTGCACCCTGTTTATTGAATTACAGTTATGTTGTACTCACTTTTACTTTTATTGCAAAAATGTACACTTGTACATGTGCATATTGCGAATGTAACGTGTGTTGTCACGGCGACATCTAGTGGCAGAATGTGAAATAGCATCTACAGTGTAATCACCACATGAGACAACATAGAAGTAAATTATTACAAAAATCAGCCCACTTGTATGTGGGCATATTGTGAACGCAATGCATAGTACTTCCCCAGCATCTAGAATATTGAAGACTATAAAGATATAGCACTGTATTCGAGATTTTCGCGAATTCCCAAAGTGCCAATTTTCGCAATTAAAATTCTCGATTCCAATATTCCCAATCAACACTAATCGCCAGTATACTGTCAAATTTGCAGATGTGCTTTGTTTATTTGAATACCCACTCCTTTCACTTAAAGGCCTAAAGGCCCTAATACCCCTTACAATCTTTCCATACAATATCAACTTTTGCTCTACAAAAACCATGTAATATGAGGAGCTTTCTAATCCTTCCAATCACCATGTATTCTATCAGGGAGGACACTATACTACAGCTGTTGGTAGATCTAATGGAAATTGTATGTATTGATCTTAAGGTGTATGGGGGGCTTAACACTTGCAAATCCCAACCTACAAAGATATGTTGGCCATGCCCACGATCTGGCAAACTTTGCTCACCAAAATGTTGTTCGTCAAGATAATTTTTTAAAACAAACATATGTATATATTACTGATATAATATATTACTGATCATTTGAGTGGCATACCCATATATCTTCGGGTCTTCGATTTGCTCATTGATACAGCAAACAACTGCAAATGTACTTACTACGGAAAATAAATGCATAGATATGTACATTTTAAAATTGAGTAAAGGCCAGGAAGAAAATGAAAAGCCAGGGAACAATACCTCCTGAGAAGCAGACAATATCCAACTTCAAAAGAGAAGCCAAATCAAATATTGTGAAGATAGCTTGAAGTCTGATTGCTTCAACATCCAATGTCTTGTGGGCAGTGATGCAGCAAGGTGCACCAAGCCAATATACTGTGTGCTCACTGAGTCAGATCTTTCAACATTAGCTGAGGTATTTATTTATTTATTTCCTTATCTGTCTTGTTTTAAATCCATCATCTAAATATCCTGATATTTTTAACCACTTCTTAGATTTTATAAATTGTCTCAGAGCTAAATTACAGTGGACCATGTCTGCCATAAACAGGGGTGTTTCATGGATTGGTGTAACAATACAGCAAATCGCATAGAAAGTTGTTGGTAGAATGTTCTCATTAATATTAATATTAGTGGATTGTTCTGTGAGTGTAGACAGACAGAATACTCATTCAAGAACATAAGGGGTTAAAGATTGCAGGAAGAATGTGGGTTATTATGAGTAAGGAGCTGCAGGGCTAGTCCTTGCTGGGGCTTCTGTGAGTTCTTTCCAGAAAGGTCAAAGGAAATTAAACTTATCCCACCCACTGACCTTGTTTTGTCTTTATTTTGCAACTTTGCTTTTCTTGTCTTTGCTGTTATATTGATAACATGGGTCTTTGGTGGTTTATTCAAAGCACATTTATGGTTACATCCGTTGGTATAGTGCACCCCCAGTTTGGTGTTTGTGTTCTTACATTGGTTTGGATGTTATTGGCTATGGGAATGTTTGTGTACATCAGTTCAGAATAGTCATATACCTAACATTTGTGATGGTCAGGGCCAATTTTTGTGGGTTCCCTGGTTGTCCTACCCAGTAACACCGCTGGGTAGTGAAGTAGTGTGAATTACCATTATTTAAGAGGGTAAGAAAGGGAAGTCAAAACATTCCCAAATTGCATTTTATATTTGAGGACACTGGAAGACGAGGGTGCGGTGGCCCTTAATGTTGTATTCTTTTACTTCTGAGAAGGAATATCAAGTTCTCCCAGTAGAAGTACATAATCATTTTAATCATCTATGTGGCGTGATTCCCTCATATTCTGGTCAGGATCACATGATAATGTATAAGTACTGCTTCTTGTGTAGAATAAACCCAATGTCTGAAGTGAAAACAACACCCCATTAATGGTAGGCTTCAATCGGCATGAGACCTAACCTCTAAAATTTGTATAGAATGATATATGTTAGGAATGTCACTGCCCCTGGTGTTTTGGTTGTATCGCCATACAATAATTAAGGTTTATAGAGACTAAGGCTGCATCTACACTACAGAAAACTGCACGGTTTTCCCGAATGTAGACCGTGGAAAAAAACGCGCAGTGCAGCCGCCCCCTGTAATCCCCTATGGGGAATGACGTGCCAGTCTATACAAGCGCGTCATGCCCACGGTTGGGAGCGGGGCGGCAGCAGGAGCAGATTCACAACGCCCGTCCGGGGGTGTCCCATGGACGCACCGGAAACACTTAGAGCAAGTAAGTCTTGCAGCATATATCGCAGTTGTATTACATGCAGTCTCCAAACACATATATACTTTGCAGTCAGTGGTTATGGCTCACCCAAACAGTCCTGCAAGGCCTCCCAGGCCTTCCAAATGGAAACTTTGCTCCAGAGAGTGAGAGATAGAGAGAGTTGGACTCCACACACCCAGGCTGCACACCTGGCCTCAGCTCCTCCACCCCCTCTCTGACATCAGAGCTTTTTCAACCAGCCTTCCTGTCTGGCTGAAAATCAACACCAAATCCTGGACTGTATCCCGGGTGGAGTGGGAAGGCCCACCCAGTTCCTTCCCTCCTACTCAAGTCCGGGACCCGAAAAACTAAACAAATTGCAACCGTGGTTGCCCATATATTTTCCCGGACTCCTTACCCGGAATACAATTGGGACCACAGCCCATAATATGGGGAGATATACTTCACATCCAGGATCCACCCTTGGGATCCTCTACAACGGATACTTCATGCGTAAAAATTCCATAACTGGGAGGTTTGATTTTGGAGGTGGCTTGACCCCTTAGACTCCATAAACATTATTTATTGGATTTAAATGGGATGTTGGCATTGATACATGCATTATTGGAAGGTACCATTCTCTTTAAAATGTATCACCATATGATCGTTGAAGCTAACGTCACAGCTTATGCATGGTACAATCTTGAGTTTGCCACTGTAGATGTAGACATCCGCTACTGATGTTCTTCACAGCCTCTTGTCCCCATGATTGATTGGCCCTTAGTTAGTTAGCTTTGTCTGTTTGACACATGAGCGTAAGTTGCATATGTAATATCTGCTTTAAGAAAAGGTTTATTACTGCAAAACTCTGGCTATATCAAGTCCAAAAACACTTTGGTAGGATGAACAGGATGTCTACTGTATAGAATAATCATAACAATGACACCACAACCTGTGAAGCTATCATTGCATGTTATGTAGTGACAGGATGGGGTCAACTCTCTCTTCTCTGCATCTGGAATTAAACAAAGCCCTAAGCAAAGTTTAATATAATTTACTCCAAAATTATTTCCTATTCTTTACACATTTTTCAGATATTTAAAAATTACTGAAGGATCTCATTTGGAACAAGTGCAAACCACTCAGTTTAAATTTAAAGAATTGCAGTCAAAATGAAAATAAAACAGCCGATACAGCTAGTCAAACTATAACTATTGTTAACATATACAGTATCGGGTATAAGACACTATTTTTACATATTCCCCGTAGAAATGTTTGCTCTTTATGCAACCCTGGTAGAAAGCCTACCACACGAATTGTGTTAGACAATGCAGTAAATCTGTCTTTACGGTTCCCTAAGGATTTCCTTTTTTTTTTTACAGTTACTATTGCTAATGCTACCTTGTCTTTACTGATAGCATAGAGCACAACGCAGCAACATAGCTTATATTATTTTGTGTTTGTTTTAGAAATGATATATATATATATATATATATATATATATATATATATATATATATATTATATATAATGCAGTAACAAGAAGGAGATGCAATTGTTGTTGTGCAGCACAATTTACACAATGCCATTAGGTAATTGTGAGCCTGTGATGATCACAAAGAGAGGTAATTGGAATCTGCATTTTAAGGCTCGACTCTGGGCACACAAAATGTAATTTACATGTATTCACTAATTCCAAGAAAGGATATAAATATACTTTTTTTACGCACAAAATAGCTTTACAAACTAAGTGATTATCATGTCAAAGTAGTGATGTCATCATCACTGAGTGCAAAGCTGAAGGAGAAACCCCAAAGGTCAACCCACTACAGAAGGCTTGTAGAGATCTATCATCAACTATATAGTGTAAAGGTCTCCATGATATAATACAAACTGAGGAGTTGACAAAAGTCCTCACATTACAGCAGCCCAGCTGTCTCCACAAAAGTCCTCCCCAGCTCTGAATGATCTCAAGACTCAAGAAGAATAGTCCAAGAATACCGGAGGATCAGGCCAGAACTGCAGGTAAGGGTTCAGCCAATATGGTGTCACAGACACAGTTGACAGTCAAATTTGAAGGCCCCCTTTGTACCCCCTTTTGCCAACTATGACAAAGTCAAAAAACAAGGAAAGTAAATGCAAACTACAAACATGTTGGATACCTTGGATAAAACTTATAAAATCAAATTAGAAGTAAGTAGAACATCAACAAAGTTCTATAACCTACTGTAAAGTGGATTATACTCAACATATGCGCTGTGTTTCCTATAGAGACCTGGGAGAATTGTGTTACACATATATTTCTGACGCCTCCTGACGAAGCTACCCAGCGAAACATGTCGAGGAAAAGACTTATATGACATTGGTGATGTAACCATAATGTAACCTAAAGCAATGTGACGCTATTATTATATTTTCTTAAAAAATATTGTATACTGTGTAATTTCACAATAAAAATACGTTTTAATACATCTAAGTCTGATACTGCCCTTTAAAGTCCCCATGTTCCTCATTCGGATTTAAAACGGTGAGGGAAAACATTATCTTTTTTCTTTAATATATTGAGTTGGGATGTGGCAAATCAGCACACTTGGGTCCAATTAAGCTCCTCTCTATCCTATTATAATGTTGTGTCACGAATCTTATGCAAAAATCCAAAGAGGCTTTAAGAATGAAACAATTAATAAAACAATGATTTCAGAGTGACAGAAGATCCAATGGCCTCCCTGAAAAATAAGAAATGGTAATTCAGAGGTACTGTAGGTAGTTCTTCCTAAAATCATGAGTGCATGTATAATAATAATCTAATAGCAGAAACATTGTTTAGACCTTCTTTCCATGAATGTAATTATCTTTTCTTGTCCTTGTTTGGAGAGACTAACCCCCTCCCTCCAAAAATTTTTATTCCAATTCCCTTGTCATCACTCTATCTATGAAATAAAAAGAACAATACTTTTTACATTTTATTATTCCCACAACCAGTCCACAACAACTCCAACAGTTTTGGTGATGATACAATGTTCAGGGGCTTTGCAATCAACGCACAAAAATTTTAATCTAGTGAACATTGTGTAAACATGTCTACACATAAAAAATGTAATCAGCAATGTGTACATGTTTGGACAATTATTTTCCCAGTGAGGCTTCTTAACTATTTGTGTAAATAAATCAACTTGTTATCTTTACAGCGCTCGATTAGCCTCATTTACAAAGATTGGTTCTAAGCCAAGTTACAAACTTCTATTATTAATCTATTATTAATCTGTAAAGAGTTATGCCTGGCATACACACGCCGATTAGCGGCCGATTTTTCCACTGACTGACGGCATGCGCGCTCACGCCGCCGGTTGGCGGCAAAATTGTCCACCAATTGGCGTGTGCCCACATGGGGCGACAGATCCCTGTCACCCCACAGCTCGGCCGGCCAGAGAACGGACATGTCGGATGTTCTCTGGCCAATGCCATTAACTTCAATGAAGGTAATGGCCGGCACACAAAGGGTGCTCGGCCAATTAAAGCAGCCCCAGAATGCAACGTGATGACGCTCATCGGAGCTCGTCTGTCTGCACCCGTCTGTGGGTGTGCATGGCAGGCATAAGATTGCAACTGATACTGGTCAACATATCTATACATTTGGATGTTAATGTGGGGACTAACTTTACCTTTGTTACTGCTTTTACTATACATTTTCCAAATAAAACCACCAATACTACAATTCACCTAAAACTCGGAATCTATGCTGAGATTTAAAGGAATGAAATACCTTACCATTGAAAAATGGTTGTTTTTCAACTTTTACCATTTTCACCATCTCTATACTTGTATGGTATGGTCTATGGTGCCTTGTAATCAACAGTTGACATGTTATCAAAATGTAAACTGTTGATTAGGAACATGTTAGCATTAGGATTGAGAAAATAAAAAACATTACAAAAAACACAAAACCTCTCCATAAAACAACAAACCTTTGTTTATGCCTATATATGGGCGAGGAATAGGTCATCTTTAGACACAATTCTAATTTTCAGTGAGACTGTTCTAGTACCAGTGGGAGCCAATACCATAATCAATTTAACAGAGAATAATAATACAAAGAAAGAATATATAAAGTTGGCCATAGATGTGCCGATTCCTGGCCATAGTTGCGTGCTCCCGCCAAACCCATAATGGTCGGCCACAACTAAAGGGGTGCCCACCTTGAGGTTCCGACCCAAAAAGCTGGCAGGTCGCATCACACGGCGATTCATCCTGCTGGTTCTTTTTGTGGCCGATCCTGTTGTTGTCATTTACTGAATATGGGGAGTCTCCTTCCTGTAAGTTAATTGGCTACAATCTGCCGGGAATCCCCTGTGTTAGTGGAGCACACAGGATTCCCGGCAGTTCTGTAGCCGACTCCCCACAGCATGGTGATGTCAAGATGCTGTGAGGAGTCTGCTACAAGCCGGCCATGGATCGAGGTGTCTTTGGCCGGCTTAAGACCTATTCTGCAAAAAAAATAAATAAGAAAAGCAGTTACACAATTTGCCAACAGCTAGAGTCTTTATGTTCATTAATCTGAAAGCTGCTATAACATCTAATGGATGGAGATGGTTGAAATTGTTGACTGGCTGAGTTGATTGCAAAGTCCCTGAACATGTCATCACCAATATTGTACAATATGCCAGGATTTCTGTACTCCATATGTAAAATCCCCAACGTTTTTTTATTAAAATCATGACATAAATCCACAGTACATCATCAACATCATTGGAGACACCCACATCTTTTGGGATTTCCAGCACCCGTGTAAACTTAAGCCCCCCATATGTTTTGTGTACCTTGTCCTTAAGGCTATGCTGTCTACCTATACAAATCTTGGCGAAAATCCTTTTCAGATGCATTTTTATTTCTTTTATTTGAGTCTATATATCAACAAAAGCAGAGAAGCATAATAGTACCTAGACCAGGGTGTTAAACTTAGAGGGGGCCAAAACTAAAAACTTCACAGTTTAACCTTCATATTTATTAACAATGTCTACTATTAAGAACGCATTTTCTTCTCATAGAACGACAAACCTATTTTATCTGGAAACAAAGAAGTTTTACTTAAACATTGAAACAAAAAAAATGTAATTAAAGATACATCTGTCGCATTCATTCATTATAAAAACAATATTGAAGTCCACAGAAACAATCTGGAATATTATTATACAGCCTGTGTTTGGCCCCCGGGCTGGAGTTTGACAACCCTGACCTAGACAGGAGAAATGATAAATAAAATCGAATGCATTTTCCTAATCAATACCAGTAAACACACAAACCAACCTATAATTGAAATACAGTTTTATATACTTTAAATCTGGAAACTCATTTTTGCCTTGTGTAATAGGAGTGGGAAGGTTTTGCCTCTCAACTGTTTATTATTGACTATTTCCCTAGTGTATATAGCTTTATGATGAGACGGTTAAATTAAAAAAAAGATTTGACACGTTAACTTTGTACACTACTATTTTTTTGCATTATTAGAGGCACCAGACTATAAGTATCCCATAGCTTTGGAAAGAAAATAATAATATAGAGTCAGAGAATAGCTGTCACTATCACTGGCCGGAAATATGGGAAGTCACTTCCGTTTTGGACCAGACTACTGCGTTCCAGATAACAGGAGATTCCCTACCCTCCAATTCAGCTACTGCCTAACTTAGGAGGAAGAGGGCATTAATATCCCTAGCAATGTTCACATCGTCTGCACAAGCGGGGTGGGAACTTAGGATTAGAGATGGTCGAATTTTTTTTCAAAAATTCGACCATTTCGCCGATTTTGAGTTAATTGCAAAGCCCCTGAACATGGTATCATCACCAAACTTGCTGGAGATGTAGAGAAGGATTGGGGGTACACTCCAAAAAAAAAAGTATGTCTCTAACACAAATAGTTTTTGCACAAATTAAGTTCAAAGTCAAGTCGAAATTTTGAAAATCGGAATTTCGAATTTAACTTTGAACTTAATTTATGCAAAAAGTACATGTGCTAGAGCAACACTTCTTTTTTTCAAATGTTCCCCCAACCCTTCTCTACATCTCCAGCAAGTATGGTGATGATACCATGTTCAGGGGCTTTGCAATCAGCTCACAAAGATAGCAAGTCGAAAAATTCGACCATCTCTACTTAGGATGGTGAGTGATGCCCCCTCCCTTCCACCTCTGGGAAAAATCCAGGATTTTGTGCAATCGGGATTTAGCCAGAAGAGTCACATAAAAAATGTGTGGGAGGGTAGACAGGTATGAGTCAGAGACACAGCTATTCACATATCAAGTGAATATACAGAATGTTTCAGTAAAGTGTGTAGAGCTGGACCATCCAGTATTCACCTTATATTCTTCCAACCAAGCCAAAAGGCCTATACCAGGAAGCAGAGCTCCAGCACAGGGTGCAGAACTGAAACTCTAGCATGTCTCTACACACTAGCAGTACCCATTCTCTGAACCCATTAACAAACTTATGGAGTGACACATTTTACAATCTGCCAATAATAATATACCCATGAACAGCTACTTACATATGGGAGGAGAGAAGAGCCTGTGTTATATAATATATTTGCTGCAATGAAGAACGTGAATGTAAATACATAAAAACTCATTTTGTCAAAATAGCCTCAACTCACCCAGCTATTACATAGCTATTTACATATAGGAGGAGAGGTGAGTCTGTGTTACATATGGAAGGAGTTATGTTATACATTCACAACAATAGCATGAGCTTAGTTTACAGTAATATTACAACATAGGTTTACATAAACCTCTGCATTGCAGTAAACAAATTATGTGGCCCAGACTCACCTCTCCTCCCATATGTAAATAGCTGCTCATTGGTAAGTTGTTAGTTCAACATTGTAAAATGTATCTCTCCATAAGTTTGTTAGTGGGTTTAGAGAATAGTTATTGCTAGTGGATAGACACATGCTAAAGCTTCAGCCATATGCACTCTGGAACTAACACTCTGGTACGCTGGAACTAAGAACTATAAGAAACTTGTTTGTTTTTTTTACGTAGTATGTCCCTCTCCCCCCCCCCCCCCCCCCCCCCCCCCCCCCCCCCACTACCCCTGCACGTTTGTTCATTCCCAAGTAGGGGTGTAAGTCCTCCGGGACCTTAATCCTGGAAAGTGGTGGGGAGAGACCAGGGTGACCACCCTGGTCTCTAGTACGTGGGAGACCTGTCTCCGGTCAAGGCCACCTTGGGAAGGGGAGACTCGAGGGTCAGATGGGTTCGGCTGCCTGACCCACTAGTCACCCCTTTTGGGGTGGGACAACGAGACACTCGTGCAGTTTGTTGTGGTTTTACACTACTGTGTGCACTTCACTGTTTTGCACTGGGTGCGAGTTTCATGCCAAGGCTTAATAAAAAAAAAAACTACCTACTGGCACTGGTCTTTTGGGGTGCTATGTTATTGCTAACAGGAAGTTAATTCTATAAGACACACAGACATTTTCCCTAAAATTTTGAGGGGAAAAATGTGCGTCATTTAGTGTAAAGCATGATCATAAATAAATTAGGTTCAAAAATTCAAGTCAAAGTCTTTTGAATAAAAACTGACTTAATTTTAGCTAAAATTTGCTAGAACAATACTTTTTTTCCCCCCTTTTTTTTAAAATAATGGTGATGATACCTTGTGCGGGGCTTTGCAATTAACTCCCAAATAAAGTAGTAGAAATCATGTAACTTACTCTAATTAGAGATGGCCAAATTTTTCGTCTAGCTGACTTTGTGAGCTGATTGCAAAGTCTCTGAAAATGGTATCATTCACCAAACTTCCTGGAGATGTAGAGAAGTGTTAGGGGTATACTACAAAAAAAATTTCAGCTTTCGAAATTTTGACTTGACTTTGAACTTCATTTATACAAAAACTATTTGTGTTACCCCAACCCTTTGCTACATCACCAGCAACTTTGGTGATGACACCATGTTCAGGGCTTTGCAATTAACTTGAAATCATCAAAATCTTTAAAATTCGCCCATCTCTACCAACCATGTCGAGAGAAGCACAAGGAAAAATCGCTTGATTTGTAATGTACATAACTTAATTGATGTTTAAATTGATGATTGTGTATAATGAATAGTGATGGCCGAACAACAGCCAGGTCTGTCCGCGAACGGGCGGATCGGACTTTTAAAGAAGTCCCCTGTCCGCCTGTTTGCGGACAGATCAAATTCACCGCCTCTAGGCGGGGAATTTGAATCGGAAAAACTGGATGTGAGTTGAACTATGCGTTCCAGGGACTGGATGTGACGTCACTGACGTCACTTCTTGTTCCCGAGCCGGTTTTTCACTAGGAGACCGGCTTAATGCCTGGTCTTTTAGTAAAAAGATTCTTCCTCCGACATGATCTTGCAGGTTCTGATCCTGCCGGAGGAAGGATATTGATCTTCTTCTCGCCGGCGAACGGGGCGGGTCGAACACCCGTACTGCTCGCACCCGTACTGGAAGAACCGCTGATTGTTCCATGTCTCCCTCTCCACCATCATCAATGACGTAGAAGAGGCAGGGGTGTGGTACCATTGACCTCCATGCTAAGGAGACAATGTTTCTATTCCTCCTCAAATGTGAAGAGGGGTGAGGGGGGGCAGGGAATCAAAGAAAAGTACTGTGTACTCTGTATGGCCTGACCGCTAGGGGTTTATTTACATTTAAATATTGTATATTTTTCTCTTCCAGGTACTTTATTGTGTTCCTATGTCTTAGAGAAAAATAATTGTAAATTACATGTGTGAGTATCATATTCCTCTCTTGAAAGGTAAAAATAAATCTTGGGAAAAAAATCCTCTGTAGCTGTGCTGCTTTGAAAGACTTCCGAGAATCCTCACAAGGGACTAAACACCAAACCAAACTATAAAAGAACAAGGAAATTCTTGCGGAGGAAGCAGGTAGACTGAATGAAACGTACCAGATGAAAGATAGAGTGTTCGAGAATACAAACTTAAAAATAGCACCGGACTGATATATGTGGTTACAACCTGCTATTCTGTTCTTACAAACTCAAAGATGCAGTATCATCAAAGCAACACAATCTGTAAAGCTTTGAAGATGAAAGATCAACTCTCATATATTCCCGGAGCTACTACAAGCAAGCACACAGTGTGCAATGTGTTCAGATGGGAGCGTTACCAGACACCTGGCCAAAGTATGCATCATTCAGAAGAGGAAACCTACTATATTTAGAGAGTAGACGGTGATGTTCTCTTCACTATTAACCAAAAAAACGAGCTCTGTTTATTTCAGATTTCTACTGAGCTGTCAATGCACATGCTTATTGCTTGGTAGACTTGGCCTGCAGCTAGAGGCATGATCCAATGACTGCTCGTAGGTATAAAGCCAGCATTGGGACAATGGATCTGAGGAAAATGTCAATCACACATGTTCAATACTTTTATCTTACAGTTAGTTATTGGTTCCCTTAAGAATTTCAGAAGCCCGTCCGTTCTCTTCTCATCATATATAGCACACCAAAGCAATATACGTATGCATATTTATTCAATGATCTTCAACTACACGCTTTAGCAGGCATATGCGTGCAAAAACTCACTAATGCCTAGAATTAGCATTAGATTGATGCTGCTGATAATTCAATAAGGTATTCAGGCAAAATAAATCTACAATGCTATTGTGCAACACCAAATATAGGGGAATAAAATGCCATCTCTACATTGACCACATCATTAGTAGTGATGGCCAAACTGTCCCCAAGGCAGAGAGTTTGGCCGCAAACATAACATTCTTCCGGCAAACAGTACGGGTGTAGGCGGGTGTAGGCGGGTGTAGGCGGAAAGGTGACTATTCTTCTTTAACCTGAGTAGAGAACCCGGTCTTCTAGTGAAAGAAAACCGGAACTGACGCCAGTGTTGTCACGTCCGGATATCCAAACCAGGAACTGTGCGTTCCAGGTGCCAGAAATTACATCAGTGACATCACCTCCGTTTTTTTCGCGAACAGGCGTAATTCTGACTTTTTTAAAAGGCCAATCCATCACTAATCATTCGTGTTTTTTGCCCCAGATTTCTAGTGATCTTTAAATCCATCACTAGTAACATTTTCAAACAAAATTTGACTCGCTGACTTTGTGAATTCATTGCAATGTGCCTTTAATTACCATCACATTGCTGGAGATGTAGAGAAGGGTTGTGGGAACAATATAATTATTATATGTACAAGCAAAATTTTCAAGTTAAAATTGTGACTTAACTTTGAACTTAATTTATGCAAAAACTGCACATGCTAGGTCAATACTTTTTGCAATGTTCCCACAACCCTTCTCCATACCTGTCAACCATCCCAATTTTGCCAGGGAAGTCAAATTTTTTTATCCAAATCCTGATTGCAATAATTCCTGGATTTTGAAATCAGGGAACAGGTGGGAGGGGGCGTTACTCTCCCTCCTAAGTTCCTAGTCTGTTTGTGCAGATGATCTGCGAGGTGGGAAATTAGTTAGCCAGCCAGCTAATAGGAGGGAGGAGAGCTAAATCTCCCAATGCCAGAAGTGACATCAGTGACATCACTTCCTGTAATTTTTCCCATATTCAAAAAGGGAAAAGTTGACAGGTATGCTTCTATACATCTCTAACAAGATTGGTGATATGCAAGGAGCTTTGCAATGAACTCCCAATCTAAAATTTTTAGGGTCATTTAAAACTACACACACTGAGATTGTAGACCCTCTCGCAGTAACATGAATAAGATGTTTACCAGAAACTAAACCCTGCGTAAGGGCACACTGCTAGACCGGGTCTACCAGTGGAGACCTAGTGCAGCAGCCTGTGCTACCACTGGCGCTCTGGCCCAAAAAGTACTTGCTACAAAGCTCTTTTTATAGCAGTTAACTCAAAACTGAAAAGAAGCAGTGTGAAAAAGTACACAAGTTTTTCTGTGGAAAATATTATAGGCTCCCAATATTGTGTATTATACAGCAGCAAATGATGTAACACTATTTATCATGGTTTGTAAGGTCATGACAGCTCTGAGAATTTAAAATCTACTAAACTAGAATTTGGGATGTGGTTGCCCTGTAGTGATGGCCAGGTCCGTTCGAGAACAGGTGGATCAGACTTTCTGTTGGAAAACCGGAAGTGACATCAGCGACGTCACATCCGGTACCTGTAATGCATAGTTCCTGATTCTGATTGTCGGGTGTGACGTCACTGATGTCAATTCCGGTTTCGAGGCCAATCTTTCACTAGAAGACCGGGTGGGATCTTACTACTCCTGATCCTGCCAGTGGAAGAATAGTAAGCCCCTTCTTGCTGGTGAACGAGGCGGGTAGAACACCTGTTCTGCTCAACAGCTAGAAGGAGTGCGAACATCCATGTTCACGGCAGAACTGTCCGCCTCACTATTGCCCTGGCAGAAAATCTAAGAGTGCTTAGGCACTAAAAGCTGGTATACAGTAGTTATAGTATTGTTCATGAAAATTGGAATCACAAATTTATTGCAAATATAGGCACTTCGTGAATTCGCAAAGATCTTGAATATAGTGCTATATCTTTGTAATTGCGAATATTCAAGATTGTTTTACATCAATACATAACTGTTGTGCATTGTGTGCTTTGCAATATGAGCATCTATAAGTGCCGATTTGTGCAGCGAAGGTAATAATGACTGGAGATCAAGGATTCTCAAATTTACAGCAAATATAAGGTGAAAAAAAGTTGTGATATTTTGCGAATACGAATATGACCTATGTGGCTTATCACAATACAGTTATGCAGAAAGAATCTTTAGGATAACCTATGGTCGCTATCTCCAGCTTAGTCTATCCACATTCATAAATTTGCTCTTAACTTAACAAAAGTGTTTGAAATCAACTCTATTAACTGCATTTAAACAATTTTAGATAATGTTCCTACTGCTGTTTACAAGGCTGTTATATGAGGTATAAAATCATCACTATATTTCACTATAGCCTCCATATTGCAAATAACTACCATCACCAGCAAACCTCTACTAGATGATAGTAGAAAAGTAGATAATAAAACTGGAAGGAAATGTGCAATTGTCTTATAAACAGGCGAGACTATAATAGGAGGGTATAAGGCAATAGCAAAAACTAAATACACATAGTGGAAATTTTATTTAAAAAAGAACTCACAAACTATGTAACTATTTAACTTTATGCAGAGTGTTTGGTTTAGAGGCCGATTTAGAAATATAAACACCGCACAACAACAAATTGGTCTGTCTTTCTAGCTGGAGGATACTAACTTGGGACTTTGTTTTCGACACAGACAAATGTGTTAATATTTGTTGAGCACTCCGGAGGTTGCTCAGACAGTTTAAAATGTTCTACTATTACCCTGCTGCGTAATATTCATCTGATAGCTCATTAAGCCCCCCATAAACCTTTAGATCAC
>CM070035.1:151048108-151070360 GCA_036250615.1 Ptychadena robeensis | reverse complement strand
CCCCCCCCCCATCTTCTAACCTTGACACCCGAAAACTGGAAGAATAACCCTGAAAACACCAAAACTTGGGCTATCTGCACGTGCACATTTGTAAGAATAGGAAAATATTTCAGCTAGGAAAATATCTCAGAACACTGGGTCCTCCCTGGTAGAATACATAGTTATTGGAAGGTATATATCACTGCTATGTAGTGTCGGGTCCTCCCTGATAGAATAGTGATGGAAGGATTAGAAAGGTCCTCATATTACATGGTTTTGGTAGAACAAAATTTGATTGTACAGAAATTGTATGGTAAGATTGTAAGTTGTATGGGGGCCTTAAGGCGTCATGGAAATAATGGTCATTTGTGACCAGATGTTAAGTTTGTACAGATTTAAGAACAAGACATTTTCAACGTAAAGTGGATGTACATGAAAACAAGAAAATAGTGTTGCAAACAAAAAAAAATGTATATTTAAAATGTGACTTTTACTTACCTCTGAGCCTGCACAATGGTGGGGAAGTGTTCCACCCCCCCCCCCCCCCCCCCCCCCCCCCCCCTAAATATTCCTGCTGTTCTCTGGAATCGTATTAGAGATTCCATATTTATCTAAGGATAATTAAGTGCAATATCAAGAGGGACCACTGGGTGGTGCCATTTACTGGCTTTCAATGGGAAAAAATGGTTCTGTGTAGTTTTGTATATACAGAGTATATACATATGTCACTGCTGTGAGTGATGTGGGAGTTTCTCCTCACCATTGTGCTGTCAACAGAAAAAAATATAATTTTTGTTAAGGTATGTAAGGTCACAAAATACAAAAGATGAGTATAGCTCTGCTTTACATAATGTAAAATGTCCTAAAATGTGTAACAAATGTTTTTATTTAGCTTTTTCATGCTACAGATCTACCAGAAGTTTCCTGCGTGCCTTTAAATAGTGTAATATTGAGGGCTAATAAACTGTAATTATTACTTAGCATTTTTAGTTTTATTTAAACCATGATATAATTTAAAATATATAAAGAAATCTGTGTTAAAATTTTACAGTAATTTATGTTGTTGTTATGAGGCATTTCTGAAAGCTGGTAGATTTATACTGAAATTCACTATTCTGAACAATTTAGACCAATTATTGCACCTAATATTTAAGTAATAGGTTATAATATATAATAATTCAAGCCTCGTAGGCCTTTGTAGTCTGTAGAATGTTTTCTTTTGGGTTTCATTTTACAGGTAATGCGAATAAATCAGATTTCTGTGACAGCTCTGAATAAATATACCCTACAGGGCATATGTAAAAAAAAAAATGTAAACTCTGCACATGTACTCATTAGCAGTGATGGCCGAACTGCCCGCAAGGACATGGATGTTCGCCCTCCTTCTCGCCGGCGAGCAGTACAGGTGTTCGACCCGCCCCGTTCGCCGGTGAGAAGAAGATCTACATTCTTCCTCCGGCAGGATCAGAACCTGCGAGATCGTGCCGGAGGAAGAATCTTTTCACTAGAAGACCGGGCATGAAGCCGGTCTTCTAGTGAAAAAACCCGCTCGGAGCAGGAAGTGACGTCAGTGACGTCACATCCGGCTCAATTAACCAGGAACTATGCGTTCCAGGATGCGCTCCAGGGACCGGATGTGACGTCACATCTGGTTTTTCCGATTCAAATTCCCCGCCTAGAGGCGGGGAATTTGAATGTGTCCGTGAACAGGCGGATGGCGGACTTCTTTAAAAGTCCGACCCGCCCGTTCGCGGACAGTCCAGGCCGATGTTCGGCCATCACTACTCATTAGTGATGAGCAGCATAGGCAATACTCATATTTGCAAAACAACGCACATTTTTTTCACCGCAATAAATTTGTAAATTTGAGAATTTATGATCATGGTAATTTTTACCTTCATTTCGCAAATCAGCACTTGTACATGCGCATATTGCGAATGCAATGCATGGTATTTTCCACAGATTACATTTATTGTGAAAACAGGCAAACGACCAGGACCCCACAAACCTTCTGTATTATGAATTACCAGCAGAAGTGGACTCCTCATTATCTATTAGATAATGAATCTGAAAAATGTCTCCAATATACTCTATTTAATGAAAACAAAGACAAAACTTAAGCACTTACATTTGTGTACCCCTCTTTACTACAGAAAAATTGTCTGGAGCCGCCAAACATTATACATTCACACTTCCGAATCAACACATAACACAAAGCTGCACATAATATTTACATATCTATAGGAAGCACTAACGGAGTGTGTCCGCTAACACGTACCGTGTTTACTGTATAACACATACATTACCGATAACTAGTGTTGAGCTCAAATATTCGAATTGCGAATATATTTGGTGAATATCGGCTATTCGAGAATTCGCAAAATTCATGAATATGGCGCCGGATATTCGCAATTTCGAATATTCGCGATATTCGCCATTGGGATGCTTATGGGTAGTGATGGCCGAACTGTCGGCTCGGAGCAGGAAGTGACGTCACGGCTCCCGTAACCAGGAACTATGCGTTCCAGGATGTGTTCCAGGGACCGGATGTGACATCCGGTTTTTCCGATTCAAATTCCCCGCCTAGGCGGGGAATTTGAATGTGTTCGCGAACAGGCGGACGGCGGACTTCTTTAAAAGTCCGACCCGCCCGTTCACGGACAGTCCAGGCCGATGTTCGGCCATCACTACTTATGGGCATGGATTGCGAATATATATCCGCAATGCAAAAATAAATAGCACATGTGACCATTCATTTTGAAGGTAATTGCAGGTAATTGTGAATATTCGCAGAATCGAATATTAGTACAATTATTCGCGAAATATCACAAATTTAAATATTTCCTATGCCGCTCATCACTACCGATAACGTGTACATTGTCTAGACACAATGTAGCCCTATGGCCTTCCAGTTTTTTTCCATTTCCTCTGCCATGACACACCTATCACCTTTTTGTTTACTATCATGGGAGTTGTTACTTGATTTGGGCTCCCTCCTCCTCTCCTGGGGGAGGAAAACAAGGAGCTTCTGCAGCCACTGATCTTGGTTGCTGGCACAGTCTTCCTTCGTATATATGCTGGTCGAAGTAAGGAGGCTTTTTGTCAGCCACAACAAAAAGGCTAGTGCAAATTACAGACCCCTGTTGTAAACAAATGACTTAAGCTGGCCATACACCTTTAGATCTCAGATATTCTTTAGATCTACCAACAACTATGTAGTATAGGGCCCTCTGCGATTGAACACAGGTAGACTTGAATGTTTAGAAAGTCCCTCATATTACATGGTTTTGGTAAAACTAAAGAAAATCTGACAGAGAGATCTTATGGTGGATGGGGGCCCTTTTATATTTGTTTTACAAGTATTTTCCTACTTCTATAATAAATGGTGTTCATGTAGATGGTTTTCTTATCAACAGATTTGAGAAAATCCTGTAACATCGTACATTGATAATGTTAAATAGGCTTAGATCTTAGTTACGGTGCAAATATCTTTAACTGAAGTAATCCCAATATAAAAAAGGTTAAATATAACCATTTTACTGCAGAGGCTGCTCGTGTGTCATTGATCTCTAGCAGAAGATGAAAGATTTTAATATGACATGTTTTTCGGACCATAAGACGCACCGGACCATAAGACGCACCCAGTTTTTAGGGCAAAAAATCCAGAAAAAAAAGATTTAATAAGTTTTCACATCAATTGGGATAATGCAATGAATTTAATGGATGCAATATTCAATTCAGCCACAGGTGTCACTAGCAGCAGTACATTGTCAGCTGAACACGTCACACTACACTGATCTGTTCAGTGTTCGGTGTTCAGCCCAGCATTTCGGCACCCCCTGCAACCCCACCAAGGAGGGGGCGCCGACCGTCCCAAAAGCCCACAGCTCTCCTCTGTGTATTCTGTCGTGGGGATGCAGGGGATGCGGAATTTAGACAGTTCAGATATGAGAGCCGAACATCAGCTCTTACATCTGAATTGACAGCTCCCGCAGCTCTCCTCTGTCAGGAGAGCTGGCGGGGAGCCAATGTGCGACCGCGGAGATTGGCCGCGGAGGTCGCGCGTTTGGCGTATAAGACACAGGCACTTTTTTGCCCCCAAGTTGGGGGGTGAAAAAGTGCATCTTATATGCCGAAAAAAAACGGTAAGTGGAGAATCGGCTAGTGTTATATTTAACCTAATATTTTTTTTTGTGTAATATAAATAAATTATTATGGGGTCACCATTCAAAATATACTCAAATCTATGGTACACATGGGAATCATCATTTATATAATCATCAATGAGCTGAGGATGTTATTCGTCCAAAGACTTTGAGTTGAGTTCTACACAATGTCCATTTCAACCAAAGTTTACCAAACCTTTTCCAATGAAGTTTCTTCCATATTATCTGTTGCATTCTTAGAAGACCCTAGAAAACCAGGAAAACATTTTGTTTAGTTTACAAAAACTTATGGTGGTTTGTTGCACCTACCTGTCATGTCTTGTTGATCATCCACAATTAACTTTAAACTCTTTCCGCGTCGTATTACACGTACTGTGTGCCACTCATTATCATTGAGGTTATAACCAGCATAAAGTGTCTCTGGGCCTTTGCCTGCAGAATATGCCAAACAGTCATTAAAAAATCACAACACAATGGAAAAAGTGATCCTTAATACACAAAGAATTCAAATCATACAGACATGTTATTCATTCTCATAACAGAGGACCTGTGCTCAGGTAATTAAAAATGATCACAGTTTTTTTCACATAAATAGGCTCAGAGACTGTATGTCTTATTTAATTATTTTTAATTTTATATTGAATTAAATTCATGTATTTTTTTAGAACAAGATATGGATATGCTACAAAAACCTAAAACAAGTTATTAGTGTAGGGTTTGATGCATGTTCCCTTTTGTATGCACTTTAAATCAATATAATGAGGTCAATTACATAATAAGGCTTACACAAAATGCATACAGAAAGGCAATATGCAAATTGTGGTAACCTTAACTTTCAATCATGTTACAGATTTACAGGTATTTTCAATACACAGAGCAGTGCTTTCACGAAGTATGAAGGTTGAGAGACAGCCTTGTGGTCTACAGGAAAGTCACTTTGGGGCTGCTTAGCATGGTTGTCCAACTCCATTTCACAGAGGCCATTTACAGGGCAAGTTTTGTTATATACTGACTATCTCTTTGTACACTTCATCCCATTTCACTTACTGTTGCCTGGATCTGGCCCTCAAGGACTGAAGTTGAATTTTTGTTCAGTTTCAACATATTTATCTATTATGCATTTGCAAGACAATTTTCAGATAAATAATTAATATTAGTAGGCATTATTATATACATTTATACTTATATACTGGAGAGACAAAATAGGTACTTATAGGTCATAAAGTTATAAAGGTTAATAGTGATTCTGTCTGTTTTGTCTTGGAATGGCAGGAGCAGCAGTATAAAAATCGAACCTATATATAATGACCTGGTTAACATTTAACTTTGTTTCCCTATTTGTCTGGTAATGACATAACAACTGACACAATATCTATAATTAGTGTTGCATATGAGTTTTATGATTAATCTCCATTAATAGACAAATACTAGTTTCACATAGAATCATACTTCTCTACAAGACAGTCAACCCTAAACAATAGCTCTGGTACACAATAGAATGTTAATTTGATTAGAACCTACTAACAAAAGCCAGATCAAACCTATTGCAAGATATCCTAATTTACGGGTAGAATATATTGATATGTCTATATAAATATTCATATCAATATATCTCTATTAATATATATAAAATAGATTATTATTAATATTCAAACCCGCAACAATTAGGGCAAAGACTCTTAAGGCTTATTTGTTAACATCCCTAGCGTTTGAGATGTGCCCAGCTCATCCAGAGTTGGTTTACAAAACAAACTCTGCCCCAGATGGGATCGTCTAAACTTACATATCCTCTGCAAGCCCACGACAGTTCTCTAATGGTTGTGGTTCTGGCCTTTCTGCATCATCAGTGGAGCTGAAGGGGCAGAGGGCCATGCCATAGACCTTCATTATAATGGAGGGGTGTCACTTTCCCAGTCCACATTGCCAGTGTCATTGATGATGGCAGCGCTGTGTAGAGGGAAGGGCAAAACAAACCGTGTTGAAAATGGCTCGGTACAGGCTGGGGGCTACGGAGGTAAAACATTTCATTTATCGCTCTCCAAGTTCCAGCTTGTAGATGGAAAGGTTTATTACATATTAATTAGACTTTTACCACTATCGTTTATTACAAAATGTAACCACTTAAAAGTGTTTGGGAAGCGGTTTTGACAGTAAATGATTAATCTTTCTTTATAGAAAATGAATGAAAATCTCTCTGAAATGTGCTGCCATTTTTCCATGTAAAGGCAAATGACCATACAAAAATTACATGTGTTAAAGGTGTAAAAAAATAAAGGACAGCACATCTTGTAAATGATTGCCTCAACGATTTCCTAAACATCGGGGGGAAAAAGCGTGTGAATGCAAAAAATGCAGTGGCAACATTTTATGTTGCAGTGGATATAGGAGGCTTTAAAAAGTGTTTAACTTAATATCAGGTTTATACTTGTGTCCTGGACAGTAAACAGGAAGTGAGGATAAGTCTCTAATGGAAAAACAGATTTTTTCATTAAGGTTGAATAGGAAAAGGTTAAACTTCCAACACGTTGTCATTTGCCATATGAACGTCCTATAATTAAACTCTTGTCTCTTGGACAAAAACAGAGAGGAGAACTCTAATGGCCTATAAAAATTGTCTTTTATTCAAGTCCTCATTGCACACAAGTCAATGGGAAAGCAAAACAATTGCAAAGAGGTTGATGCATTCTAAAACAAGTATGTGAGTATTTAAATGTCATTCTTAACCTAATTATATATTGGTCCATTTAAAAAAAAACCTTTAAACTATCTATCATGTCATGATCTCCCTTTTTGCACCTATACACTTAGCTCCCTTTAAATAAAATATCTGTAAACTATTTTCGTACTCTTTTTAGGAAGAAAAAAAACCAAAGTGTTTTAATATTTTCTTGTATCTGGTTATGCAACAACATCTTAATAGATTTTATTGTGGAACAACTATCTTATTTTGTGTGTATTTCAACAGCTCGGAGCACTGCAAAGACTGGCTAATGCAGTATGCTAATTATGTTTTACATAATCTAAGTTGTAAGCATTAAAGCAAAAATGGATTTAAATTATTTTATATAAAGACAGCACAATTAGCCATTTTTGTTCTAAGTGATTAACATGCAAAGGGACTCCATGATAGCCCGGAGAAATTCCTGCACTGTGCAGCCATGCTTGACTCCTACCGTTTATATTCTGCAAGCATTTAAAAGGGGGGTTTTCTACTTCACCTTGAGATATATCCAAACCTCCCTGGAGATTCTTAACGAGGGTGCCAATTTCTGCAGTGTTCAGGCTATTGTATATTTGTTTGCCTTGAATGGCACCTCCTCCCCAATCTGACCTGTTTATGTCAGTCCTGAATGGTTTGTTGGCACAGGGATTGAGGCAGGCATATCGTGCACAGCATATAATGCTCAGAATTCTCCTTATAACACTGGTTATGACATAAATATTATCCTGCTCTAGGCCACCTCTGCATTCTAAAATGTCAAATGTTATTGGGGTCATCCACCATGCCACAAACTCAAAGTCTCAACAATAAAGACTGTATTTAATATTATATGGGTGTTGTTAATCCTGATTTAGCATGCCACCCCTTTCAAATTTATATACATACAATACAACTGTTCAAAGGATAACCTTTGATAATGCACCCTACCAGGGTTTACTGGCATATTGATATCAAAACGGCCATCAAATACATTTAAAAGGTCTTTATTTGTGCGTCATTTTGGACCATTTGTTTAAGGAGTACCAATGTAGTCCATGAGTTGTGTGGCAATGAGGTTGTATCTCCTTAGTCCTCCTACATGTTTCGCCCCCTTGGGCTTCTTCAGGGAGGATAGTTAGTGTAAAAGAGTCAGAGTGCCATTGCCAGTGTCTACACATCTGAATAATGCCGTTGCACATTGTTTGATGGCCGTTTTGATATTTGCCAGTAATCCGTGGTAGGGCGCATTATCAAACGTTCTGTTTTGAATAATTGTATTGTATGTATCTCAACAATAAAGGGTGCACGCCAGAATTCTGATCTATTATTGCACATTCACCTCTTCATAATGTGTGTGCATGAAAAATAGGTCATTATTTTTTAGATTTATATTCAAAATAGAAAAATGAACCTTTTGATCTTCTGCATTAAATGTTTGTTGCCTACCTGCTTACAAAAGTAGAATGTACAGTCTACTAAACCATGTACATTCAATGCATGACATGTATAGCTGTCAAGTTTTCCATTATCCAATAAGGGAAAAATTTATAGTAAGATGGTCATGGAGTGTCACTTCCGGTATTTGGAAGTGAAGTGCCAGGGAGGAGTGCCACTTCAACGTACATTCCACAACGTCACTTCCAGCCTTGGTTAGTGTTATACTAGAGGATCCCTCCTAGTATATAGGAGGGATCCTATTTGTTGGCTGGCTAAGTTAGGAGGGAAAGGGGTGTTACTCACCCTCGTTACTTCCCACCAATATTTATTGAAATAAGGATTTGGCTGGTAAAGACACAAAAAAATGTGACTCTATCATGCAAAACTGGAAGGTTGACAGGTATGGACATGTATTTGGAAAATATAAACTCCCAAGAGCATCACTAGGTGGGTCAACCCTCGTTGCCAAATTGAGGTAGAGAGGAGGCCAAACCTGGACAGGGAGGTAAGGGTAGTGACTATAGATAACCCACTTTGGTCATATTTCCAATTACTATGCTGTCATATAAGGAATATAATAAGAAGAACAATTCACTTCTGTGGAGGATATAAGATATCAATGTTTTTTATAAAAGTCATAAAAATCACAAAATGTCCTCTCAAAGTTCAGGCTCTAAGAGCCTTCTTTGCGATGTACAAATTTCGATTCACTCTCATAGTTCTCCTCTCTCTTGACCTCCTCTCTATTATTTTATATTTGTTCAGTGTAGGTTGATGTGTGACCTTTTTTGTTGTTCCACTAACCATTAGCTTGGAGGTAGCAGAATAAATAAGGAATGATCACTGACAATGGACAAAACACTAATTGAAGACCCAAACTTTATTTCAGTTACAGATGTTTGGGAAGTAAGTGCCTTTCATCTCCTACATATCTATGATCCACCTGCGTTGCATAAATAAGAAAGATGCTCAGTGATGATGTCACTGGGTCTGGAATAGAGTAAATAAAAAATTATTGAATATAATTTTAATGTTTTTACATTATTTAAGTTAATCAATTCAACATAAAGGTAGTATGGGCTGAAACTGGTGTTCAGACCTAATTATTCCTAATGCAAGAGGAGGAAGCCAACATGCAAGAATCATATTGGCCAACAAGTTAAACTGCAAGACAGAAGAATTGTATTTCTGTCTAATGAGTCCTGAAAAAGTTTCAGCACAGGGTACAACTTTGTCAGGCAGTGGAGAAGACCTGCACATGAAGTCATCTATACTTGTCTTGTCTTTTCCCAAGCCAGTTACTTGACAGTTAAAGAAGAATCAGAAGACTGATAAGCCTCTTTTCCTCCTCTGCTTGTCCCTGATTTGTTTATATGAACACTAAAGCTGGCCATACACAGATCGATTCCCATGAGATTGATGAGCGATCGATTGCAATGCGGTGATGCAACTAATGGCCTTACCATCGTTCGTGATTCTTTGGTGAATAGTTTTGCACCATCTTTGGCAATTGATCTTTGACAAATACTTTCGATGGGGACCATCGGTTTCCATTTATAGTAATGGGGATTGAACATGGAGTTACCAATATGTTGGATCCCTGATCGATCAATATTATCTAAGCAGCTTAGTGGCGGGATCGATCACTCTAGGTGGAGCACGCGGTAATCGATCGTTCAGAAATCGAGCACTAAATTGCCCTGTGTATGGCCAGCTTTACACAGCTTATTAGATACAAGTGCTGCTTCTTCATCTGCCAATCTGAACTCTACTGTGGCTACAATTGCAACTCGCTAATACAAGATGTACTTACACTGACTGGGATACATTCATTTGTGCTGTGTTTTTTATCTGCCACATCTCAGCTTTAAACATTGTTAACATTGTGGACTTTTAGAGGCGGGGATATGGTTTATATATGATAACAGTTTACATAGTGTTGTCATTTCTAATGCTGGTGACATGACCTTCACAACAGAATCCTTCCTAATGATGAGTGATTTATACTGAAAACTAAATTGCTGGGAAGAAGCGACTTCCTCTATGCTACAACAGACAGGGATGTCGCCAATAGAAAATTTCACAGCATTTCACTTTTCCTGCTGTACAAAATATAAAATAAAATAAATCCTTTTTTCATGCATTTAATGATGATGTGCCATTTCATGACCTGCTCATTTCTATGTGGCTGCCTTGCTCGGGGCTACATATCCAATTTCACTCCATACTTCCCCTTCTGAGTTTAAAGTCGCTATTTATTATTTAATCAAATTTCATACCCTGCTCACTGTTATGGTAAGAAATGGCATTTCTTGATAAAATCCTCAGTCTTTCCTGGTTTTAGATTACATACATCCATATATAAAGCTGCACATCCTCATTCTTCCATGTGTCCTACTTAAAGGGGATATATAATATAATCCGTCATCCAAGGCTAGCCCTCCTTCTTATCATATCAGCTGAATGCAGCCCTGTGAAGAACAGCTATTACTAATTTATTTTGCTATCCTATTTGCTTTTGACACTTTATCTGTGAGAAGAAACACAACTTTGTATATTTGACATGCTACATACTAAGATGTCTTTGAAGCCGCTTATCAGTCGCAATGCCTGAACGTTTTATCGTGGGTTTTTTGTGTCTTTCAATTATTTTATTGTTTTACGCTTTACTGAATGATTTTCCATTGCAAATTACATTCTGTTTATTGATGTCTAGCGGTACATGTGACACGAATATAGAAAAGAAAGACATTTTTTTAAGTCGTAGAAATTTGTTAATGTTCCATATTTTAGCTTGATAGCTTGATGAGACGCATCCCCGCCACAAATCGGAGATAAATATGTGTCTAATAGATCAGCCCCGGGTGGTTGGACCTTCGCAATCTGCCCATTGGTGGACCAAGCACTGAGCTGAACCCATGGAGGGAGAGCTGGAAGTGGGGAAGCTGTCAGAGGTAAGATCTGCCCATGGGCAGTTCTTCCTTCTGCCTCCTGATACTCAAGCTTGTCCGGTGGCTGGTAGCACAGAGCTGCCCAGCTCGCAGACAGTAAACAAAGTCTTTCATATGCACTGTGAACAGCCCAACTGGCCAACTACACAGTGTCCGGCTCCCTATGTGTGTGTGATAGCTGTCAGAATAAGTCCAGCCAGTGCCGAGGCTATGGGCGGGCCATAGGGGGCCAGGCCCGCCCAGTCAGGCCTATGTTCTGGCTCAATTGGGCCCCCTACCTGCACCAGCCTGACCTGTGAGACGTAGGCGTGCCCCCCTGATTGGCCACTCATGCCTGCCTGTGCCTGCTTACTCCTGGCGCCGACCCTGAGTCCAGCTCTCACACACAGGCAGGGACAGAAGGGAGAGCTGCCAGAAGAGAGTGGCTCTGCCACTTCATTGTTTATGACAGTAGGGTTCCACTGATATAAACAATGAACAACAGATGGAAGGGTGGTGGATCTTCCATCTGACAGCTGAAGAGCGAAGGTACAACCACCCGCGTTCATCGCACCATAAGACACACGCATTTTCCCCCCTGATTTTATTTTTTTTGGGGGGGGGGATTGTGTCTTATGGTGCAAAAAATACTATAATCAACACACAGAAAATTAAAATTTTACATCAACTGGATGTGACTACATTAGTGTTCATAATTTAGCAACAGGTGCACAATTTTCTGCTCTCCTAGGGACTCATATATCATATATGTAAATACTAGAGATGCTTAAATTTAACATCAACATGCAGATTTAATTTAGACTTATTTTTACCCAATCAAGCACAGCAGCTGCAGCATTTGACTCAATTTCAGTCTACAGTTTGGCGGCTAATGTCACATTTTTGGCACCTCATATTGTATATTGTCTGGTATTTCTAGCACTTACATATAAATAGAAAATACAATCATTTAAAATAAATAACATATTAGATAAACCATTTTTTTTTGTTGCCGCATACATGGTATTTTATAATGCCATACCAAACATTAGGTTTTCTTACTGAATCCTAGCCATAGTTATGTAATATGTTATGTAGAATTATGCATTTTTCATTTGTATTTATAAACACCATTACATGCAGTTTTTATATGCTAATCAATTCTTTATAGAAATAATTGGTGTTGGGTTTATATTCAATTATTTTTTTTAATAAAAAGCACCCAAAACACAAAAAAAAATTAAGTTTTTAAGGGGATAAGGTTTGTTTTAACAATGCTTTTTGGTACAGTCTGAGCCCAGATATGTAAAAAGAACTGCAGAGAAATTACTTACATGAAAGTTAATTTGGTCATAGCACATTGTGTATCATCTGTCTATAAGGAGAAACAATTAAATATATTTGAAAATATGGACTGTGAGATTTTAAACCATATTATATATGTTTTCATTCATTTAAAACACTTCGCCCAAAATACTGATTATTAATTCAAAATTAATTTAGTCAATTTAAAGGTTATTACATTGTCATGAAAGACTATAACGTATGTTAAAATATATTTTAAAATATAAAACAGTCTCTGTGTGATAGCTAAGTCAAATTTAATTATGTGTTTAAAACTCCTCAAGTCAAGCCAGTTCAAGTGAGACACATAGAGAGTAAAACATATCTGTAGCAGTAGAAGAGTAAAACAGTTAGATACCATTTTTATTGCAAGGAAAGGCAATGACTTGCCTTGAGTTATCCGTATTTCAATGCTAAAGATAAAGAGATTGAAAATACTGCAAATAGTTGCTCCAGTTCGTGCTCGTTCCCACGCTCACAGTAGGCCGCAACTTGAGGGAAGCCCACCTTGAGGATCCAACCAAAAGAACTGGCAGGTCGGATCGCACACGGATCCATCCTGATGGTTCTTTGTATGCCCGATCCTCCGATCCTGATGCAGGCAGTTAACTCAGAGGGGGAGTCTCCTCCCCCTCCAAGTTAATTGGCTACAATCTGACAGGAGTCCCGTGTGTTAGTGGAACACACAGGATTCCTGTCAGTTCTCTACTGGTGACCACGCTATGAGGAGTCTGGTAAAAGCCTGCCATAGATCGAGACGTCTATGACCAGCTTAAGGATAGGCTTAAAATGAAATCTGTCACAAATTTGAAACCGAATGATGAATATATTTTTGATAAGAGCTTACCATTGCTAAAAACCTAAAATCAAAATAATCATTTGAGCCAAAAAAATAAACCAATAATATGTTCAAGTGTTTTGCCCTACCCGTCTTGGAACAGAGATTTTAGGAAGATATGGAGAATGAGAGCTGGGATAGTGAATATGTAGGGTTCTGGGTAATTTAACAAAGAGGGTAACCTAAGGGCTTGTGTCCACTGCATTGTTCAGTGAAGAGACAGCCCATCCATTCATGTGAAGGGGATAGGATCCAGTGTGGCACAGCACTTTGTTTGCAGGACATCACATTGCAATTGCAGCGATGTTGGCCATCACAGTCAAAGAGCTGCAATGTGCCCATTACCCATCATTGGATGCAGAAAAAAACATTAATGAAGAGTTTATAATGCATAATTTAATACAGGGAATAAAGTACCTTTTATGGGCCACTATTAACTCAAAATTAGTAAAATATTATTAATATGGTAATAAGTAAATCATTTTATTTTCCTTATATCTTAAAGCAGTAAGCAATTATTTACATTTCAAAGTATGACTGCATTTAAAAATTTGGAGTAAAAAGTATAGACATAACTTTTCTATTTGTTCAACTAAAAGTAGAAGCTTTTAGGTGAGAACAATTATCTCTTCATTAGATGTACTTGAACTGAATCATGATGAGTTTCTGTTGATTGTCCAATGCCTAGCCATGAGCTGCAATTAAAAGGCAGTATTTACCTGTGATGTGCATTGGGCACAAGCAAGAGGAAGTAATAACAAAGCAATTGTAAGTAATTATAGGAGCTAGGTAGTGCTGTTCTCAAATTTTAACATGAAAAAAAAAAACATTTACATTTTTACAAAGGACTGCAAGAAGTTTTATTTAAAGAGCAAATATTGGTTTAAAAAACAGAGCAAAAATGATAGATAATATTCACTGAATAAATACACTGGTCTGTGGAAGGTTTCTAGTTTCTTTCTTCTTTTTTTTTATCCTTCTAATTAGCATATCTAAGACTCACTATTAATCATTTAAGTGCTGTAAAGGCCATTTGGGAAGCTGCACAGATGTACCAGAAGTATGCAAGTTGATCAGTATGGATAATGAAATCGGTGGGATTAGCTTTGCATAATGGCGGTAATAAAAAAAGGAATTTCGACATCATAATCAATCTTATGAATGATTCTCAATAATGTTTACTCTCTTTTTATGATAATCTACATTCCCGATTTTTATGTATTTTCATTATATATTTTTTTTTCTACATTTAGATCAGAAGTAACAAGATTATTTAGTAAAAAGAGAACATTAAATGTAACACAAAAGCTGGCCATACACCTTTAGATCTCTCTGTCAGATATCCTTTAGATCTACCAACAACCATGTAGTGCCGGGTCCTCTGCGATTGAACACATGTAGACTTGATTGTTTAGAAAGTCCCTCATATAACATGGTTTTGGTAAAAAAAAGGAGATCTAAAGAAAATCTGACAGAGAAATTGAAAGGTTTATAGGGGGCCCTAACAAACAGAAGGAATTAGGAAGTAAAGAAATAACGGAGGAGGGAGGATCAGGTTATGTAAGGAAGTAATGGCATGAAAAAGGGAAGATTGTTTACCAATAGAGATAGAAAAATGAAAAGTGAAATTTCGACTAGCTGACTTTTGTTATTTGCTAAGAACCTTAACATGGTATCATCACCCACATTGCTGGAGACGTAATTGTGGGAATATTACAAGATAATTTTGCTCTAGCACGGCTAGTTTTTGCAAAAATGATGTTCAAACTGAAGCCAAAATGTTGAAGTCGAAATGTTCCCACAACCCTTCCCTACATCTCCAACAGTTTTGGTGATGATACCATGTTCATTACCTCCATGCCATTACCCTTCAAACAAACTTTTTGTAGTAGACCACTTATTACTACATCAAATTGTATCTCAATTCTAAAAATATTGTATTAACCCTATAGACCCTCTAATTTTATAAAGAGTGGTAAGGGTGATCAAAACAGATTACAACGGAATCTATTTAAGTTACCTCCCCTCTCAACCCTACCCTTCACATCCCATTGATGACATTGTGAATGTGTGGATGCAGTGGGTGAATGTCTGCATTTACATGCAGGTCAATGGCCCATTCCTTGCCCTACCTCCTCTGTGTCATTTATGACGCCGTGGAGGTGGAATCCAGAGGGGCAAACACCCAGGATGTGTTTTGGGTAGAGTGGTGTGTGATAAATATTCCAATGTTGTCTTTATTTTCAATAGGGAGACTTACTTTAGTTATAATTTAAAAACTTCAATACCTGCATTGAAAGGTTAGGACAACTATAGTATTGTCTAACTTTTTCAGCCAGTTTAGACTCTTTTGGACCAAATTGGTTAAGTGAACCTATAACTTTGGCCAACTTAATTGAGGTCAAACAAATAATGGAAAATGGTAAAAAAAAAGTAGGTAAGCAAAATGAGATTGGTTGATAAATGTGTTGTAGGAATATATGTGGCCATTACCTAAACCTAGTTTAGTTACCTAGTTACAATGATCCAGAGATGCAGCATTCAGACAAGACTATTGAATACATTGACAAATAACCTAGATCTGTTTTCCCAATTTAGGAAATAAAAGAATGCTAAATTGGCAATTGGAGATACAAATAGACAGAAAAGAACTGTTTTCAAGTCATAGCACGCATCCCCAATTTCCCTTTATTCCAAATCGTACAGTTCTAAATAAAATAAGCCAGGCCATTAGAAAAATGGAACAAGTGAACACAGTTTAACGCTGCTTCGAGAAAAATAAGTGCAGACAGCAACCTCAAAAAAAATTACTTTGACACCAGAAGCCAGTCATGATAAATGTCATTGAAAAATCAGAAGGAAGGTACAAAAAGTACCCAATAAATCTGTCTGGCTTTTTTTTTTTTGATTTTATTTTGTGTTTTTTTTTACTATTTCCACTAGATCCGCCTTTCTTGCCAGATAAACAATTTTATATACCGTACTTATAAACTGAAGGTGTTTAATAAAAAAATATATCTATGCTGTTTAAATTCAATCTTTCAGCATTTTACAATAAATTAAAATCTCATGTATTATTGTCGTTTCCTTATTTTGATAATAGTTTTTTTGCTTCTATGATGATCAAAATCAGTGTCCAGAAGGTATGTTGTGCCCTGGTTCTGTGTATGAGGCTCGCCGGGATATTAATGGTTTTAGGAATTTTAATAAAGTCACAGTCCACATTTCAATGTCTGTTACAATACACATTTGAGAACATTCAGTTCAGCTTATATTGTTTATATATAATTCTACAATGCTATATAGAGATTAATTGAATGTGAGAATATTGTAGCATCTGCTCAAGAAGTTCTCCAGGAAATTGGTAAACCTTTCCCATACATAAAGAGGGACTGTTTAATAATTTACAGTCTTCAGATGACTAGCACCCACATGAGAGCCATTTCATGTCTCAATAGAGATGGAAAGGATGCATTAAAGCTGCTGCCATTATTGTTATAGAGATGGCAATATAAAGTACTCTACAAACTGTCTTTTTCGCACAAAGGTGGTAACGGCCTAGGGTACAACTGGAAAAAAGGGTTATACTATTTATACCTTACTCAACATCCTGGTAGAGATGGACAGACTGCAAAAATAACAAGTCCATAGTTATTCCAATGACCGTTTTGGGGTACATTCAATATTTCCCTTTCTTTTTCCCTTGCTTCTTTTTGACAGCCTAAAACTTGGTCCATGTGTTATAAATGTGCTACCAGAAAGAGATGAAAAAGGAATCTCCTGTGTAAGTGCAGAAGTTGATGAATGAAGGAAACAAATACGAACGATAACCTTTACAAGCTTAACAATCACCATAACCTTGATGGTTGTTCCTCTATGTTTGGCTTCTAAGCCCTACTCCCAAGAGCCATGGTTTCCATGCACTGATGATGGCCAATGAGCCTGAAACAGCTGTATGCAGTTTTGTATAAATGGTTCTGGACCATACGGCTGTATTTACGGTGTACGCCAGCGGTTCTTGATATGCATTTGGCTGATGGGGCATAAAGGAATAATTTGCATGGCTCCACCCACTGTCCTGAAACAAGGGTTTCTACCTAAACGTTTGGGATTTGTGATGGATTGGGCCATGTAAATACCTTCTGTTTTAAGAAGACTTGATTGTGCTATGCACTGCTCGAGTTGAGGGCTTTTTGATTCCTTTAATCCCTTCTCCCCATATCTTTCATGCTAGTTTCTCTTTGTAAAGCCAAATAATAAGCAATAGAAGATGAAGTGGAACTCCAACTGCCAATGCTCCATTGATCAGTAAGACAATGGATATTTTTGATGTGATATATGAAATTATAAAAAATATTTGCAAGAATATGGGGGGTGTTTAAAACCTCTTTGGCATTTAACCATAAAATCATTAAACAGCCCCTGTTCCTATTTGAGATACACACATTCCTGGAGCCCTTCTTTAGGCAGACATAGAGTAATACTATAATAAAAAACACAATGTCATAAACATACTAAACTATATTTTGATATAGCATATAGGGAGATATCATAATTACAACTAAACAATACTAAGTACAAAGGCAATATTCAAAAATATTTTAAAATGTTGAATAGGCACTTACTGGAATTACAGTTAATCCTGATACAGTCTAGATAGGGAAGAATAGATGAGAAATGAATATTTATCCTTCAAGGTATTAGCTGCAGACATCCAATAAAATTACAGTCCACCCTTCCGGGGACAGACACGTGTACATTTGGCCAATGTGTATCAGTATATACTTTTATCAGGATTACTCACAGACACAAAACTGTCTTAGTATATTCAGGTTAATAGTAAGTTAATATGGCCATTTAAAACAGCGCTGCATGGAGACAAATCTCAGTACATTTTTATTTCAGTCAAAGATAAGCGACCTTGACAGGCAGCTACTTCCTCCCATATATGCAAGAACATTTAGTAAGAAATTGAATGACACATGTTCCGTCACAATGGGGTACAGAGCTTGCCTAAAAAAAGGTCAGCCATCTTAGACAGGTATGGCTCCTCCTCAAAGGCCTACAGTATGGGACAGATATTATTAGGAGTATGGAGCCTAATAATCACAGTAATATACAGATATGGGAAGGGAAAAGATTAAAAACATATGAAAAAAAACTAGTTTATGCAAAAAAATGTAGATTTGTTTCAATTACTTTCTATGTAAGTTTTATCACCAACTTAATTTTTCAAATAGATTTCTACATGTATTATAGCATTTTCTTTTACATTTATCTTTAAATATATATTTGCAGCATTCTTTAGGTAGTGTTCATAGTTATCTTCAAATATTATATTTGATGGGTTTTTTTGCTTTGAGGACAAACATTAAAAAAACCCAAAAAGATTTAGTTTCCATGTAGCAGCGTTTGTCACATGTCGTCAACCGCATCAGAAAAGTGGTGGCAAACAGTCTGGGATCAAAACAAGCACACTTCGTTCCGCAGAAAAAAACTGAATGATAGATCCTAAGGTAGTTTGTTTCAGATTTTGCATCTGAGCCACTAGAGGGAAGCAGAGCAGTATCGGAAATATATTCATTATGGTCTTTCTTTTTGTTGGAAGATATATTGCAATATAAGATTCCCTAATAACAACAGAGACCACTTGGATATGGCTGCATCATGTCGAGTTTTTTCTTGTCAATGTATTAAAGGGATCTTTTTTTCTTTGATCAATCTATCCGTCTACAATGGCAAGAGATGAATAAATACAAAAAGAAAATATAGGCAAGAACTCGTTTAGCAACAAAAAGAAATATATATATATATATGTCTTAAATTTATCTTAGTCCACCCAGTACATTTTCAGATGGATTTATATACAATTTGTGATCCCACTAAAAAAAAAAAACAATGTGAAGCATTTTTCTGTGGAAGAATCAGTGTGGAGTATGTTCACCAGACTGTTTGCTAAGGGCCGCAGACCTTGGTCTTTGAAGGTTTATGTTCACTTTTGATCGAAGACATAATGCAATCACAAAAATAAAGATTAAAAAGGAATACATTAAATAAAAAAGTGATTTTAGTTTACGAGTAAGAGAATGTTCAAAAAGAGAAGATGCAGAAGTTAATTAAAGACCAAAGTCTACTATAGTTACATACATACAAGGTAATTCAACATGTTCTTTTTTATTACTATATACACTTAATAATAATAATAATAATGATAATAATAGTATTTGAAAGCTTTTTGATTTTCTCTTTTTGAACTGTTAAATATAATAAAACTGTATATTTGCAAGCAGAAAAAAATGATATTGTGTTTTAGAGTAAGTAATGTAAAAATAAAAACAAAGGCAAGCAAGAAGGATGTAAGTTTGTGAGGACAAATTATTCTTGTTTCGTTGAGTGTTACCTAAGTTAACCGTAAGTTTTACACGTCCAGCGTCCAGCTCCAAGCGTAAAGTATCAGCAGATTCTCTTGATGTGGTGGCCATTAAAATACCATATGCACGTTGAGACCGGAAACGCAAACTCACATCTTCTGCCTCCGTATGCATGACAACAGGGAGTTGTATCTTCATAAACATACTTCCGTCGTAACTTAAAATAGTGGCCTCTGAAAAAAAAGGTTTGTAGATTTTTATTAGAATTATTTAAACATTTTATCGATGAACATCCGCTACCTGGAACGCATAGTTCCTGGTTCCAATTGCCGGTCGTGACGTCACTGATGTCACTTCCGGTTTTCAGAGCCAGTTTTTCACTGGAAGACCGGGTTCTCTACCCGTTCTGTAGTGAAAAGATTCTTACTCTGGTGGAAGTATACTAAGCTCCTTCTCGCCGGCGAACGGGGTGGGTCGAACACCCCTACTGCTAGCCGGCTAGAAGGAGTGTGAACATCCATGTTCACGGACAAACACTACCCCTTGCATCTTCAATGATGCACAGAGACATAAGGGTTTGGGACACCTATGCTGGGTGGCAATCTTGGTCCATCCCTTCTATCGCATACCCCTACTGCTAGCCGGCTAGAAGGAGTGTGAACATCCATGTTCGTGGCCGAAATGTCCACAAGGCGGACAAACAGTACCCCTTGCATCATCAATGACACACGGTGACATAAGGGATTGGGACACCTATGCTGGGTGGCCATCTTGGTCCGGCACTTCTATCGCATTGTGGCCCATAAGTACAAAAATATAGTCAACTTAGACATCAAATAACATAGATTAACAGGAAACACACATGCAATCTTGCAGTCAATATTACCGAAAACAATCCCAGTTTTTTTTGTTTTTTTAATCAGTTGATTGCAACAAAGACAATGTAAAATATTTACAAAATAGAAACTAAACACAGCTTACAGGAGCTTTCTAAAAGTAATTTCCTATATTCCACTTCACATGACATTTAAGAAAAAATGCACCAACATAAAAATTCACATCCCAAATAACATTTGGCAAGAACTGAATCCTAATTGCAGATAAAATCTTTTTCTTTTATACTTTTCTGTACTAAAAGAGAAGCAACTTTATTGCCACAAATGTTTGGGTTGACATTTAACTAACTGGGGAAAAGAGTGCACCGGAATATGTCAGCTTTTGAGGCTTCAATGTAAATAAGAAACTTCTAATAGTAACTATTAAGCTCTAGAAATATGTCACATTGAGTTCAATATGGTCAACATGGTCAACTGATTCAGTGCGCATAGTGTGGTCTTGCCTGTCTGATTTATAAGATATTGTGTGACTATTGTAGAAATCTAAATCAAAAAGCAGAATAGTGAACTTTATATAGAAAACACAAAAAAAGCCAGGACCATTTATTAAAACTTAAAAAAAATCAAATATATTTATATAGCAAAGATTTGGATGACCATTCCCTTAATTGAGAAATAAAACAATTTGTGTGGGTGGGAGACTGAAAGAAAAACTTTTGATTATCTTCTTTATAGCTTCAGTAGTTATGGCCGAACATTGTCCATATCCATTAGCCAATAGGCGGATCAGACCTTTAGAAAAGTCCAGCATCATTCTGTTCACGGTAAAATTCAAACTTCCCTCCTGTTCGCAGGGAATTTGAATTTGAAAAAAACGGAAGTTACATCAGTGATGGTACATGGAGCAGTGTTCCATGTACTGGAAGTGACGTCACTGACTGATTTTTATTTATTTATTAATTCTTCTCTAGTTAAAAAAATCTTCCTTTCACTCCTGTTCTGGCCTGCGGAAGAACAATAAAGTTATTCTTGCCAGCAAGCGGGGCAGGTGGAACACCCGCACTGTTCGCCGACAAGATGAAAAGCGAACATGTGATGCCCTGCGAATAGTTTGTCTATTTCTAATCTTCAGTAGTCAAGCTCAATGGAAAGCAAGTTGGAATAGATGGTTTTAGATCATACTGTTTGGAAAACTAGCAACTATGGCCCACTATCCTGTAAATTATGTATAAAATCCTGTATTTTTAACTATATATAGAAAACTTTCTGAAAACTGAAAAGTGGAACCCCAATCTTAAACATTTTGTTATAGGTGTAATGAGGAGGGGTAGGAGTGTTTAAGTATTGGCTTCCAGAAGGATCTCCATGATGTATTATAAAGAAATTTCCACAAAGCTAGAAAAAAACACCAACATCAATGGATCGGCAGGTATTTTCTGTACTGGGCTAAATATCTTCCTGGGTATGGGTATGCAACCAATAATAACATCATGATGGAGGTTCTACAGTCCTTTCTAAAAAAAAAAGAAAAGGTCTGCCAGAAGCTCCAGAATCAGAACCGTTTTTTTTAACTGTCAATGTCAAACAACAAAATCCAAAAAGAATTGTCACCAGAGCAAGACTTAAGCAAGACTTAAGCAAAAGTATTAT
>CM070035.1:151017417-151034167 GCA_036250615.1 Ptychadena robeensis | reverse complement strand
AAACATCTACACCACTTGAGGGGTTCACATACTTTCAAGCAGCACTGTATATATATATCATGCATCTATCTTATCTCCATATTTCTCTATATATTCAATTCCACATAGCTGCCTAAAAAAAAAGTTTGTTTTTCCATGATACTCTATAAAAAAAATCAACAAAACCACACAGGGTGCCTTGTTTGTAGTTACTGCTGACAATCAGAATTTTAGATATTTCCTCAGTGTTGGCGAAAAGACAACATGGTGTGCCCATTATGTTGTGCTTTTGTTCCTGACTAACGATGATGATTTTTTAGGAAGTAAGAGGAATATAGCACCGTAGCAATAAGTATTCTTCGCCCGTAACATTACATTTTCTTTTGTTATGCCTTACTGCCATTGTCAGGGAATTGACAGTGTTTGACGTAAATGCATTCTTCTGATTTATATTCAGAAGTTTGTACTGAAGAAATAAACTTTTTACAGGAAACAGACTGAACTGGTACCTCGTCTGGTGTTTTTTATGTTATATATTTTCTCAAATAATCTTAAATTATTTAGTATATAAACATTTTAAGAGATGTAAACAATCATTAAAATCTTATGTAAGCTTGAACAAAGGTTCAGGGGTGCACGTAACTTTTTTAGTAAGCTCCTCAGATGAGCACCAGGAGATGGTGTTTGGTACTCACCCCATATGTAGCGTGGTCTCACTCACTGTCCTTTCATTCAGCTTCCTTCATGGTAGATTCTGCTGCAGATGGACCTCCCTGTTCTTGATTGAGGCTCTGATTAGCTGTCAGCTTGTACTCTTAAGGTGTCCATCCACTTGCCATCGCTAGATGACCTGTGACGAGCACCACGGGGTGACGTCACAATGACACGCTTAGGCGCCCCTCGATTGGATGGGAATCAAGGAGCACCACCGTAGTTGCCCGATTCCCAGTCAATCCAAAGAAGGATTTTCAAGCAGGATTTATGGATATGTCTGTTACCTGCACGACAGGCCTGTCTTTAAGTGGACAGGCATCCACGGTTAGATTTGTTTATAGATTAGAGCACAATTGAAAGCGGTGAACGCGCATGTTGCTCCATTGTGCCCTAATCTATTAAAAACTGAGCCGTGGATGGACACCTTTACATATACCTACTCCAACATATACATATACCCAAGTCCAACCTTTTTTTTTTGGATTAGTAATTAACATTCCATTCTCCTAACTGTAAAGGTGTCCATCCAGGGCTCAATTTTAATAGATTAGAGCACAATTGAGCAACGTGCGCATTCACCGAGCTTGATTGTGCTCTAATCTATTAACAAATCTAGCCGTGGATGCCTGTCTGCTCGAAGACAGGTCTGTCCAGCAGGTAACGAACATGTCCATAAATCCTGCATGAAAGTCATTCCTTTGAATGGGGACCAGGAGGCACAGGGGGATGCTGCAGATCTCTCTCTCTCTGCCTAGTATGCAGATGAGCTTTGTAAGAATAATAAAGGTATTCATAGCCATTTTTCTTACCAGCATACATACCACTTACGTGCTGGCTAATGTCAGTATTAGCCATCAAGACTCTTGTCTAGGCACTTCCTGTTAGATGATAATGTTCTGTCCCTGTCTCCAAAGTCTTCTCTTGCATTGCTAACCTGTCATACATTTTCAATTTCCAATGGCATTTTAGGGGGCCAGAACATTATAAAGACCCGTTCTCCTGATGTCACCATGAGGAACCCCACCACCAAAAATGATGTGCAGCTATTACTGGAGTCCAACATCTTTCCAATAGGACATAATTTTTTAGGAATTCTCAGACTGATACCAGTAAATCACAGAACATGTGGTTTACAAGGAGTTCGAAAAGAAGTGTTTATATCAAAAACATGGGCTGTATCTGGCCCTCAAGGACTTATGTTGGACAGTCCAGCTGTGGGCCTGTCCTCTAGTACCACTGAAGCAACTGATGCTGGTTGGGTTGGGACATTGGTGGAACAAGTTCTCCTTGTCAGTTATAAAAAAAAGCTATTCATGTCCTTGGAAGTGTACAAATTTAAATACATTCAGGGCACTGCAGAGAGAGGTAGTATTAGCAATATTAAAATAATAATAAAAACAGTAACCAACCTCTTTCACAAGAGCGGCCGAGGTAGCCAGTTGCAGAGCAATCACAGACATATCGATTCCATCCATCTCTACAGATTCCATTATTCTTACATGGATTGTTGATGCAAGGCTTGGCTGTTTCTCTTGAACATGAAGGCTTTACTCCAGCTGTGCCTTGAATTTCCGCCATCTGCCGTATATCTTTACTTTGGCCATCTATAAACAAGTCTCTTATGCATCCAACATATCCGTAGTTCAGAGGAGCTGTCCACACTTCAGTTGGGAAAACCAAGCCGGCTTTATTTTCAGGCAAACCCCCGAGGTACAAGTCATCGTCGAGGTCAAGAATTTCACTTTCACCAGGAGCAGTGTATGGTGAGCGTATAGTGTTGACAGATATGGTACCTAGATAAATTTTTTAAAGTTACAAATTAGGACACTTAGTTTTATTCAGCTGTAAAATCATGCAAAAAAGACTTAATAGTTATATTTTTAATATAACTTATTTGTAATAAAATGTTATATTGTTTTTAGGTTCATGTTGTCATGGTAGAAGCAGAAATGATTAAGCTAAGCTCAGTAGGTTTATAAAACTAACAACATTTGTGTGGCAAGTAGAATAATTTTGGGGGGTGTTGGGGTTACATATTGAAAATTCTATGGGGTTCTTTACTCTAAAGCAGTGGTTCCCAAACTGGGGGGTGGGCCCCCCTGGGGGGGGGGGGCATAAAGGTATTCCAGGGGGGCAGATACCCTCATTCCTAACCTGTGTTTGAATAGGAAGGGGGGGCTCAATAATGTTCCTAAATAGAAAAGGGGGGCCCTGCAAGGAAAGTTTGAGAACCACTGCTCTAAAGAGTACATCCTTCTTAAACAGGAGATAATTACATATTTCCTTTATCACTTCAAAATACATTTAATATAAGACCAGCATACATCCGCAACCATTGGTGAATAAAAAAGGTACAACGAAACAATATAGGATCATTTATTCTAAAGTTGTTCTGGGCTTGTAGAAAATTGCCAATCTATTATAGGGCATAAAAGCTTTTATAGAACAGGGCAAAGCCAATTACCAAATGAAACATGATGCATCTTATGATTGTCTATCTTTTTTTATTATACCTGCACAGACTCTAAATCTCGAGTTCACCAAATCTAGAGTCTTCTAATTGTGGTCTCCACACTTATTATTTGAATACACTGATTATTAAATGACTATGGACACCTGAGTCTTTTGTTTTGAAGCTTTACCACCAACTTTTCAACTAAAGTTCCTCCAGAAGATTCCAGAGGTTCCTAAGGCTGCATCTACACTACGAATTTCTGCACAGTTTTCCTGCGTGGTTTTGCCCACAGTGCAGCCACCCCCTGTAATCCCCTAAGGGAAATGGCGTACCAGTGTGTACTGGCACATCATGACCGTGTTTGGGGGGTGGCGCAGCAGGGAAGGTGAATTCACAACCCCCTCCTATGGACGCACAGGAAACACCAGGTGTGGTTTGCTAATAGTAAGCATAGGACACAGTGAATAACTTGCCTTATATGCCCTGAAAACAGTGCCCAAACAGTGGTTGGACGCTATGGACAGGCACACGCTGACATGTCAATAACTCCACCTGCGGTTGCTGGGGCGTTATAGTGTAGACCCAGCCTAAGTTAGTAACTGATTTTACAAACATGTAACCCTAATTGTTAGTTTGAGGGCCAATACCACTTAGTAGAAGCATCTGCATGAGGGATGATCTTTTAAGCTGTCGGTAATGGTGGCCAGTAGTGTAAGTGGGAACCTCATCCAATTCACTCCTCAACATTAGGGTAACTTTATTCACTAATCCCCAATTATTTGGTTTTAGCATGGGTTCCCCAAAGCCTAAACGTAAGTTAAAAGGTTTCTCTGGCTGTTTTATTAGGTTGGACTGATATCTTTATTGCTCATAAGTATATCTGTTAACCTTGTATGGAACTTTATACGCACACAGGAAAGCTTTACAGAAGATTAAAAATAAGACAGGACTTTGTCCTAGTTTCTGATTGGCTTTTGTCAAGTGTAACAGTCTGCACTGGCAGCCGTATTGCATGTCTGGATCAAAGAAACGCTATCCGCAACTTCCTGCTGAGATGTATGCCCAAATGGCAGAATGGAACTCAACAGAGGCCTACCATGGCTGCAAGAAAATTGTCACAGAGAACAAGCTCCAGGACATTCTACAAAACAAATTATTTCGAGGCACTCTCATCGTTCTGTAAGAATTATAGATTATACTTAGACTTTGCCACAAAATGTCTTTGTTTGTAGGTGCAAGACTGAAGAATTTAAATTATTCTGTGCATGAAAATATAAGGTTAAGACAAAGACAGTGAAGCCTACAGAGGTTTTCAGGACATTCATTTAAATAATGTTTAGCTGCGTTAACTATGATGACCTCTTCAACGTGTGCAACAATTATGCAAATCAGGACTTTAATCAAGATAGATTATTAAAGCTGATTTTAATAGTTGTGCATATTATAGGGCTCCTATTTTTAATGATATTCTCTCCTTTGATTTCGTAGCTCCATCACACCGAGTGCTGTCCATCTAAGGTCAGGTCTCTTCGGAGTAGAGACTATAAAAACGATGAATTCATTACATTTGTAAATCTTCTGACCTTTGATCTCCTCATCCATAGTAAAAAATTATGAAAGGTAATAAACTTTAAAGATGCTTATTTGCATATCTCCACCCACAGTCCCTGAATGTATTATGATATTATGATTATAAAAGTCATTGTGGATGACAGTCAGGTCTTGAACTTGCTAGAGCAATGTCAGGCCTGTAGAGCTGAATATTTAGCACACCGCAGCCTTGTCGGGTTCTTCATTTTGTCATTCATACAAACATCTAAGTAAGAATAGGTAAAAAAATACTGTTACCTGACCTCTATTTAACCTCCCTAGCGGTTGAGACGAACCCTATGCCTCCCCGGAAAGCTGCAGTGATTGTCTTCATCGCTGCAGCATTTCCGGGTTGGCGGCACCGCCCCGATCGCGTCACGGTGACGCGGGGGGGCGGTGCCATAGACCTCCATGTTAATGGAGGAGCGCCGGCTTTCTCTCACACGCATCTGTTGTCAGTACAGACAACAGCTGCGAGTAGAGCTCCGGCGGGAAACGACAGGCAGTGTACTCTGTACACTGCCTCGATCGCCTGATACGGGCGGTGCGCTAGGAAGGTTAAGAAGTGCTTTTCAAATTTGCAATTGCCTAAAATGTTCATATAAAATAAATATTTTAAATTGATAAAATATATATATTGTGACAGGGAGCCTGTTAAAACCTCTGGATGTATCCAGTATGGGAGGTATGTGTGTCCCACATACTTGCAGTATGCAGAGTATTTTTCTGTTTGACCAGCAGGGGGAGCTGGAATTGCTGGGCTCAGAAGGATCACAGTTGCGATCTATGAGCTAATTAGGACCTGTATATAACCTCCCAGCCTAATTAGTGAGAGTCTCAAACCTGGAACCAGTGGTGGTAGGCTTAGGTCTCTCTTTGGTGGTAACTTGCCTCTATTTTTCCTCATTGTTTGTTATTCTGCTTGCACTGAAACTGCTGCTTTTTCTATTTTATAGAAATTCTGGTTATTTAGTTTCTTTATGTGTCATGAGTAATATGTTTTGCAGAGGAAGTTCTTGAAAACCAACCATTTTGAAAGTAGATATACCAGCTACCTTACTGGGATCAGTTATGGTCCACCACACTCCCTCACCTTGCACACTTAAGATTTCAGGGAATCTTTTCAGGGTTAATAAACATAGTCAGCTGGAAACAACAAGTTAGCCACCCAAAACCTACCATCGACTAGGGCAGTGGTTCCCAAACTTTCAGTGCTGGTCCCCTCTTTCCTATTAAGGAACATTATTGAGCCCCCCTCCCTATTCCAACAAAGGTGAGGAAAGAGGGTCAGCACCCCCCTGGAATACCTTCGCGCCCCCCAGTTTGGGAACCACTGGACTAGGGAATGCATCATTAGGATTTCCTGGCCAGATTGTAGATGATTGCCCATTGGAATAAAATATGGGTGGTTTTTAATATCTAGCAACTGCCTTCCCAGCAGTCGCACACTATGTGCAACCACCGCGCACAGTGGTGGACCTCTGGTTTCAGGATGTTTTTCAACTGGCTTAGGATGATCAGGATGTTTGATATTTTAATAGAATATCGATTGTACCTATTGAATGTAAACACTCCATTTTTTAAATCGAATGAAAACTCGATTGTATGTATTTAAATGAACTTTCGTTTGATTTTTATTTCAATGGGAAGTGCTGTGGTGTAGGGGTGTAGTCAAAAACACTTAAGGTTCTTCGGTATACAAACAAACATAATAAGAACACACATAATATGAATGAACGTGTGCTCAATCCAACTCTACACATTACAGTAGCTTAATGCAAATTTTTCACAGATCGAACAAAAAACTATTGAATGATATTATGACATGTTCTATATACATTCGATGTTTAAAAGATAGAACAAAATTTACCAACATGTTCGATCACCTTAGATTGATTGATCAACAGTTATCGATATCAAACAATTAATCTAACAAGTTGTTCGGTTGTCAATTTTCATTCAATCAATTTTAAAAACCAATAGTTTTTTTACGTTGATCTAATGAAAATATTGAACTGTGTATGGCCACCTTAGCTATTTGTAACGGAACACATGTACAGAAATAACGTAATCCTATTTTACTGCAAGCCATGATCTCATGGCAAGCAAGTCAGAAAGAGTTTGTCTCATTTCTGGCTTATGGACGTTACATATTTTGGCCTTCCCCCCTAACTTATCCTCTCCCTGGTCCGCCCCTTTCATTGATTGGATTTCAACTGTGAAGGATCAGCATCATTTGTGGCCATCATCACAGCCTTTCACCATTAAAGCTGGCCATACACCTTTAGATCTGTCAGATATCCTTTAGATCTACCAACAAGTAGTAGTAGTAGTGTAGTATAGGGTCCTCTGCGATTAAACACAGGTAGGCTTGATGGTTTAGAAAGTCCCTCATATTACATGGCTTAAAATCTGACAGAGAACTCTAAAGGTGTATGGGGGCCCTAAGCTATATACAGCATCCTACCATTGCATCCCACAAGCTATGATCTTAATGGAGCACAGACCCAAGTCATTGTGGCTAAAAGAATGTCAATTATTTAATTTAATGGGGAGGGGGGGGGGGGGCAGAGGTACATTAGTCAGTTAACCTTTAACTTACTACTAGTCAAATTACTAGAAGCTTTGACTGTATACTTAATGTAATTATATCTCCATCTGCAAATAGTTAAATAATGCATATAGCACTTCATCTAAACATTTTGTTCAGTTCCTAATGGTCAAGGTCATTTTGTAGTCACTTTATTCTGGGAAAAAAAAACCTAGATATTCTAATAAAAAGGGTTTGCAAAGTATTATGAAACTATTGATAACAGATTCCTTTGAAATGTATTGCATAAGTCTATCCATTATTTATTTAGTTAAAATGAACTCTAGATTGCCTCTCCATGACTTCTCGCCGGATATTTTTACAGATTTGGGAGTCCGAGTTCTAATGTTGAGGTAGATTAACTCGACTACATATTCTAGACGTATGCTGTTTCAATATCTCACTAATGATGGCTCAATTTATATTAAACACCCTTGAGGGACAGTTTCAAATAAGCCTCACATGCTGCTAAGAATCCTGCAGACTCATAGAAGCCGGACTTTATGTGTCGCGGAGTCCGTGAGGACAAAGAGCATTGCATCTGCTATATTGCTACCCTTCTCTGTTCTTGCCTAGCTGGCAGCACTGTACAGCAAAGCTAGCCAAAAAGGAAACTCCCCAGGTATGCTTTAATGAGCCTATTCAATGATTCATTATTTCAGCAAGTTTTCTTTGAACCACTTTTGAAATAGGGAGGATGTACTCTGACCACATTCGGAGTTGTTTCTTACCAATCTCCATCCCTGCAAAAATCTGCACACAAATATTAGCTTCACATTCATTTTCATTAACTTTATGTTGTAAAATATTTTTCCAAAATTTGCATACTTATTTACAGAACAATTTAAGAACTTGATTGTTATCATCTGAAAAGTAGATTCTTTTTATTTTAATGGCGGGGTGTTGGTCTCCCAGCCCACGTGGACAGGGGTGGGCGGGAATTTCAAGCAGAGTACATTGTGCTCTCCTGCGATCCCCATATGGGCAGAATGCTAGGGAGGTTAAGGCTCTATTTCCACAGGATCCAATAGCATGTGTCTTCAATGTTTTTTTTAATGCATTCATTGACTAACAACACATGCGTTTACAGTGCGTTAAATAACCTACCAAAACAAATGGTATCAGACACCATGGAAATAGAGCCTTGGGCTGGGTCTACCTAATATTCCCCCCCCCCCCTTTGTCGCAAAGCAACAGGGTTGCGGATGCCCAAGCTCACCCCTATTAGAAATAACAAGCCAGTCTATATCATTACCCTCGTCAGGGTATGTTACGCCAAGCTCAACACATCCCATTGATAAGCAATGGTTACATTATGTGACATCAACAAAACATCAAGCAGTTTGTCCATCAAAATTAACTAGGCATGGTATTGCCAACAAGTCAATCCCCATGCCCTAAACTGACACAAACAGCACCTAGACCGTGGGCAATCCATGGGTGGCCACAATGGGCATACTAACTTAGAATACCTATTGCGATATTGACGTGTGATGCTTTCCTGACTTTTCAGGGCAGTGGCTCATTATTGAATGGAAATATATGAACAAGTCAAAACAATGAGAGTGGGAGTGTAAAGAGAAGAAAATGTTACTTGAAATCCAAGTTGTGAAATTCTAGCCTGAAGCCTATATCTCACATTTTCCCCTGTGTTTTGTAGCATTAGGCTATATTTTTTAAATAAAATTTCCCTGAGTTTTAGAAAATCAGATAGGACTGCACTAACCCCCTTCTGGATTTGCCCCAAGTGGATTTCCCCCCTTGAGCATGAGTACCAATCATTCACAGGTTCATGCTGGTTATGCCACATTTGCATAGTTGTTGACCACCCACAACAAGGACAAGAACAAAGGCTGGCCATACATGGGTTGATTTTACAATTGTTTGCCAAACAAGCGATGCATTCCCGGTAATTAATTGTTCGGGAATAGATTGCGGCCACAATTTCTTTGAGCTGGATCAATCGTATGTCCACATGTGTGTGTGGGGATGAGGATGCTTTTGAGAAGGCAGCAGAGCCCAGAGTTGGGATTAAAGAATAGATTTGTCAATGCTACAATGCTACAAATGACAGCACCACACTAAAGAGTTAAGGGGTTTCCTCTATAAAGGATGGTTTTCTCAGTGTGAACACCCTAGGGCACATTGAGCAATATAAGGCTAGTTTTATTTTGTCTTTCCAGAGTATTCAAATCTGATGGAAATCTCATTTCCTGACAGATGGACAGAAAGGTAATCCATTACACTCGATTCAAAGGTTAATGCAGCAAAGTTGGCTATAGCGTACCTTTTACAGTTAGGGGGACATGATAGATGGCAGACCTCAGAGGCACAGAGGGCTTATTGCTTTGTATATCTGTAAATGGAGTCATCTATCTGGGTGGCTTATTGCTGTCCAAGGGATACAGCAGAATTTGGAAATTTATAAGTTAGAGGTTATAGCTAAAACAGTTAATGGTAAGGCTATAAAGCTTTTGCTACGATAGAGATAACTAATGGGTTTCTGAATTGAACGAGTGCATATACCTATTGGTCTATCAATAGCCATAGGTGCTCATGCAGCTATGGAGACTGAAGAATGACCTCTGTCAAACCGAAGTATCAGTGCAACTTACCAACCCCTACAGTTTGGGCTACCATTTCTAATAGGTTAGGTAAAGTAAAAAAAAATTCAAGGAAGTTGTTAGTTTAGATTTAAGGATTCTAACAAGAAATGCAAGCAACAATATCCTTTAAACACTGTGACTTGTAATCACCACACATATGATTGTTATATAAAAAAAAGCATTTACCTGTTCGTCCATCGCGTTGAAAGTCCACATGGTACCATTCTCCATCATTGACTTTCTTCTGAAGTGCTTTTATTTTAATTGTCCCTGAACCCATATCTAGCAGTAAGAAGAGGTGGCCATCTAGCATCTCAATAGCAAAGAAGTCAACCTTAACCATCTGAGGGTTCTTGGCATCTTTCTGGTGTCGAGGTTTGCCGTGGCTGAATAGTATTAAACCATTGGGTTCTGTCGTACGGAAGTCAAAGGATATTGAGCCAGTCTTTTTAGCATTCCATTTTGGTAAAGAAATGTAGGACTCAGGAGTTTCGAAAGTGATTGGGTCAAGAGTTGCAACATTCTCACATTTGAAGGCGACAATACCATGAACCTTCATTTTGGTATCACCTTGTTTGGCAAGTCTTGACAATTCTAGCCGTACATCATTGTTTTTATATACAACCTAAAAATACAAAAAAGAAAGAAAACCTTAGTTTTGCTTTTGTCAGAATAGACAATATTGTATCATTCACACATAGTTGAATACTAGATTACTAAATAGTAAGTAGTGAACTTAATGCTGATACCACTGGAGTAGGTACGTTGTAATATTTACTTACCTATTAAAGTATAAACCTCTATACATTCATAAAACCTTTAGATCTGGGTGTAGATCATACATTTATCTTAACCATACATTTAGAAAACATCAGATTTGATAAAATGGTGAAATATTGGTCAAGGCCATAATTGCTGGGTTTGGAAGGACAGTTAACTGTACCACGATGTATACACAATAACCATATATATAGTTTTTTTTCTCCGTGGCTCTCCAGGAATATTAAAATACAATGTATACCGTGCTGCTTTGCCATTATGGACATCCCTTACTGAATCACACAGTACAAGAATGATGGGTTGATTAACTCATTTTGTGTGCTATTCCCCTGAGCCCGTTCCATGATCAGAATAAAGAGAGGAAGTGCTCTTTTCACTGTAGGAGAGAAGATGGAGAAGGATCCATGTTCTACGGTACGGCACTGAGTTGTGTTTCGCCGCACTGGAGTTCAGACAACAAAATGAATAATTGATCTTTATTGTAGCATTACAGTATTATTTTCAAGGATTCTGTCCCGCTGGTGTACCTATACAGATAAAACAAAGCTCTGCTGGACAAATTATAAAACTGGGTGCTTGTTGCAGTTCACATTGAGTTTGCCATCTGCCTTTAGCTGTGTTGTACAGATATGCAGAACGATATATAAAATAGCAAGTTGGCAGACCTGTCAAAACTGATATTTCTGTTATGGATGAATGCTAATGAGCCGAATCAGGTAATGCCTTTTTATATCTCACTGGAAATCCAGCAGTGAGATCTCCCAATCTTGCATCATTCTGTATAATGTGAAATAAAAGATAAATCAAACAGACACAGAATCCTTTGTGACAGATGGGTGGGATTGGGAACTTTGGCATTGGAGCCCCTCAGACATTGGTGCCCCAGAGACAATGAAAAAGCTGTTTTAATCAACTATGGAGAGGTTGGAATAATGGTGCTGTCTCTTCCATTAAGCATGCAGGCATCATTAGGCTTCTTTTGGTTGGGCTTCAGCTACCAACATGATCCCAAGACTCCCTAAATATAATACACATGATATGTGCTAACTCCTTCCTACAACCCTGGGGGCTAAGCACCCCTGGTCTTTCTATACTAATGACGTCCCTGGTGTATGGGCTGGTGGAAGGGAGGAAGCTTGTGAAGGGGGCCACAGCAAGGAGTCTGAAGAGCTGCATGTAGCTTTGAAACTGTGAATTGTCTCCATTTAACATCTACAATAAATGAAAAACATAGCATGTTGCCAGCCTTTCTTATGAGGCTAACTGACCCTCCTTAACTATGCTAGTATAGCTGGCCATATACAAGTCAATTCACTGAATATTCGCACATAGATGCACAATGCGGTGCAACATGTGCAACTAATTGCTAAACAATCACACATAAATGTGCAGCACCTTTGGCAATTTTGGCCAATAGTTTGGATGGGTACCCTTGGTTCAGTCTTTTTTTCAGCGATCGTTCATACCACTTATGCAATAGATTCCTGGTCGATATATTGAATGGGGATCCTGGTCTCCAATCAAAATAATGGCAATTGAACAGGGATTTACCAACATGTTGGTTCCCTGTTCGAGCAAAATCGATTGAACAAGGCTTTTCGCAAGCGTGCATGGTGATCATTGGGGATCGAATGGAAAATCAACCCGTGTATGGGTATCTTTAATACCAAAGACCCTAAACATGGTATTATCACCAAAACTGCTGGAGATGAAGAAAAAAAAAATAAACATTGTTCTAGCACATGTAGTCAAAATGATAAAAAATTACTTAAAATATATATGTGCTAGACCAATACTTTTTTTGTAATGTTTCCACCATCCTTCTGTACATCTCCATCAATGTTGGTGATGATAAGAGATGGTTGAATTTTTTAAGAGTTAAATCGAGTTAATTGCAAAGCCACTGAACATGGAATCATCACCAAACTTACTGGAGACTTTGGTGATGATTAACATTTTCAGAGGCTTTGCAATCAGCTCACAAAGTTAGCAAGTCAAAAAATTCGACCATCTCTAGTGATGATACCAAATTCAGCTAGTAGAAATAAAAAAAACGACCAGCTTTAGTAGATAATCACATCCCCCCAACCTTGTCAATGAGGGTTTTATATATTGATATTTTATTTGATTTGTATCCTTATCATATTTCCTTGCAGAATGCTGTATGTCGCCATGGTCAAGTCATGTAAGACTACTTCCCCTTTATGTATAGAGAATTAACATAGATCAACCAGCCGGCCGGCCAGCATTCTCCTGCAGTGATTACACATGTGATGTTCATGTACATGTCAGGTTCAGCGAGTCCCAGTACATGAGACATCTATCTGCAAATGCAGAGCACTAAACCAATGTTAATTTAAATTTCATTTAGGTAATCTTTCCAGCTATCATTCTCAAATTAAATTTTGAGGGAACTTGATTGCTTAAAAGCCTTTTCGCACAGGACCATTTGGCTGATATATAATATTTGTCTCTCTGTCTTGCATCTCAAAGCTTTTTTTTATGAAACTACTTAAGTGTTGAACTTTTAGTCACTAAGCATCTCAAGGTCAGAGTCACAAAAGCTGCATCAGGCGCAGAGGCGTTAAGTAGCATATTGTTGCCGAGAACACTAATATCTTTATCAACTGGGAACCATAGAGAGGATGAAATTATGTAAAGAGGTGAAAGTCAATTTCTGACTGAGAGGATTTTGACTGAATTCAAAACAGTTTTCCTATTTCAGCCCCTGTAAAGTAGGCCTAAGTGCGATCAGATGAAATGGTTACATTATGTTTTCATCTGGAAGTAGAACAAATCTTCGCACCTAAGAAACTAACCCTGACAGTGAAGCTTTGTGGTCACTAAATCCCATGTAAATGTCTAAGAGCTTTGCATATAATCAGCTCTGTCCCTGAATGTAATATTAGTTAGCAATACTGGCATACCATTTCTGTACGCTGAGGGAAAGGGGGCAGAAATTGAGGGAGCCATGCTGTTCTGTATGGTAATGCCCTCTATCACACATATTGGATCATAAAAAAGTGAATGTATATTGTAAAATAAATGCTTACAATTAAACTTTAAACTTTAAAGTGAGCTGCGGCCGATTGTGCCACCGACCGATGTACATGCGCGCTTGTGGCCGTCAGTCGTTGGCAAATTCGGCTGCAGATCCCTGTTACCCCAGAGAATGGACATGTCTGTAAATCTCTGGATGATGCTAGCTTCCCTGTTCAAACTAACGGCTGGCACACAAAGGGTTCCCTCCGATACCCATGGTCACGTCATCACGGCGATCCGACATGTTGGTAAATTCCCGGCCCATCCTATTACTTTGAATGTCCGGCACACAAAGGGTGCTGGCCTATCCTCCGAGGGGCCGGCTGCAGCGTGATGATGTCATCATGCTGCAGTCTGTCCCTCATCTATCGAGGGAGAAATGGACAGTGCATGGCTAGCTTGACAGATAAAAAGGAATTTACATCCAAGTGTGAATGAGTACTTTTGTCCTAAACCTAGTGTTTTTGCTTTTATATATATATAATGTTACTTTTTTGTTTCCTTTTAAAAACAGATGATAGGGTAGAAGACCATATTATAGTGTGGAAATTCAATACATATATTTTCAATCTTAATACTTAACTTAATATTTCCTTAATTTCCTTTTAATGATCCAAAAATGCTTTTTAACAATGCTTTTAAATGCTGTGTATACTTTTTACACTATAAATCTCTATTTGTATTGCAATACCAAAAACTACGAATAAGCAAACTTGTAAATATATGATAATTGTAATTAATTTACCATCAACATTACGATAATAAAATATTTTCAGATGGATTTTTACAATGGTTTTTAATTCACACTAACTTCCTGCAATTGGTTCCCCATTGGCCTTTCCGCCCCCATTACACCTTGATGGATTTTCCATCTTTCAGGTCAGCTCTTACTCTATGACAAAACTAATAATGTAACAAGAAGCATAAATAAGACATACTGTACAAAGTGTTATACGAGGACAGAGTGGTTTCCATGCAAGGTAATAGAGAGGTATCTTCGGGACAGTTAACTTCACATTTCCAAAACAGAAATACGTGGATGTAGGCATGATTGCGCTAAAACCACCATAAAATAATATTTCTGCATCAAATTTTTTATCTCAGTTAATGGTCAGCAATATGAACCCACCATGTATATTACTGTAATGTATAAATTGCTTTTTCAAAGAAAACATCCTTCTCCCTCTTAACCTCCTAGCCCCCCCCCCCCTCCTCAATTTCTCCACTTTCTCTCACCTTCCTCCCGGATATGTATTTCCATGAACTCTGTCAGTAGGCTCAGTTGCAGGGTACAGCTAGGGGCCCCCATACACCTTTAGATTTATCATATCTCCTTTTGTTTTACCAAAACCATGTATTGCAACAAAAACAGCGAATCCAGACAATGCACCTAGTACTAGAAAGATTCGACCAACATCCCTGCTGTTCAGGGATTTCCGAGGCGGTTGTTCGAGCCATTGGTGCTGCGTTAGATCCCAGTTACACCACCCCGTCCCCCGCTTCCCCCCCTCCCCCCCCCCTTTTCCAAACATGTAATATGAGGAACTTCTCAAACAACAAGTCTACCTGTGTTCAATCCCGGCACTACACAGTTTGTAAGACTAGGACCCTACCAATGTGATTGACTGTTATAAATATTCTCAAACTACATTTGGGGAATATGAAACACGACTGAAATTTACCAAGTTGAAGAGATAGGGAATAGCAGTCCAAATCAGAAAAGCTTCTGTTGTCATTCTAGGACAGACCAGAAAGTATCAGTTTATTTTTTTCTTCTGATTTTACATTTCCACCATGGATTTCCAAGTTATATGATCATGAGTTAGACGATCAATCACCAGTTAAACAAAAAAAAAAATACTTAAAGAGTTATTGAGTTCTCATGGTAAAAATAAGTATTTTAAGCTACAAACTATCCTTAGTAAATACATTTCTTTTTACAAAAAATGCTATTCACCTATTTATTACTTTTATTCTATGTTTCTTCCTTTGCCTTCCTGTTTCAGTGCTCGCCTAACTTCCTGTATGGGTTGCGGACCTTCATGCCTATACAAAGGATTACTTCCCTGGACTACATTTCCCAAGACCACTTGTGATAACTTGTGTGCTGACTTGGTGTTATTAGACCCAAAGTTACCATATTGGAAATAACAGTCCAAATTAGACTGCCATCCTAGGACTGGTGATGTTTACACTCCTTCTAGCAGGCGAGCAGTACAGGTGTTCGACCTGCCCCGTTCGCCAGCGAGAAGGCATTGACTCTTCTTCCAGCAGAATCAGGAGCATTCCCGTCGGTGGAAGAATCTTTTCACTGAAGACTGGGTAGAGAACCTGGTCTTGCAGTGACATGTTTGGCCATCACTACCTAGGACAGATTTCCAGGTTTCAGTTATATAATTATGAGTTACAAGATCGATCACCAATTTAAAATATTTAAAAAAACACAAATACTTTAAGAGTTATTAAATCTTAATGTTAAAAATAAGCGTTTTAAGCTTCAAACTATCCTTGGTAAATAATTTCACCCATTTATTAATTTTATTCTATGTTCCTTCCTTTTTCAGTGCTCGCCTAACTTCCTGTATATGTGCTTCCCACCTCTCTATACAAGGATTCCTTCCGTTGACTAAATTTGTGAGCTGATTGCAAAGCCCCTGTACATGCTGTCATCCCCAACATTGCTGGAGGTGTAGATAAGGGTTGTGGGGACATTAAAAAAAAGTTATGCTCTAGCATGTGTAGATTTTGCATAAATTAATTTCAAATTCTATGTCAAAATTCCCATTTTCGAAATTTTGAGTTATTATTATTATCATTTATTATCATTTATTTATATAGCGCCAATATATTACGCAGCGCTGTACAATACATTAGAGTGGAGATAAAAACACACAATATGTACAGGTATGACATAGGAGGAGTAGAGGACCCTGCCCGGTCGGGCTTACCATACAATAAGTTGGGGAACAAAGTATACAATAGGTTGGGGGGGGG
>CM070035.1:150991146-151017317 GCA_036250615.1 Ptychadena robeensis | reverse complement strand
TGACGTACTTCCGGCGGGGACCTTTGCCCAACTGTGCCTTTGCCCAAAAAAGGTTAAAAATCACTGCTCTAGAGAGTAAGAGTGGCCCTAGAGAAGTCATGAAGCCATGCGTGTGATGAGGTTATGAGTGGGGATGTCATTAGTAGGTCACTGGAGGAGCGGAGGGGGTGGTTGACTTTGAACTTAATTTGTGCAAAAACTTTTTGTGTTAGAGACATACTTTTTTCTTTGTAGTGTACCCCCAGCCCTTCTGTACATCTTCAGCAAGTTTGGTGATGATACCATGTTCAGGGGCTTTGGAATTAACTCAAAATCATTGAAATGGTCGCATTTTTTAAAATTCGACCATCTCTATGTCCCATGAGCACTTGTGTGAATTACTTGCTGCACATACATGTCACATGTAGCAGTAACTACTTACATGGCTCCTTGGTGTCCCAATAGCCATTGATACCAATAAAAGCTTAGCATTAATAAAAGCTGAGTTACTATGCCTTCTTGCTCGTTTTTCAACTCCTTAAGTCATTCATTCTACATTTCAGCTACCGCGCCAGCGCCTGGCAAACTCTCATATTTCAGCTGAACCATGACATACTAACAGAATCCAATCATCCAAACACTTGAAAAAAACAGTAGAAATTGGATGCTGCAGAGTGGCTGTTACTAGGGTTCCCCCTATTACTAGATTTCATTTAGAACTAGAAATGTTCTTTTAAATAAAGCCTCCAATATCTGCAGGTATAATAAAAGAAAAAGATACATTATTTATAGGTGTGCTAACACAACAACCAAGTATTCTTTTCAGAGATAATTAAATGCTTCTGGGGAAAAAAAATTAGAACAGCAATACAAGTAATTTATTTCCCCTTACTTTAACCTTTTCAGCAGATTGCCGGCATAAAGTAAAATGTACATTATACCGCTAAAAATCAACACGGACAGAGTTTAAAGCCGATAAAAGTCTGGCCGGCCACATAAATTTCCAGCAGGCCTCCTGCCTTAATGGTTTTTTGTTGTTGTTTGTTTTTAAGGAGCCGGCCTTACCTACGCAATGTGATCGAACCAACGTAAATGAGACAGACCCGCAAATGTCACCTTTCTGAAGAATTCACAATATAGAGACATAACATTTTATCCATGGTATCCTTGAAATCGGTTCTTGATAGGTTGAGGTTAATTTTAAGCTTGAATAATAGATTTTCGAATATTTAGCTTGAATATCCACATTTCACGTATATATTAGTGAATATATCAACGAATATCGATTTTTTTTAAAGTTAGTGGGATTTTTTGTGATTCCCTTCATTGCAATGGATCTTATTATATAATTGCGATGCGTTTACTTTTTTAACGGAAATGACGAATATCCAAGCTCCATTGACTTGCATGCATTGCGCATATTTGATTGCATTGAGATTTTTAGATCACGTTCCACAAATTGGATATTCAAGATCACGAAAATCAAATATCATTATGGGTATTCATGAAATTACGCAAATTTGAATATTGCCTAGTCGCTCATGTGAGGACTAGGGATGATTCTGCCTGTCAGAAAATACAGGCAAAGGCGTGGGCAGCCTGCCTACGTCCCCAGAGTTAGGGCTTGTTTCCACTAGAACGATCAGCCAATACGCAACACGATTTTTGATTGCGTGCAATTGATCAGGTGATACAATTTTTTTTTAAAAAGTGCATTATGCAAGATTGCCCCTGATTCATTAATTCTCTATGGCCTGATTACAAAATCATGACCATGCGCAATTACAAAATTGCGGCCATGCAAGCTTTTTGATCGCAGCCATGCAAGCTTTTTGATTGCATCCATTCATGTCTATATGGCGCGATTCAGGGCTGTTTGCCTATGTGGGTACATGTAAATGAATGAACATGACCACCTGCGATTTTGGAACACGATTTGCAATCACACTTGTGGGAACAAGCACTTACTGATGACATCAGCCAGGGGGGTCAGAGAACATTTAAAAATATTTTGGTCACATTTGTTCACTGGGTCAGAGTTTGACACCCTTGACCTAGATAATCTATAATATATTTTCAATATACATATATTGTATTATGATTTTTTTGTCAGAATTTACAGTTAAACAAACATACAGGTTATGGAATTCACATATTTGCAGGTTATGGAATACATAGAAGAAGTTAATGAGCTTCAGAAGCCGCAGCCACTGTGGAGTAATTTCAAGCTCTGAAACCAATATCTAATGCAGCACAGCTCCCCCTCCTAGAAGTCACCCAGCAGCTCGAAATCCTCAGCTCTCCATCCCAGCAGTTACTCCGCCTGCCCACTCTAACTCCCTATAATAGTTTGACAGCCTTTTGATTTCTTACTGAAAAAAAGAAACACATTTTAAATAAAATTTTTACTTACACTGAGCCAACAAAATGGAGGAGCACACTACAATCTAATTATACTCACCTGCTGGTCACTAGAATCTCACCAGTTGCCACTTGTAGTACTGGAATCAGATTTTCCAGGAATCAGTGCCAGGAATGGTCACTAGGTGGTGCTTTATAATTGATTTCAATGCTAGCTTTTAGCATCATCTCCAAAGAGGAAAAGAGCTACTGTTACAAAATGGTGTTTCTCACACAGATACAGAATAAGGAACACATTATGGCAGCACTAGTGACTAGTCCTTTATGCTCCAATTTGTTTTGTTTTTTTCTTTTCAACCACACTACAAGTTCCTTTAAGATACATGAAAAAATCAAAGCACATTTTCTTTCTAACTCTCACAAGAATCAAAAGCTTTGTGTATATTTTTTGCTAAAAAAAACCCCATTATCTAAGTCACACAAAAAAAAACACTCTTATGTTCTATATTCCCATTAACCATCTTTTCTCTTCACTTCTCCTTAGCTGAAGTTTTCTTCTCAAAGTAACCTTTTACTTGATTAAAATATTCTTTTGAGAGGCCCACACAATATTGATCATAAATAGGTTTCATAAGTCTTCTGACTAATAGGATTGCCTTTATCCAAAAGTGCCACAGGAAAAGAAAGTGAGAATGATTCATTATTTGCATGTTCTTGGAATCTTCACTTGATCATCACTTTCTACTTTAAGTATAGGTGTACTTAAAAACAAAGCTTGATTATCATTTTTTGCCCCCTTCCCCTAATCTAACCCATGTTTCCCATTGACAGATATAGATTTACCTAAATCCGACATAGGTTCAATCCTAGGAAGCCCCTGTGTATTGGTGCCCTTTAGCCCTTTAGATTGCTTTTTATACTTCTAGGACCAATGGGTGGAACAAAAAAAAAACACAACAGTGGTAGCCATTAGTGTTGATCGCGAATATTCACATCACACATTTATATGTCGAATATAGGTACTTTGAGAATTCTCGAAGATCTTGAATATAGTGCTATATTTTCACAATTGCAAATATTCTAAATGTTTACATCAGTAGTGTTAGGCTTAGGCTCTGTCCATTAAAACCCTTATGTTCTACGAGTCCACAAGCTGCCCTTTGTCGGCAATGGGGCTTGACAGCTGTCTTCACACCCCATCAGAGCCGCAGATCCGCTGGTCCGAGCCTTGGTTGCCTTCAAGCTACTTCTATGGGACCATCCATGTTAATATGTGACTTGATGATGTCACTCTAAAGGTAGTGTTCTTTGTGTGTTTCTGTGCACGGTAAACCATGCAATGGAGTGAGCGAATCACAGCGGACAGTGAAGCCTAAGTCTAAATCGCAAAAATCCTTTTCACAGTAAAGGTAAAATGACTTGAGATCACAAATTCTCAAATTTACTAAATTTGTTGCAAATATTAGGTGAAAAATGTGCAAAATGTTGCGAATATGAATATTACCTATGCTTCTCATCACTAGAAGCCATGTATCTATGTCATGAAGTCTCATGATTCTGCTATAAGAACTGATACTTGCAATTATTCTCAATATGAAAATGTCATAGTGTATGAATACATATGAAGTAAATGCTCTTCTACCCCTCACACAATATTGCCAAATCAAAGTGTCAACCATCCTTACTCTCTAGCCACAAGACATATACTGAAGCTGTAAACACCACTCTTTACTCAGTGACATGAATTTAGTAGAATTGTACAGGGTTGCAACTACCATGAAAAGTGATGATACTGAATTAGAAATATCATCTTCAGGGGGGCAAATATTTGGGGTCCAGCACCTGCAAAAATGAATACTCTAACTTATCTAACTCTTACAGGTAAGAGACATTACAGAAAAACTAACTAGTCTAGTCAGGTTTACCCATGTCTAAAGGAAAATCAGCACTCTTTTGAGCAAAGTTAAATTCATACAGTGGGCATAGAAGAGTACCAGTTAAGTGGTGTAAAAGAACCAGTAAAAAAGTAACAACTTTAAATAGAAGGGGTCAGTGTATCTGTAGTGGACCTGTAAGGGCTATCTCTGGTACCCCCTGCTTGTGGCACTGTCCTTCTGCCCCCTCCGGGCAACTTCCTCAATGACAGGTAGTTTTCCATGTGTGAGCTGGGTTGGATACACCTGTCTCGTTAGCATGCTGCCCTTTATTGGTGTCTCTCTCTCTCGCACACATTGCCTGAGCATTGTTCATTGACTGAATCTATACCTGGTCCTGATTTTGTTCATGGATCTGAATCTTGAAGCTGAACCTATACCTGCCATCTTGTAAGACTCCCATTTAAACCTCATTGCACCCCATCCTGTCTGTTTCTAATCTGGTCACCCCAAACCCTGACAGCATCATTTATTCTCTGCCATATTAACTGACATCTAAACACCTTCCCTGGGATGATGCATAATGTCTCATGGCTCTAAAATGACACTCGTTTCAAGTTAATACATTTGACATAGAAGAGGAACAGTGCGACATCTATTCTCTTCCACATACAATATCATATCACCTTCACTGGGATGATACATGAAGCCTCAAAGCTCAGAAATGACACTTGTTCGAGGACAGTCAAGCTCATGCACTTGACATAGAAGAGGGACAGTTAAATAGAACCAGTTGAAAAAAAAACATGTCCGACTGGGGAGGGTGACATCTAATCTCAGCCACATGCAATGTCATATAACCACCTCCCTGAGATTATACATAAGGCCTTATAGCTCAAAAATGACGTCGTTTGAGGACAGTCAAGCTCACGCACTTGACATGGAAGACCAGTTAGGTAGAGGTATGAAAGAACCTGCAAAAGAAGGAACTAAACCTGAAGAGAGGTGGGGCAATGCATCACCTATTCTCTGCCTCATACAATGCCATCTCAACATTTTCCCTGGGATGCAAAATTCCTAGTAGTCCAGTAATCATGCAAATGTTATCAACACTTTGCTCCTGATCAAGAAAGCCCCACCACGGCGCGATGATGTCACCGCGCTACCGACGAGCTGGCCCGATATCCAGCCGCAGCACTTCTGCGGCTGCCAGCCTGTCCGATACTAGTGATGGAAATCAATCAAGGTTTTCCAACATGTTGGCAAGCTGTTTGACCAAGCGGGATTGATTGATTCCGCTCGAAGAAGGACTCAATGTTTTGACAGATGTGAGCACAATGTGAGCACACCATGAACACGCAGAGCGCTTGATTGTGCGTTTGAATCTGTTACAAAATTGAGCCGTGTATGCCCAGCTTTAAGCTGTTGCTTAATTGTTGTTAGGGTTGAAAATCCTATTAGTCAATAGCCATGCCTAGCCTTGCCTATAGCACTTTTTTTTAGCACATAGATCACAGCAATATGCACAAGTGTGATGCTTGCCCTATGCCAAGTGAAATCACTGAACTTTTATGCATGAGAACTAGCTTGGCATCTGATCTAGAAATCCATGTTGTACATTGTTACCATTTTGTTAAAATACATTGTTTTTAGCATAAATTGAACAGATTCTAGGGCAATTAGAAGTAAAATGTATTTTTAGTCTTATTTTTACATTTTACATTTCCTTGAAAATGATTCCAAATACCTGACAACAAAGAACAATTGAGAATGATTTTATGCATCCACTGCAGTTGCCTGCAGCTGCAAATTGCCCAAAGCACCAAGAAATCCATTATTTTCCATTGCTCTGGGAAAAGCAAAACCGGCTACTTCTGCACGTTTCCTAAAATGACACCGTGACATGTTATTAGTTTGGTCGCAAACAACAACCATTCGCAGCTTCGTAATGTAGAAGTTGACAAGAAGCGAGAATATACCTCCTGGCACTATAGATTTCTAGTTGTAATGTAAATAAGGACATTTCTGGTTAGATGTGCACATATCATTCCGCAGGTCATATTTAATATGGGTAATACAGGAAAAGATGTTATTATCAATGAATGTAACTTTTCCAATACGGTAGGTAATGACGAAAACCCTTGACAAAGTTTTATTCACCACTTGTCTTGTAGGTTTCCATTACATAAAAAAATACAGGTGGCCATACATGGCTTGAGATTTCCATTAGATTAATTTAAAATTATGGATTTTTAAGTGGATTGTAAGAGAATCTATTCCCGCGCACCTGGTACAATCGACCACATGTGATGGTAATCATATGTAAAATTGATCAATCAAAAAGACAAGACATGTTGGTAAATTTAATCGTACAAGTATCTTGGTATTTCGATTTGTATGCGATCATACTATGGAGCGGCGCTAGAAGCTTCCTTCTAATACATGCTTCCAACCACATGGAGTTGCCTGGAGAGCATTAAACTGCCTAGCGATTGACCCATATGGGGCAGTCATATACAGTACCCTGCTGGTGCTCCCCACCCTCTCTCCTTTCCTCTACTCATCGCCAGTGTCAGTGATTACAGATGACGCAAAAGACGTGGCATCGGAAGTGATCTACAGGCTCGTTATGATAGAGAATCACTGTGGGCTCTCCCAGACTAGATGAATGTGCTCAATCCCTGCAAGGAGGTTAATGACACTGCTAAACTATCGTGTTTCAATCACTCTGCATGGGGGTACAAGCAATTGATGTTAAGCTGGCCATACACCTTTACACAATCTGTAAGTGCAGGTGTAAAGGTGTTTGTACAGTATAGTACAGATTTTTTTACAAATTCAACCATTTCAATGATTCCGAGTTAACTGCAAAGCCCCTGAACGTGGTGGAGCCCCACCAAACATGCTGGAGATGTAGAGAAGTGTTGGGGGTATACTACAAAAAAAGGGTTTTGGGAAAGTCAACTTTAAACTTAATTTATGCAAAAACTACTAGTGCTAGAGCAAATTTAACTTTTTAAATTTGTTTCCAATGTTCCCACAACCCTTCTCTACATCTCCAGCTATTTTAGTGTTGACACCTGTTAAGGGCTTGTTTCCACCTTCCGTGCGGATGGCTGCAGTGCTATCTGCTCAGCTGCAGCCGCTATCAACCACATCCATAGGCAAAGCATCAGCCAGGCTCCACTTGTGCGGCCGTGTGCGGATGCTGTCGGATGTTAGTTGCGGTGCGGTTTTGAACGCCCCCCTACTGTGTTTTCATGCAGATGCCGCGCCCGACCGCATCCCTGAACAAGGGGCATCGTCAAAGTCCGCATCTGATCGCACGGCCGTCCGCGTGCAACCACATGCTAAACAGCATGGGGTGCGGTCAATAGCGTCTGCAGCTGTGCGGATAGCACCGCAGCCATCCGCACGGAACAGCTTAAGTGGAAACAAGCCCTAAGAGGCTTTGCAATCAGCTCACAAAGTCAGTTAGTTGAAAAATTCTACCATCTCTAGTCTTTATATGGTAATTTACCTGCCTTTTATTTATAAAATGAATTCAATAAACATTGTATGAGTTATATTAATGTGCATAAATCCAATGGTGATATTTTTCTTTACTATAGTATAAGCTAACATCCAATAGGGGGATAAAAAATCAATATAGCAAATGAACAACAGCGAAAGTCCTATTATTTTATAAATATATCATTTACATAGTTTGTCTCAAGCCCAAAGTCCCATCATTTACATTCGGTTTGACTTCAGAGTGTCTTCATACGTGAACTAATGTGCTGTTTTTATAATTCATTGCAAGTCAGTTTTCCATTACAAAGGTTTTCATGGTTCTCAGAAATGCTAAATGTAAACTTATGCAAATATATTTATTGAAACCTGGTAAAAGCACCGCTACCTTTTCTATGAGGTGCGATAGTCATTATCAGATGCTAAGCATGGTAATTAGCATAATATGTTTACAGATGCAAAACAGATTTGTACATTCCTTCTAGAGCTGAACAGATGTAAGTATTTCCAGCTTGACCTTGCAGCCATCTAAATCTCCATGTTTCTTGGCTCATCCTCCCTGTAACTTTCAGTGGGTTAGATAAAGGAAATTATTAAAACCCCCTATGACACAGTAAAGCAGGGTACAGACCTGTAGATATGGACCTGATCGATGGCCGCTTCGAGCACCGTGCATGCTCACGCCCATCTATCTGGCCCATATAATATGCCGCTATCGCCTTTTATCGGACATGACCGTTAATACAGCCGATGTCCGTTGCTTTGCCTAGAGACCGTGGGTCTCCAGAAAAAGCATCGGCTAAGCTAGGGAGAGCAGAGCTGTCTCTCCCCAGCTCCGCCGATATCTGACAGCAGCGTGATGACGTCATCACGCTGCTGCAGGGAACATTGGACGGCTTGAATACCGAGCCGTCTGTACCCTGCTTTAGGGTAAGGGTAAGCTGTATGTTAATAGCCTCAGACTTGGCCAGTTAGTTGTGCAAGTGCACAGAAAGTATCCACCAACCCTTAGGGGTGTAACAGCTAACCCACTTGCAAGGGTTTGAAGGTCTGGCAAGTGTCTCGGGAACCTAACTCTGTGATTATCATCTTCCACTCCACACAACGTGAGACTTATTGGTGCCCATACCCTATGCTTGGACTGGTCATTACTTTGAGACTGGTCTGAGCTCCTTATCTGCAAGCGGACACAGGAGAGAAATAGACAGGTCCGATTTATTGCCAATTTAGAAGCATTGATGGGGGGTAAACTTACCCAAGAGAGCATTTGTCTTTCTAGGTTCTCTGCAAACAAGAAACAAATATCACTGCACAGGATAGGACACAACATTGTGTCTGGCTTCTGGAGGACTGTTGGTATTGTCCTGAAGAGGTCTCACTAGGATTACTAGGAATTGTTGCTGACCATGAAGCTTGCCTGGGGTTATTGCTGGCCTTGACACATGCTGGAAATTACTCGGGTTTAAAATTACTGCTAATAAGATTATGGCTTGTATTTATCCTTACATGATAATCATCTATTTTTTTAATTAATAGAAAATAAATCACTGCTCCTCTATGGCGTGATGCTGATCTGCTGCTGTTTCCTATACCAGATAATAATAATGCTTTTTGTAATTGGCCATCAGTTACTAGAGATAGCTATGTTTTTTGTGTTTATTTTGGTTGTTTGCTATGCTCAAATAGTGTAGACTATGGACAACAGTGTTCACATAAAGAGGGTAACTGTATCAAGATGTGGGTTAATCAAGATTAACCCACTTAACATTTTGTCCAATTACCGGTCTTTTAAAAAGCGGAACTGGTAATCAAAACAGATAACATCATAATCTGTTTACATTACCTGCAGGTCAATGGCTCAGGCCTCCTCCCACCACCTCCACAATGATGTTGCCGAGGAGGTGAAAACCAGAAGGATCTTCCAGTTCGCTGATACAGTAGCTCCTGTCAGACAGGTAAGCAACCTTACCTCAAGCTTCTCTGTGTACTACCTTTAAGTGCTAATATGATTAAGATATATTAAACCATAACCTGATACCTTTAGACAGTACAGATACCTTTAGACATGATTCCAGATCCTTTAACCTTCCTAGCAGTTGAGAAAACCCAGTTTGTCCATTGTTTAGGTTCGTCCCAACTGCTACAGCAGCGGGGATCAGCAAAACCCTATATACCCCTAAAGCTGCAATGATTCTCTATATGGTTGCAGCATTTATGGGGTTCCCAAAACTGCCCTCTTCAGCATCAAGGGGCAGGGTGCTCTATAGACCTGTACAGGTTTTTATAGGAAACCATTCACAATCCTGGTACAGCTATGTGTTGCGGCATTGCGTTATACATTATCCTATAATGCACCCTGTTACTGGCCCAGGCTTTCTTTAGCTTAATTACTAAGGCCTGTCAACTGGCATTCAGTGAAGGTACCAGCAAATATATTGCATCTTCTCTTAGTTAGTATAAGAATGGAATACAAAGTTGTCATTATCTCATTGCATTTCACAAGAGGTGAGCAAAGAAGGGTTTGGAAGGTCTTTTTAAACGTTTTACCATTATGTAGAACAAAAAAAAAATTGTGTCAACTAACTTGCATTGCTCCATTATATATATCGTTTTGATAAACCATTAATTCCACTTTAAGCCTCATTGTGAAAGCTTAAAATATTAGATTCAGAGTGGCCTGTTAGTGCTTTTCAGTAAGCAAATTCCAGGCAGCTTGCCAAATGGTAATACATTTCTAAAGTAGTTCCTTAAAACTCTGAATTATTTTTAAGCTATATCTTAATAGAACCCTGAATTCCAGTCTAGAAGTAGTTAGCTAAGGACTCCTCAATCAAATGACGTTCTCTGTCAACCTCTTAGTGACTCATTTGTACTAAAATATTTCAAATGAGCCACAGCTTTTCAAGTTCACTTTTCCACCACATCGAGAAATAATATGTAGCCTTTCCTTGTCATCATCATTGTAGACTTGATTAACAATAAGTGGCCTATCCAAGTAAGAATCTCATCAATGATGTCGAAGGAAGACATGGGCCAAGTGTTAATCGTTCTACCCAGTTGCATTAAACTGCTAGAGATACTGCAGCACCAGGGGGGCGTCTGATCTATACATATAAAGAGCTATGAAGGAGTAGTTTTTCAATCCATAATTACAGAGGATTGTCTCCACTAAAACATGGCACCTAGATCAAGTCATGCCATACATTTTCAGCAAATTTTACACCAACACCACTTTCATTGCAAAGACAGAAACACAACGAATGTTTATGTCCAAAGTTGGATTTCATATACAATAAGCTCAATAAAGGTACCTAGACAATTTAAATGTTTCTGGATCAGATCACAGTCATGGTTGAAGTGTGTGTGTGTGTGTGCGTCCCTGTGCGCGTTTCTATGATTTATGCATTTATACAGTGAGGTCACCAGATTTAGTGTCAAGCATTTTATACACATATACACAGCAGAGAGCAATTATATACTATTATTATACTGAAGTGTTTAATTTAACTTTGTTTAGCCCTGGACACACTGCAAATAATATTCTCCACTATGATTTAAGGGATAGTAGGGATGCACAGTTATGTAAAGCCAGGGATCCAGGGGAGGTGCTGCAGGAATGGGTAGAAGGCTCTGGACATGCCAAAGACTGCACTAAAGTTGTCACACTGACTTTGCAGCTGTGGTTCTTGAGGAAGATTTGAATCCTTTTGTTGACTTGCAGACCATTTAGTCTTTGTATACAGCTGTGGTTGGAAGGTTAGATATCATCTCTGTTCTGGGAGTGAAATGGTATCACCTTATGCTAACATTCCCCCCCAACGCACCTGTTAACACCATTGTATTATTATACCTATTTAGGGGCATCCATGTTTCATTTTTTATAATTGTTTACTGAACCTCCTGGTTAATTTGTACATGCGCTTTTAAAAAATTCCCTGCCCTCTTTTAGAGCCGGAACGTACCCCTGGCATCACCAAGATATGCTCTAAAAAAGTGACACCACCTTCATAACATGGAGGTCAATGGCTCCACCTACCCCCACCCCCCATCATATCTGACATCATCAGGGCAATTCCGGAGGGATCCACAGGTCCGCCGATACAGGGTATCGCTGGGGGATTTCAGCAAACATGTGTGTTTCCCAAAGTTAGCTCGAGTGAGTTTTATTAGCAAAGAGCTTAAACTTCTCTTTGTCTTTCTGCAGAATTATTAGACTGTATTTAATGGAATGCAATCCCTTTCCTCATTTTATTCTAGAATGACTGTGCATATCACATCACGGAAGGCAGAATTTGTAAAGCCCATAAACTCAACAAGCCTACAGAAACTGAATGAATATAACATGTACATCTTGAAAATGAATGCACAATTGTAACCTAAAATATGTACTAAGAATACAATAAAGCTGGCAAGTACAAAGTTGTCCCCATCGCAAAGGAAAAAATCAATAAATAAAAGTTAAACAAGTAAAACAGAAGTTGGTTCACATAATAAGACCTTTTGGTTTTGAGAAACTGGCATTTAAGACTTGAGTCCGCAATGCAGAAACATTTACAAGGCTGAAGTCTACACCTGCTCTTTAGATAATGCCGATAACCTTCATGGTATTCCCAGAGTCTTTATAATAACGCAACAACCTTCAAATGAATATAAACATGTACACAACTGTATAAATCTGATTGTTTGTTTTTCCAATTCTAGTAGAAATGAATGTCTAGAGTTGTCTACACAACACGGAGAGAAAACGGACACCATTGTGAGCCAGATCCATAGAATTACATATACTGTAATTACCACAATACCACCAATAGTGGTAATTCTAGTGATAAACTCATAATTGTGATTGTCAGTTCAGCAGTCTTTAACCTTTTATTTATTTTTCATTTAAATTAGACAGTTTATTTGTTTTATTGTTTTCCTATCCCTAACAGTGATTAAACTTTTTGTACCTGCACCACCATAGGTTAACTAAAAAAGTTCAGAATACCCCCGACTATAGGGGTAGAGGGGGTATGTGGCGCACCCTCAGCACACCCTCCTATTAAGTGCACGGCCACCTGGAGGAGAGCAGATAAGTCGCCCACCAGCCCCACTGATATAAACAATGCTGCTCACCTCACACACAGCTCTGCCAGTCAGAGGAGGATTTTTTTGGGCCATCAGGAGCAGTACTCCAGAGTGACTTATAGTCTACATCGTTTTTTTTCAGTTTTTTTGTTCGAAAATGTATTTGAAAATGTGTATACCTTTGTATTCTTACAATTAAGAATAAAAAAATGGTTGTTTTTCTATTACATTTAAACATATTTAAGAAACATATAGACATCACTGCTATTATCACCACTAGACCAGTTCAAAGGCATTTGGCTTCACTTAGGGCATGGGCATCTCTAAATCCTGTACTGGAAACTGTTTGCAAAAATGGAACTATATAACACTATATAAAAAGAAGCAATGTTTTGACCAATAGTCAATGAATTGTATCGGTTATCCCAAACCCTAGTCAATGAACCATACATGCTCTTCATTTCAAACTGCGCCACAAAGTAGTAAGGCAAAGCAGTCAATGGAAAAAGTGAAGTGTTGTGGTCCAATCCATTTCTAAAAATGGTTCATGTCTTAAGCCCCCCATACACCTTCAGATTCCTCCATACAACTTTCATGAGACCTACCAACAACTATGTAGTATAGTGACCTCCCTGATAGAATACATAGTGATTGGAAGGTGTAGAAAGGTCCTCATATTACATGGTTTTGGTAGAAGAAAAGTTGGTTGTACAGAAGTTGCATGGTAATTGTATGTGGTGTATGGGGGGCTTAAAGAATGAGGCATCTTTAGTGAAGGTACATTAATGTAATAACCAATAGATCTGAATGGGCTTTTTGAGTATTAACAAGCCATCTGAGGTCCCACTACACACTTTCAGACTGATTAATACATTCTGACACAGATGTATATAGCTTCTTTTTTTTTATTATTATTTTTATTAAGTAGGAAGTGTTGCCAATATGCCTACTTGGCCAATAACAGCTTGGAGTTGTAATTGAAATCTTTGTGTGATTACCAGGTAAATGGACCATTTCATCTATGTAAGAATTGCCCAGTCAACTTTGCTGTTAGCAGTATCTTGTTGGAGAAAAGATTAATAGGCCGAATGCTCTCACGTCTAATCCATAATTTTACTTTGATAACCCACATCTTCTAAAACCGACTCCTAAGCTTTGATTTCTTGAGGGATTTTTGCTTTTCGCCTTAATAAACACTTGCTAGAACTAGCTACTGACAGATGCTGTGCAAACCCACACATTTTAAAATATTCGAAGCTATTTTTCCTTGAATCTACATTCATTGCTTAAAATGTTCACCCTTGAAGGTTTGGTCATCAACATGTTATTTGAATAAAGCTGTATTTAGAGTTGAATATCAGTGTGGTGTGGAGAATCACTCACAACCACCACAGTCTATACTCTATTCTGTGTGTGGCATTGGCTGATGAACTTTATAAGCTGTGCTATACATTAAGTTCTCCTGCTTAAGAATAAAATAGGTTTGATTTACTAAACGCATAGGACTACCAATAAGTGAATCTTGGTGGACTATTTCACTGGGTCAGAGCGAAAGTAAGTTGTACATTTGGCGCAAAAGACATTTAATCTCATTGTTATAGGGCCAATTTGCCTTAGAAACAATGGCATGATTAGAGGGTTGTGATTAAGGCTTAGGCTCCACTATGCACTGTGTTAACGGATCCAATAAACACAACCCATGCATTAGGGATGCGTTAGGGATCCATCCATTCCAATGGTTTTACGAAATGAACACACAGAGCAGGGAAGAGTCACACTGTTCCATGATCTATGTCTTTGTCTAATGTGCAAAAATAGTAGTGTAATGTCCATATAAAATATGTGGTAACGGCCTATGATATCTGAGCTGTGCAATCTAAGCTGAAGCAGATAGGTCGTGAAGAACATTAGGCGCTACTGCTATGTCCACAGAGCAAATAGGACATTGTCTGGAAAAGTCACAACATGCATACTTCTAAACTTTACTTGACTTGATCTGATATCTGCCTATGTTCTACCTACCAGAATAACATTGGGTAACTAGTGCATCATTGATTAGGTGACTTATGGTACATGCTGCTAGCCCCTGAACATGATATCATCACCAAAATTACTGGAGATGTTGCTCTAGCATTGCAAAATAGAAAGGATTGCTCTAGCACAGACATGAGTAAACTATAGTCCACATGCGATGTTCACCCTCTTTAGTTATTTCATCAGGCTTCCCTCTACTCGTTCCCTGCAATGAGTGTAGATAATGCCTAGAGTTGTCCAAATATACAAATACATATTTTAACATTTTTGTTTAATAGTATTGGAAATTTCCTGCATTGTCTAGCCTCGGCATCATCTATGCCAGGCGGCTATTACAGGCTCTTGGTCCAGCCCATTTTAAGAACTCATTGTTACATACCAGTAATAAAATTTGCCTTCCCTTGCTCTAGCACATTAGAAGTAGTTTTTGCATAAGCAAAATTCAAAGCCAAGTTGAAATTTTGACTTGACTGATTTTGATTTGAACCTAAATTATGCAAAACTAAAAGTACCTTGAATTTAAAATAGGGACTGGACCAAGAGCCTGTAATGGCAGCCCAACATAGGTGTCCCAAGTCCTTGCATCAATGACACTGGGGAACAGTACTTTTTTGTACCTTCCCAACACCAGCATTTTTGGTGCTGATATCAGGGGAATATTTAGAGGAATTTCAGTTAAGTAGTCAAATTGATTATCTATAGCACATAGTCTCATCTCATCTTGCTAGACAAAGTTGTGGACTGTGTTGTCTCTTTTTCTTCACTTTTCCTGCATGGCTCATTTATCTGACAATTTTCATAACTACAGTGTAAATGCACAGTAGTTTTTGTCTGAAAACAGCTTGTGATGTTTAACCTCCCTTGCAGTCAGCCCATACTACTCTCCCCCTTTCCCTGTCCACATCACGGCAACGTGGCCTGGGAAACCGATGCCCCTCCATTTTAATGGAGGTCTATGATGCAGAAGGGGTGGTCTCGGACTCTTGGAATAGATCCCCGGATCTTTCTGAGGGGTATGGTAGGTTGTTACGATCCCAGTTCATTTCGAAATTTCTTTTCAAACTCCAGGTGAACTGGGTTTGTCTCAACTGCTAGGGAGGTTTAATCGAAAGGTTTGTGTGAAATTATCTGTGCAAGAGAGGCTCAAGGCTTTTTTTTTTGGCAAATGTATTTTAAAATTCAGGTCCACTGTACTTTTCAAGTTCAACCTGATTTAAAACTTTCACACATGCACAATTAGGGATTTGCATTTTTTGGTACTTGTATGTCTTTAAAATGAATACTGATCCCCAAATACTCTAATTTCTGATAATTTAGCAGCGAATATTCATTATGTTGATTGCTTTGATTCAGGAGATGAGTAAGCGCTTGACCGATTCACACATTCACCTCGGTGACTGACCTAATTACATGTGATTTACTAACAACTTTGTTTTGTAAAAGGGGAAACAAAATTTGAAAGCAAAGACAATGACTAGTCATAAGACCTCCTAAATGAGCAAATGGGCTGTAGATGGCCTGAAGTGGTATAATTGTTCTTTCAGCCTCTTGTGCTCTATCACAGACAATTCAACTCCCCTTCAGAATCAAAATTACGTCTTTTTATGGGTGATAATTAATGGTTAAAAAAACTATGCTTCAAAACATGCTTTAGTTTTGTTTAATAAAAGGATTTGGCAGGAATTTCAGAGAGAAAGACTAATTAGTCAGGTCACACAATGTTAGGCTGAAATACATCATATCATTTCCAAAAACTTTTCTGGCATTCAAGTTGAAGATAAACGGCCATTCAAGCTGAAACTATACATAGTACCTGATTCTAATATTCAACACCACCCTTTGGCTGAGGCTCCATTGGGGCAGTTTGGTAGTGGAAAAAAAGGCTTACCGTGTTTTTCTAATGCAAATTGTGCCACAACCACAGTTTCTGGTGAGGTTTTTAGTCCACTGGACTCAATGGACTAAAAAATATATTTAAAACTATAATTGCATCGAAAACCTGCAGATAAACCAAACAAAAAACACTTTTTTGCATTTCTTTTCTGGCACAGCAGTGGAACCTGAGCCTTAGGGCTTGTGTCCACTCTGCATTATTTAAGCGGCCTGGCACAGTTTTTAAATTGTGGAATGCTGAATATTCATTGTGGAGCGGAATGGTGCCACCGGAGACATGTCCATTGAAGATCAATGGACAATGGACATGTCTGCAAGATGCCAAAGAACAGCTTTTTTGTGTCTATGTTATGCTTAATTAATAGGGCATGTTCCTGTCCACCGTGTGTGTCCACCACAGGGAAAAAGCAGTAGGCACATGGCCTAGGTCTCTCAGGCAAAGCTAGATAGATGGGTAGATATAGATTAGCAAATCTGTAAGGGCTCATTTACACTAGCCGTGCTGCGCTTGTGGCTACAGTCTTTGTTTCCATGCCGTGTCCGTTACCGGCAAAAAAACTCTTGCAGACTCTAGCCATTGGACACAAAAATAAGGTTCTGGTTGGAAAGTTTGGGAGAGAAATGTGAATTTTATGGAGACATCTTTCACAATACTTTCCTATTCCAGCCTTACCTAATGCCAAAAAGCACTGACTTACCCCTACTGTAAGCATAATGTAATTGTGCATAGCTCTATCTATAATCATAACATAGATGTGCCATAGATGTCTGATGCATGTCTATACATATTATACATGAATATATCTTCATCACAGAAGTGAAGAAAAGAGTTAAGACACAAGCCTTCCTCTTTCCTATTTCTCTTCTTCTCCACAGATTTCGATCAATTAAATCAAGGTTATCCCTGTACTCATGAGACACAGCAAGTTTTAATGAAACCACCAGAACAGCCTGCAGTCACTAGCATTTTCCAGTAAACTCTCAGAAGAGGCATTTTGTGAAGCTATGGCTCAGCTAATCAGAACACCCCCCAGTTGCTTAAATAATGTCTAGTAATTTCCACTCCTGTATTCCCACAATAGACAATGTCACATTGCAACACTTGGCCTTTTCTTAATTGTATAGCAGTTACAGAGCACACAACAAAGCCTCTGTGTCTATGAGGACCACTAATGGTCCTGGATTTAGGGATCTTTCTGCCACATTCAAACAAGGCTATCAGTAAATCCTGAACTGTAACTGATCCTTGCAGGCTTGTTAAGGAGAGAAGACGGAGTTGTAAATGACTATGGAAGTGTATATTAGTGCTCACTTATGTAAAGGTGAAGATGTAGACCAAATATGTAAGAGGTGAAATGATAGAAATGTGTTCATGTTCAAGGTTTTTATGGCTATAAAGTGTTGCTACCACCTGTCCATCAAAAGCCTAAATGGATAGCATTTCATTTTTTATGAGCTTGGATTTTATCTTTCCTCAGAAATTACCTTTTGTATAATTTTTGCATCTCAACACTGCAGACCTCTTTTAGCCTTCTTGAAGCCTACTTGTCAGTAAGCACTTTCAGGGCATGTAATTTCTTCATACAGTGCGAGGTGCCGGTTTTTAGGCTATTACATAGGAATTGCATTCAAACTCAAACTGAATTATATCAAAATCCTCTGCATAATCATCTGAGTTTGATTGGCTGATCTTCAGAATGTATATGCATGATAACATCTCATAAAGCATCTCTAGTTACCTTATTTCCATTATATTCCTCTCGTAATGCTGCTAATCGGGTAATCAAAACTACCCACCCTCTCTCCCCCCTTCGCATCCCAGGCATCATCGATGTGAGGACCAAGACTGACATTGCCTGCATTTATATGCAGATCAATGGCCGGCCTACTGCCGCTTTCATCAAAGGGAACCAACTTGCAGAGATGCCGGGGACTCCCTCAGTAGAGGTAAGAATCCCCAAGGTTGGTTTGGGGTGAGTTATGTTTATAAAGAAGCTTCAGTTTACCGGGCAGTTAAAAAACTCCCATGTAAATGCAACCTAACGCATATGCTCACTAAGGTTTTCAATGGTATAACCCTAGCTCCATAGACTGATGACGTGACAGACCTATTGATGTGACTGCTTTCTAGATATATATATATATAGAGTGTTTGCCAGGGAGAGATATAAAGTATAGTAATAAAGTAAGGTGAGTTTAGGTGCGCAAAGTATACAGAGCAAAGTTATAGTGTCTCTGCAAAGTATCCTCCTGATCTACCGTATTTTCCAGCGTATAAGACGACGTATAAGTTAGGGATATTCTCGCCCTATAAGACTACCTCTCTTTAAACGCCCACCAAATAAAAAATGTTATGTCTACTCTGACTTTCAACCCCCAGAAATCCAAAAATTTAATATAGTGTAATACAGTTGTGTATGAAGTGAAGTTTTTGTACAGCTATTTAATGTATTCTAGCTTTAATCTCACTATCCCTGCAATACCAATTTCAGCCACAATGCACAATGTGGCAAGTGAGCACACTTGCCGTCAGTAGCAGCCAGCTACTTTCATCACACAGACATTGGGAAGGAAGGGGGGGAGGGGGCGAGGGGGATTCTGAAGATTTCTCCCTCTGTCGGCCCAGCTCCTGTCAGCCAGCGCGCAGTGCGGGGAGCATGGATCAGGGGAGCAGACCTCAGGGCTCCCCTAGATGGTCGGCCCAGGACAGGAGTGCCCCCTGTGCACCACCATAAACTCCCCCCCTGGCGGGGGCAGCCGGCGTATAAGGCGACCCCCAACTTTTGAACACATTTTCCTGTGTTCAAAAGTCGTCTTATACGCCAGAAAATACGGTATGTATTCTTACTTCCCTGATATTCCTACCTCTGCTATAATATACAGCACTTATGAGCATATGGCCATGACAATATGTAGGGCTAGGAGCCAATTGCTACGACTGTCACATGATTTTGAGTTAATTGCAAAGCCCCTGAGCATGGTATGATCACCAAACTTGCTGGAGATGTATAAAAGGGTTGGGGGTATACTACAAAAAAGTATTGTTCTAACACAATAGTTTTTGCATAAATTAAGTTCAAAGTCAAGTAAAATTTTCTGTTTTAGAAATTTCTACTTTGATTTTGAACTTAATTTGAGCTTTAAATGTTTCCACAACCCTTTTCTACATCTCCAGCAATTTTGGTGATGATATCATAGAGGCTTTGCAATCAGCTCACAAAGTCATCTCTTATGGTTGGTTAGATGTTCTGGTATATTGTTTTTTTTTCAGGTTTTATAAAAATGAATTTTTTTAAAACAAGTTTTCAGAAACCGAATGCCGGAAGTATCAATCTTGAAATTGCAAATGGTGTCAAACCTTTCCTAACTTAATTGGGATGTAGACTGCAGACCTCAAGATGTTTGTTATTATAAGAGCAAAACATCCTCGATAATGATCATTTAATATCATAGTTTTGCTGACATTTACTAGTTGATATAATATAGAAAAATGAGGTAGAGAAGGAATATGTGTCTCTTGGTATTTACAGTAATGAATAAACATGAAACAAAAATCGATCTACCATGTTTGAGCTACAACCTGGACTGAGCGGATTCACACTTAGCAGAGATTCACTAATATTACCGAATTCCTCCACTTTAATCTTGTTAAAAATAAAGTTATAGAAAAAGAACACAATGTAAAAGTCTGCAAATGCATGTCTGGCTCATGGGACCAAGAGAGAGGACAAAGTGATTCACCTACAGTGGGCTGAAGAATATTACTGAATTGCCATAATGAAGGTTCATGGTTTAAAGCCTTTTTTAGTTTTAGGACTAGTGATGGCCGAACATCGGACTTGTCCGTTCACAAACAGGCGGATCAGACTTTTAGAAAAGTCTGATGTCCGCCTGTTCATCTGCAATTTGAATTGGCTCAGTGACATCACTTCTGGTACATGGCACGCACAGTTGTGTCCCATATGGTGGAAGTGACATCACTAACGACACTTCCGTTTTATTCGCCTAATTTTCCACTAGAGACCGATGTCTCTTCCTGGTCTCTTCCTCCAGTCAGATCTTTCCACGTCTGATCCGGCCAGCAGGAGAACAATAAACTTCTTTTTGCTGGCGAAGGGGGCAAGTTGAACACCCGTACTGCTCGCCGGCAAGAAGAAAAGCAAACATGTGATGTTCGCCTTGTGGGCAGTTCGCCCATCTCTATTTAGAACAATTGGGAAAGGAATAGTCTGTAACTCATATAACTTCATCTTTTACATGCACTTCTACCAGATTATTGAGCTTTAGGATTGGATTAAATCCTGTTTAATGTCCTCTTACATCTATTGCAGTGGTTCTCAACCTGTGAGTCGTGATTCCCTGGGGTGGGAAGTTAGGGGGGGTTACTCTCACACCCGCTTGTGCAAGTGATGTGCAGGGTGGGAATATAAGAAGTGGATATAATGCTTATCTGATTGTGACGGAAGTGACATCCCTGGTCACTTTCAGGTGGCTATTACTTCACACACACACTATACACACAGGGATGGGAAACCCATTGACTACACACACTGCATACACTGTATGTGTTCAGTGTGCTTATAGTGCATGGGTGTCAAACTCCAACCCATGGGCTAAAAATGGTCAGCAGTATAATTATATTTTTTAATAGATATCAAGGTTGGCCTGCGACTTTGGCCAAGTTTTTAAACAGCATGGCTATGTTATATATTGAGTGTGTCAAAAAACAATATGTATCAATGATGGAGGCCCACAATTTTTTATTTACAGAATGTATTGAAGCTTTTAAGTGTTTCCTCTAAAAGCTAGTACCAGAGTGATTATCCGCTCATTGTATTTTCACCCTCTGTATTAACTAAGGTTCCTAGGTTTCTAACGACCAGATTCAAGAGAGCATTTCCTCTATTTTACTTAGATAAATGTGGATACATAGCATCATCACTTACTTAAGATACTAAGGGTATTCATCTTCCTTCTTGTTTCTTTTCTAAAGACACCAACACCCCAGTGAACTGCATTGGCTTTAACTGGTGATGGCCGAACTGTTGGCAAGGCGTACAGTTTGGCTGCAAACATGTTTCATCCGCCCTGTTCACGTCCAGATATCGAAACCGGGAACTGGGGGTTCCAGGTACCAGAAGTGACATCACTACAGTTTTTTTTCGATTTTAATTTCCTGTGGGGGATTTGGCGAGGTATTTGAATTGAACAGGCAGACTTTTTTAAAAGTCCGATGTGCCTGTTCGTGGACGGAGCTGGCGGAACTTCGGCCATCACTTTAACTTACAACGAATCCATTCTTTAGATAGGTCATATAACATTTTAAACATTTTTAAAAAGCTCGTACAAGGACTGTGCAGTCAGGTTGTAACTGTATAAATATAAATAAAACTATGAGTTAAAAAAAGTAAGCATTATGTGCAGTGGTCCTTTAACTTGTTGGCAATAATACTGGATAAATATGCAATCTTTATCTGATTCATATATTCTTCATCTATTTTATTGCTTAGTAATCTTCCCTGTATGGCTGCAAGGAACTTCCATGTGCCTAGGGAGCTCCTGACCCGATTAGCTAAGATTTTTAATATTAATTTTGAGCAGTACATATGATCTCTCAAGCTTCCTTATATGACTTTCCTGCCTTTCGCAATTTGTTTCAATAGCTTGTAAATCCTGTTGCAAGAGACATTGGGGCATTTAGGTACAGCTATACAAATGAGTGGAAAGATCCCTTACTGAGTTAGAATTCATTTCCTTGACTGTTACTGTGATTTTCTAAAATTTCTACAAGCACAAAGGTACGGTAAGAATGGTTTGTTTAATTAGCGTTGGAGCACGTTCACTTCCCTGGATATAATCAAGCCAATAATAATGTGAACGCAGGAAAATGAGAAAAAAAATGAGAAATACTGCAGAAGTCATTTATGACTTATTAAAATTTAACACCAATATAAAACTACTTATTTATTCATAAATATATTTTGCTGCTGCAGATTGACTCACCCATTAAGCCTTACCATTTCCGGCCATTATTTCTGGAGTGTCAAAACAGTAGTGGCAACCAAAAGATTGATTTATTGTGGGTGCGATGGGATTGCTTGTAGGTTAAATAATGGTGATGGGGGAGGGGTTTCCATTAAAGAATAGATCTCACATCTTGAGAACTATTACAATGACTTGTAGCAGTTTAATAGATAGTCAGAACCAGTGCGTTGGCTACATCAAGTGGTTGTGATCTATTATGGAGGAAGACAACACGTGCTGTCCCAGAGAGTTTGAACAATAAAGTATTCAGTGTCATAAGGGGTTTATTTGCATTATTGAAGTGCCCCAATGCAGGATAAATGGCAGTCACATGGTATTACATTCAAATGCACTACCTTAGTAGCCGAAAACATACATGTGCACTGCAGCCACCTCAAAGCACAAACCATTTATCCATCAAGATCAACCCAATTTCAACATCTGCAATGTAAAATATTCACCAATTTTTTTGTGACTTCATTATTTTAGCTCTGGTTGAAAGATGATTTTCTCTACCTTTAAAATAAAAGCAGCAACGCCCATTACCTTTATTCCTCACATGACTGATTTCATAATTCCATGGAATCATGGCAATCACACATCGGAGGGAATTGCTATTGAGGTAGGAAGTGAGGTGGCAAGATGCACTGTAAGATACAAAGTGACTAATGTCGCTTTGCAGAGATTGGTGGGTGTTACAGTTGGCATTCACAGGCAGGATATTATCCATTTCCACCCACCAAGGTCCTTTCTGGAATATGATTGGATTGTCTTTAGTCTCTAGAGCTACAGGAGCACTTTTTTGAAAACTTACACAGTTAACAAGGAATACTGATTCTGCTGAGGAAGCCCATAATGTTGCTGAAATATGTTGAGAAATGTACTATGGATGTTTACAGACAAGAAATGATTGCTATTCAATAACAATTTTGACTATGCATTTTAATCATTTGGTTCATCTGCATATACTTTTAATTTGTTGGAATAAACTATTGCCTACCAATCCACTCATGTTAAATCAAACCCTATTTGTTCTTGCTGTGAAAGTCCTCTGAGGCTAGCCACCTAAATTGGTTGGTTTGCCCACACACACTTGATTTTATTCAACTCCAAAGTCAAGGTGAAATTTCGACTTAGAGATTGAACTTAATTAATGCAAAAACTACATGTGCTAGAGCAATCATTTTTTTCACAGGTTCCCATAACCCTTCCCTACATCTTTAGCAATTTGATGGTGATGGAAGAATGTTCATGGGCTCGGCAATTAACTCACAAAATGAACAAGTCAAATTTTTTCATTTTGATCATCTCTAGCCTGCATATATACATATCATGGATGGTTGGAGACATCTAGATGCCAGCTTTTGATTAAGATCATACTATTAGATCGTATAGTTGAATATTCTGCAAAAAATCTGTTTAAATTTCAAAATTTGTCTGACCAGGTCTGTTTCTGGTGTAGAGCACACATTTGCAGATTAATATATACATACAGTCAAAATCTCCTTCTCAAATACTCCAGGTAATGTAGATGTTTGAATCTCATCTTCCATGGAATAGTAAAAAAACAATAAAAATGTCAGCTGCTCATTTGGTTATAGAATGGCACTATGGGAGGTGGCAATCCCTTTATGTGATAAAACAGAGGAACCATAAACTATAAATCCTATTGAACAGTATCGGCTAATTAAAAACAATGTATATCATTCTACAGCAATTCTCTTGGTAGAAATTTGGAGGAAAGCATGCCAAATAATATAATATCTAAGAGTCGATATTATAACATTACTTAATCAATAGTGATTCACATTATAGGACAACACTGGTTTAACACTTGTGGGAAAGCCTGCTGACCTCCCAGCCCTCTAAAAGCTTTTTATCTGTGTTTGTATAACCATGATGATTAAAAAACCTAAATAATGTATTCCATCTATGCATTTATAGCTATAGACCTATGCATATTTCATGAAAATATTAAGAACCTTTTCAAAGAACAGCAATAATTTAGCTATTCCAGCAAAAAAAAATCTATTAGCATATATTCTGATTATATCATACAAATACACATTCTGTAAGTCTAATGCTTTGTGACATAATCTCTATGCAAGTGAGACATACATTTCTTTTTAGAGTGTGGCTGTAGGAAATGCTGCCCATTCTTTCAAAAGATTATTTGTGAGGTGTTGAGATGTTGAATGATTGGACATGGCAAGAAATTTGCATTTAAGTTTATACCAAAAGTGTTCAATCATGGCCTAGAGGTCAGGCATTGTGTGGGTCTTTCTCTTACCTCCAGACCTAATTAATTAGATCATTTGGCCACTCCATGTGAGCCTGTCTTGTATGGGATCTCCTGACTAGGCAGTTTCCTCATCTTCCTCTAATTACCTTCTGGGCATTGCGTGGCGCGTTTTTTTATAACCTTTTTTATTTCATGCCCTGTGCATAATTCCGGCGTCACTGGAGATGCTGGAATTATGCTGAAAAAAGGAGAAGCCCCTCCATTTACATGGAGGTCTATGGTGCCGCCTACCCCCGCCCCCTTCGCGTCACCAGTGACGTGATCAGGGGAAGACCCGGAAGCATCGGCATACATGCCGACGCTCCCGACTGCCGGGGGAATCCAGCGGACAGGTGAGTCTCCCACTAGTTAACTCGGGCCAAACACCCAGGGGGTTAATTGAAACATGACCCCCTACTTGGGTATATGGGAATGGTGTTTGTATTGTACAAGCCCTGAAGAAGCCTACATAAGGCGTAATGCATCAGCAGACATACCGTATTTTCCGGCGTATAAGACGACTGGGCGTATAAGATAACCCCAACTTTTCCAGTTAAAATATAGAGTTTGTTAAAAAGACAAATCAAATTGGGGGGAGCCAATTAAGGATCACCCCTATGACTGGGTTTCCCCCTGAAATTTTTTTAAAGGCCGAGGGGACTTTAACGGCCTAGTATCCAATTAGATGTCAAGGTTAATAGATAAGACATAGGTTTTAATGTGAAGCCCAAAATAAACATTGAAAGAAATGACAGTAATAAAAACCGCACAATAGGACCTTACATAGCTGGTCAGTATTGTGTCAATGTTGCACACATATTTAATCACAGTTATTCATAGTATAAAAGGAATCAGGTATGGTAGAAGTATAACAGAAACGTCAGGATAATGTCCTGTCAAGGCAGGAGCGTGCCCCGCCGTTCCGGTGCGTTCCCCCAGAAAAAAAGCCCTGGTTGCACCTATGGTAGTTACATGCTTATATTCTTGGAGCACTTTACAAGGAGAGGGGTGGAGATAATTCTCACATTTGTTACTTCGATGTCATCAGTTTTGCTTGCAACTTAATTTTTTTAAAACTGTATCTTGACGACTTCCGGTTCCGGCGCCCATGTGAAAGGCTGCAGTGTGAGGTAGCTCCGTCCCTCAGC
>CM070035.1:150974924-150987043 GCA_036250615.1 Ptychadena robeensis | reverse complement strand
GTCTGGGATAGTGGATCCCGAACACGTCATTCACCTAGTCCCTCTCTCCTCTCCTCGTAAAACAAGTATTACCTGAATGTGTCATGTAGTTTGCATATTTCATAGCTTACTATTTTAGATAAAGTGTATGAATGGAAATTGTAAACTAACTATGGTGTCATGGTGTTCATTGTCCTTTTATTAACCCCTTTAATGTGATCTTTCATGGAAAGACATTAAACATCATATTGCTCATCTGCATTTGTAAACTAAAAGGTAAAAATTTGTAACTAAAAGTTACAAATAACCATACTATTTTATTACTGAAATGGAGTAACTTTTCCCCACTCTCTCCAGTGCCAATGGGACAACAGCAACACAGGAAATACACTGTAAACATTATCAAAACTGGTGACAAAATTCCTTTTGTAGTATATAGTCTTCTCTAAGTGGTGACCATGCTGATATGCAGTTTATAGAGTGGGTAATTTCTTGCTTTCCTTAGTAAAAATGATAACCACCCATAAGTGGAGACCATGCAGAAAAGTGGCAATTTCATTAGTTTTATAAATAAAGCGAACAAATAAATGTGCTATTTGTGTATAAATATTGCAATTTTTTTTCAACACAGCCTGTTATATCCATTTTTATTTAAAGCCTTCTAACTTTTATAAACCATAGGGGGGAATGCATCATAAAACACTCAATATGTGGATCTATCAGGAACTTAAAAGGTCTGCATAAATCATATCCTGGCATGTTGCAATGAACAGCACCTGTATCATTTTTCAGTAGTTGTATTTGTCACACAACAGAATTCCATTGTATGTTAACTAACTAAGTCATTAGGAACAATGATGTAATAGGTTTATAATAGACTAATCCAGGTCCAGTGTTCTAGGGTCATATTCTTGGATTTTTGTATAAAAAAAAGAAATAATATACACCCTGACATGCAAAGGATCTAGTTGGGGAAAGGGAGCTTGACTGGGCGGGCTATGAAGGAAAAGGGGTTGTGTAAGATGGGATTAGATTTGGAGATTGAGACATAAGTTAACCCTCTGGGTGTACTTGCCATGCCGAGTCATAAAAATGTGTACTGATTTGGCCATTGAGGACTTGAGTTGGATAACCTGGGGTGATGCGAATGTGAAAGACTTGCCAGGAAGCCAAGCTGAGCAGACCCACAGATCTTATAAATCATGTATTATATGTCCAGCTTTGGAAGGAACCTTAGTACATATGTCTGATCTACAGTCATGGAGTGGCTCAATGATAGGTGTACAGTTCTTCACTGGATGGAGTTTAACAACTCATTAAATAAACACATTTCTCGCCTCTTCAGGGGCTCTTTAGCTGACTGCATACTATTTAGAGTCAGCGGGCTCAACCGGTCGGTTAATTAAATCTTCATCTCCAATTTAAAATGACTAGATCCTGTTTTACTCTGCTCATCTAGCAAGTTTCATTTACTGCAAATTACTGCAACACTTTAATAATGCAGAATACACTTGTAGCTCTTAAGGTCTCTGGTTATATGGAAAATTACGTTATGATTGTGCTGCTTTTTGTATACTCATAAATATGGATAGCATTAACTGAGCCAGAACATTTCCCTTTCTACAATGATGATCACACCACCATAGGTACTAGCAATTTACATCGTACTTACAAATAATTCTGACAGGTACATGTTAATACAGGTGATGAAAAACAACTTTATGGCTCATTTGTTTAATGAAGATGGCAAAGGTCCTTTTCTTAACATAAATATTATGACACAATAATTATTTATGCATATTAATGATTACTCCGGAAAATTAATTAGCGAGAGCTGTGAAAATATACATTATGCACAGTTTACACCCATGGACAACATTCTGGAGTGAATAGGGGAGGGATGGAAACTCTCTGAGTTTATTAGTATAGGTGTCCTTGTTGAACACACAGGCTGGAATTACAGCAAATCTTTATATTAAGACTGCGTTCAGCCCTTTAATAACTATCCCGTAGCTCTCTGATCTTTTCTTACTTAAGTCAATAAAGAAAATGTTCCTAAGCCTGATGGTTGTTGATTTATTTGGGTTTTTAACGCAAATACGGTAAAAGTTATTTTAAGAGGACTGTGGGAAGCACAGATGTAGAAACTTTAATGTGTGATGTACCAGCAGTCTAATGTGCCCGCCCCTATAAAAAAAAGTCTTCAAAAATTACCATAACAGACCATATTTTTTGTAGTATGTTTAAAGTCCCTGACCATCTCCTATAAGAAGCCCATGATCTCAGACCATCTCCTGTAACATGTCTTCTGTCTGTAACCAACCATCTCTTGTAACAAGCCCATGGTCTCAGAAAACCTCCGAAAACATGTTTGCTGTCTCTTACTATCTACAGTAGCAAGCCTGTGGTCTCAAATAATTCTCTTTAGCATGTCTGCTGTCTAAGACTATTAGCAGCAACAAGACTATAGTCTCAGATAATTTCCTTTAGCATGCCAGTGATCTCAGGCCATCTACTGTAGCTTATTTAGTACACGTGACCATCACTTGTTGCGAAACCCATGGACTCAAGCCATTTTTTGTATCATGTATCCAGTCTGTCCATCTGCTATAGCAAGCTAATAGTCACTGGCCATCTCTGACAGACTTACGTGAATTTTATGTGAAGCCCTTATCTGATGACCCTGATTGGACCCTGATGTTTGTAGGGAAGCCCTTGTACAATGTAGATCAATGTGGAACATCCAGGTAATATTGATTTTGTACCTTCTGTTTCAATAAGAAGAAAGAAAAATGCCCTTATACACAAATAGACACCTCCATATACCAGTGACCTACTTTCTTATGTTTGATGCCCCATATTTCTCCCATTCAGCATACGTCCTTGTATATTTACAAGTACCTGTACGCATGGTAAAGGGAGATTTCCTGTGGAGGTCTTCTGGTGGAAATACCAAGTATTGTTTATCCCTCTCTCTTTTGCCTTTCTGAAATTGGTAACATTTACTGTATTTTTCACCTTAAAAGACCCCCCCAAAAGAAAATGGGGGGGTGTGCTCTGTATTTGGTTCGGATATGGGTGGTCAAACATTCTATGTATCCTCTGCCTCCCAGGCCAACCACTAAGCTTGGCTAGCAGAGGCGGGTAAGATCCACCCGATGGTGCTACTGCTCTGTATGGAGCTCTAGCTGGCAGAGGATTTTGGTGCCCCAAATAAGACACTTTGGTTGATGGTGCATCTTATATAATTAAATCTTATATTATAATATATCTATGGTATTAAACTTTATTGTCTAACATAAAAAAGAGCTTTTAATTGATTTTAAGAGTTCCTCAAAGCAACTTCAAAAACATTAGCTTCTTCTCTTTAGGTTTTCTAAACTGTACATATATATATTTATACATACACACACACACACACACACACACACACACACACAAACCCAGTGCATTACGATTATCAAATAGGTGTACACATAAGCAGAATAAAATCCAGCGATTGAGTCAAAGTACCATGTTAAAATATGAAAAGAAGAAATAATAGGAATATTCTTTGCAGAAATGATTTGTCACACATCTGAATAGTGAAGATGTGAGAATCTTGCTTCAACACCTTCAATATTCACAAATCCGTACAGGAGAGTTCAGAGCGGGGGAGTCAGTGAAAAGAAGCAACTCTGATCCAAAAACTAATTGAGGTAAAAAAAAGTAATATGAAAAATTGCACCCTGGTACTATTAGAAATACCATGTGTGATTTAGAACAGTCAATCAAATTCCTGTTCATAAACAAAAGATATTTACTGCAAACCCAAACCCGGCCAAATACGTCATTATGTGTGTTAATGAGTCACATTGGACTGCATAATACATAATTAATCATTGATTATGACAGTCCACCATTAAAAATACTTAGGCTGGGTCTATACCAGGGGTGGGCAAACTAAGGCCCGGGGGCTGGATTCGGCCCGTTTAGTTGCCTTTTTGGCCCTTTGTCACATTGTTGAAAAGATGCTCCTCTCCGCTTGTTCTCTACAATGAGTGCACATAATGCCTAGAGGTGTCCAAACGTTGCCTTGGTGAAGATGCAGTGGTGATTATGTGATGACACTGTGGGTGCATCCTCATGAAGACAACAGGCAGTCTATCACATGTCACCTCCATCATTAGTGATGGCAGCAATGCATGGAATTGGCACACCTATGGCAGGTCGGCCATTACAGGCTCTAGGTCCGGACCCTTTATCAAATTTATCAAAGCAAGAAGCCAATGTGGTCCACGAGTCAAAAAGTGTTTTTTTTAGCTCAAACTAATGGCTTAGTTATTGGCTTTGGATAGCAAATATGTGGGATTTAGGGAAATCTTACAGAAGGTCCCATTTAGCCCTGCACATTAAAGAAACTACCCATAATATGATCAAAACCACGATGTGCCATGTGTCTAGGCCAAAAACATTTATAAAATTATATACATATCATAAAATACTTCTCTGTGAACCTTGAATATAGGCATGGTTTTTAAAAGTAAAAAAAGAAAAAAGCCAACAAAGATACCCTGACATTGTAAGCATACTAGAAGCCAGGGGATATGGCCTACCACTTATAATCTACCCTACCAATTTGGTGAAGAGTTATCCTTTTCATCTGATACCACAGAGAGTTAAAGTGAAAACATCTCTTCTGCCGGTGTTACAGTCATCACAATCCCACATGTGATTTCAGCTCTGCTAAAAATCAATGCACAGGGAAGTGACATATTATAATAATATTTGACAAGGTCAAAAAAATCATGCATAATTTATTTAGATGTCTTAGTCCCGGAGGCGCAATGACTGGTCATTTTATGGTTTTCAACTTCTCTGCCTCCAAGCTGCAATTAATGTAACATGTGGGGAATAAAACCCCCCTACAGAAGACTTCACAATGTGCACAGTGACGCTCGCTCCCTGGCATGGCCGCATAGTCTCAGATAAACTCTTCAGGAACATAACAACTGTGAATTGTTCAAGGGAAACAAATAGGAGAAAAACCACATGACACAAAGTGAAACTAATTAAACATTTTGGAGAGAAACCGTTATGGTTTGGGGACAATTTTGTGTTGTATATGTTCTTAGTCAAGTTTAATTTCCTAATTCTAGATACAGATCTGAACTAGAGAAAATTAAGTTCACTATGGCACTCTGTTTTCTACTCAATTGCAATTTTTTCAAAAATATTTCTTGAAGACATCTTTGTAAAAAGTTGGTGCTGTGGATTTCCTTTATAACCTCTTTAAGCCACATTCTGTTTTCACGTACTCCATACCTGTCAAATTTTTCCTTATTTAATAATAAAAAAAACGTAGGAAGTGACGTCTGTAACACCACTTCCGGTATTTGTAACGCAGAAGTGCCGAGGTGGAGATCCACTTCCGTGTTTTCAAAATACAGGAAGTTATGTCACAGACATCACTTTAAACATTTCATGTTAACTCTAAGGGTGAGTTTCCACATACCCTTAGCGGGAGCTTCCGATGCAGCAGATAGACATTGCCTGCTCGGCGGATGGTCTGTTTACACATCTGCCGGTGCTAAGACTCAACGTATTCGACTACGTTGAGCCTTGCAGCAGCAGTGGCGCGGCTCAGCACCTGAAGACAGATCCTCCGCCGAGCAGGTAAGTGTATCTGCTACGTTGGGGTCCCCGCTTAGCGTATACGCTTAGCGGAGAGGGTCCCAACGTATGTGGAAACAAGCCCTAAATCAGTAATGGTTAAATGTATAGAACAACTAGCTAGGTTTTTTGTGAAAAAGTTCATATATATATATATATATATAATAAAACATTAAAAGCTTTGCTGATCTTTTTTTGGGGGGGGTTTAATCTGTTACAGAATTGTTTTATGCTAACACTGCCAAGAACTGCTCAGTAAGATTTGGCTTATAAAGTGATATAATATGAAATCACAGCTCTGTGCCATTGTGCTGTGTATTTTTTTCTGGCTGATTTCAAAGCTCTAATTGCACTGAAAAATGACAAGAAGCTGGATTAATGTTCAGACACACTCTCTCTGAGCACATCTCAGAGACAAAAAACTACAGTGTTACACCCAATTATCCAGCTCCATTTCTCCTTTGACTTTGTTATTTGAAGAGTCATCAATTTGCTTAGAATAGTCGTTTTAGCCTGGTGCACCTCTGGCATCAGCTTTGCTTACAATTACCCTAAAAAAGTTGATCAGATGCCCTGTAAAGAAACTCCTACTATTCAGCATGTGGATTTGAACCTGCTTACGGTCTCCTGGTTTAAAAGGAAGTTCCAACAGTATTTTTATTTTTTGCAATCCACACAGGTAGCAATACTTTTAGCTTTAATAGCTTTTTTGGAGATTTTCTGAGCAAATAATAAAAGGAAAACAAGGGTGTCAATCTCCGTCCTGGGAGCCAAATCTGCCCTGCAGTGTAATTTTATTAAGAGCTTAATCTCCCTGGTTGTTTGCTTGAACCCAGTTGTGGGAACTGAGATCAGGCATACCCTCCTATGCTTGGCAAGAAGGATGAAGAATCGCAGTGGGCCAGCCTATCATTTCCAGGACGCGTCATCAGTGAAACAAAAAGGTGGGTGACATAGACCTCCATGTTAATGGAGGGGTGTCGCTTTACCGGCCCACATCGCCGGGGTGTCGCTTTACCGGCCCACATCGTCGGTGTCATCAACGATATGTAGAGGGGAGGAGAGAGGGCAGGCAATCATTGCAGAGTACAGTGTATTCTGTCTTGATTTCCCGTATTGCACTAGGCAGGTTAATGCCACAAATGTGTTCTTTATTTGACTAATGATGTCCATGTGTTATAACAATAGGTTTTTCTTGTTCCATATCCAAAGTTTAAGAGAAACTTATGTTTGTTTCCATATGAAAAGGCTCATCGTTATATCTGATGAGAAGGAAACGACTCTTTCTTCATATTTCTTCTATAAATATCAAGGTTGGCCTATGACGTTTTTTTCAAGTGTTTAATTTTGACCCCCTGTGTGTTTGAATGTAACCCTCCTGATCTAAAACATATATTACAAGGTTTAGAAACATTGACAATGCAGGTCTACTTTCCATTGATTTGATGTGGCCACCTAAACGTAAAAGAAGTTCAAAATACACCCTACCCTACTATCTTTAGGCCAAGGCCCTGGAGCATTAAGGTCTAGCATGTATGTGTTTCTTAAGGCCCCCATACACCTTACAATCTTTCCATACAATTTCTGTACAATCAAATTTTGTTCTACCAAAAACATGTAACATGGAGTGACGCTAAAGCATCTGTGTATACTGTTTCATTGGTTATCATGGGAAACTTTTTTGACACATCAAAACACCCACATTTGAATCACATGGAGGCTAGATGTGAGCATAAGTAGGCAGGTACCTCATTGGAAAATAGATACTAATTTCTTTTTAAATGAGAAGGAGTTAGGGTCTTGTGGCCTGGCCAATTTAACCTGCAATTCTAGACCTGGAAGTCCATTTTCAGGTTCATTAATAGTCTCAAGTCTTTGAAGCTTTTTATTTTTCACAGGGGCTTCTAGAGCAGGAAATGTAATGAAATATTTTATGGCCCATCACCAAAAACATCCAATGCTGGTTATAAAATGGTGAATCATTAAGACAGAAGAACAAAGTCCATCCATAGGACATTTTTTACGTTCTACCAATTACGTTGATCCAAAAATAAATATGCAAATCTGCCATCTGACACTACAGAGAATATTTTTTTTCACCCTGTCAGTGGGATTGAATACATTTGTTAAAAAATTTATCGTTATTTAGTTTAAATAAATTTATTTTGCTCAGCATTGAAAAATCTTAGAAAAAGAAACTCATCTATTGATCTAAAAATAGTTATTAAAGGTAAATTTTGTCACAAATGGATGTTTGAAGTATTCTTTTTAATAGACTATCAAAACGAAATGTACGACTAATCTAATTAAGTTACTTTCCATTACTTTAAAGCTCGCCTTTTCTTTTAATATTGCCCGTATCTTTCTTTAGGCTAGTATTTCTTCTCTCCAACTTTGATGTCAGGCTAGGGAATCTAGGGACTCTTTATAGTGGAGTTTGTGAACATATAAAAAAAAAGAGGGTTCACACAAAGGTGTGTTTCCTTCTAGCATAAAACATCACACTTTCTATAATTAAGGCTCGTGTCTTCATAGCAAGAATCTTAAAGAATTAGAAATTTAATAATATAATAATACTTTTACATGGTTGGCTAGTCAATTGCTTCTATAGATGGAAAGTACCTTAACCCCACACGGTCCAGGTACCATCGTGATGTTGTATTGGGTTTGTCACTTTGGCCACAATTATGTTACTATAGATGTCTGTGAAGGTTCTAATTCATCCAGGTTATTGCATATCTGTAGTGTCTAATTCAAATCAACTGGACTTGCTGTGTTTATTTCTTGAAGAAGTTTCACTAGGCATCCAACTGGCTTTCACCGAATTGAGAAAGCCAGTTGGATGACTAACGAGTTACAATAGATGTTCTTCTCTATATAGAAAGGCACCAAAACATGTCATTTAATTCTCCTTAAGCATACCAACAAAGTGTAAAAATTGCATTGTTGACCTAATATAAAATTCTTGCCGCTTAGTTACTGGGCTACATTGCTCATTGATTGAGAAATATTAGTATTCACCAAAGGACTATTCATAAGAAAGTCTACAATCCAAATCTAATGACTTTAGCATGGGAGGAACCACAAAAATTGCTTCTACCCATGAATGTTGGTGGCTTCCACAGGGTTCTACTGATGTTCAGACTATCTACCATAAGGATAGCCAAGGGAGCCCCAGAGAACCTTGGCCTAGACAAAATATGTGAGACACATAAGTGTTAATTTTCAATATATGTACAAACTGACATCTTCCATCAGCAGCCTTCTTTCTTGCTTTTGGTATTTGACCACAATAAATCTCACAGTTGGAAAGAACAATTGGTCCTCAATGGCTCTTCAGCTAAGTACTGTGTTCGTAGATCTCAATGGGGTACACACTGATATATAAAAGCCTGATGATAAAGATTAATGTATTAAAAAAGATACATGCAGGGTCACTAGTTCAACAGATGGATCAATACTAATGAGTATTAGGGCACATCATAGGGCACAACAACCTGTCCCTTTAATAGACTTCCTTTTAAAATTTGTATTTAAAACATCAGTTCACTGTGGCCTTGATTAAAGGGGGTTCTAGTAGATGGAAGAGTTAACAATATGTAGCCACAGCTAATCTCTTGAATTTAATTGCCAAAGACTAATCAGTACAACTATGGTACAGGCATACTTAAATCTGAATTATTTCCAGGATCTCCTAGTTTTATTTTCAGTGTCCCTCAAACGATACATTCCGTATGATTAAATAAACGCAACACACAAATATAGGGTTATTAACTTTACATTTGCAATAAACTGCTCCATCCAATCAACATCTAGCTCTTGCATTTATAAATAACACTCATCAAATTAATTGCTCTCATTGCAGTCTGGCACAGATGCATGAGCTGAACAAACATTAATTTATCTTAATTATTTGCCAAATGCTATTGTTGTCTGGATAAATCATTATTCAGCAAGACGGAGTCTTAACTGTCCCTATGCACCAGAGGTGTCCCACGCTCGTGCTGGGCTGTGGTAAGGAAAGAGGGGCCGGTGACATTATCTCAGAGTGAGATCCTCCTACGTAGAATGGCACGCGATCTTGTATGTCTGTCCATGTCTATCTATCTATCTATCTATCTATCTATCTATCTATCTATCTATCTATCTATCTATCTATCTATCTATCTATCTATCTATCTATCTATCTATCTATCTATCTATCTATCTACAAGCTTCATTATATCTATCCCTTAGTCTGTTTGCAGATTCTGAAGTATTTTTATCGCCACAGGTGGCATGGAAATAGTACAGTACTTGCTGACAGAAAAAGCCCTCTGCTGTTAAATGTGCATCTGGGTTCCGTATTTCTCTTCTGCAAGAGTCATTAACTTGCTATGATCCTAACTGTGCTCACTCTACAGCATCGATGAATATGTAATTCTCTCTGCTCAATTTTTTTTTTCCTTTGGATTTGTTTGCTAAACGTGCCCTGTCTACAATGTGCTTGGCGTTCTATCTCAAAACATTAACACATAGCAAAACCAATAACCAAACAAAAAAAAAGGAATGTTGGCAATACACTTACACTAATTCCTTAACCTTTCACCATAATTAACAACTTATAACAGGAGATTAAACAGATGGAGCTACAAATTACATCACCATTCTAGCTGTGCCAACACGAGCCCAGTTGCTAATTACAGGTGTATCTGTCACAATCTTGTGTATTCTTTTGCATATCAATTTGTTATTTACAACATAAGTCTGTACTCTCCATAAATTTACATATAAATGACCATGTGGCACTTCCTTGACATCCATTTTAAGGCTACAGCTCTGAAGGGGCTGCAGATGGAGGAGCAAGAATAGACTTGATGAGTTAGGAGTATGACTGGTCTACGTTAGGCATGACAGACCAAGCTAAGGTCTTAAAGTTATTCAAAAAATTCTAAAATTAGCAAATGTAGCTGGTTATGTTGATTTTTTTTTTAACATCTTTATTAAACATTTTTTTTTTCCATATACAAACATAGATACGGTCCAAGTATAAAGCTTAAGAGTCACAGGGAAAGAGACAAAAAGAAAAAACATTAGCAATAAGGACTAAAGACTTTAAGATATAAGAATTAAATAATAACAGTTTCTTCTAATGTCCGAAAATTGTCTTTAAATAATACTTCAAGTTTCCACCCTGTTATATAATTATAGTTCTCCAAATCGAGAGCTATACAATTTGGAAACATATCGAACAGCCACAAACCAACATAAAATCACAAAACACCATATATCAATATTGTTGATATATGGTTATGTTGATTTGATGGACACTTTATCCAGTCTTATTGACATTTAAATACATTTGAAATGAATTCAAAGCTGTAACTCTAAAGGCAAGATGGAGCAAACAGGAGAGATTTCATAAGTAAGGCTAGCAGGTGGTGGTCTGCAAAATATCCTGGCGGCTGCATGTGCATGATCTTAGACCTTGCCCAGTTCATATCAGTCACTGCATTACAGAAGTATACAACATTACTGTTGTATACTGTTGGATGCCAACTAACCAATCAGTATGTGTGGGTGAATAAACAGGATTGGAAATAATCCCACTGCGGTATATTCATTCTAAAGGACAAGTATGCTAATAATGTGCAATAATCCATTCCAGACCTCCCAAATTACCACTTTCCTAACACGTTTATAACAAAAAATGTGTAAAATAAGTGTAACATACAAGAAACACCAATAATTTCACAACTTTTATAGCAAATACAAGAAACATCAATGTATGACTCTTTCTTCTGCTCAATTGTAACTACTTTCTTATCTGTCTTCTTTTTTTTCTATCTGTCCTACCATTTTTGGGCCATGATACACTGAAAATGCACTGATCATCCGCAGCACAGAGAGAAAATCCTAGACACGTCTGGGGTCCTTGCTTACACCCTGGTGTATGCTCAAATATCTAGGTTTAGAGACAGGTTTCTTGGCAGCTCTGGGGTCCATGGGTACAACCCCCAGGCAATAACATTTGTACTGGTTGTACAGAAGTCTATGTTTTAAGGCGTCATTAATGCTTTCTACCACAGGAGGGTGCCTAGACAGGTTATAAATCAAAACTTTTGATTAAGAATATTCTAAATTCGGATATATTCGACGAATAGCCGACGTTTGATAATTCAAAATATTTTGCAAATTAAAAAAATTATTCATCAACATTGTTTACCAGCAAACATCGCTCTTATTGGTGCACATTGCGAATAGATACACACAATACGCACAGTGCTCATACTGGCTAATATCACACAATGAAGAAAAGAAGCTGTAAAGCTGGATCGCGAATCTTTGCAAATAATATCTAACAGCCACGCACGATGGAAGGCAATAGAAAACAGTCAAATCGAATTTTACGAATTTTGAATGTTCCTTAATATATTCATGAAATTACGCCAACTCGAAAATACCATATGCCGCTCAACACTACAGGGAGTGCAGAATTATTAGGCAAA
>CM070035.1:150939616-150957808 GCA_036250615.1 Ptychadena robeensis | reverse complement strand
TGTTGCAAGACCCCCTTGAGGGGATGTTTTGTTTTTTGTTTTTTTGTCTTTGTTTTTTTTTCTGTTTTTTTTTTTTCTGTGTGGGGTTCTATACTCTCTGTGTTGTTCTTTTTGAAAATCTCAATAAACATATATTAAACAAAATATTTATGTCTTTGTAACCTTCTGTATAAATGTGAGTCTCAAAAAGCTGAATTTTATTAGCCTGAAGAAAGGATCTGAGACATCCCCAAAGCTTGCTTCTCTAATGACTTCAGTTAGCCAATAAAAGGATCACATTAACTCCAAACTTTCTGTATTCATTGATGGCTAACACGGTACAACATGCTATTGCTTATGTTGTAAATTATTCTGGTGCCTTGTCTTCTGCTTTTTATATTATGGAATTACATATGGATAAATATTCTGAAATGTTTTATGTAAAGTACCGTATATACTTGAGTATAAGCCGACCCAAGTATAAGCTGAAGAACCTAATTTTATCTACAAAAACTGGAAAAACGTTTTACCTCGAGTATAAGCCGACAGTGGGAAATGCAAAGTCAGATAGTGGAGTTTTCTTAATGAGAAAAATATAGAAAAAGCACCATTGCCCCTGGGAATGAATCAAACAGGATTCATCTTAGTGCCACAACCTCAATAAATTTAAGAGACCACAGGATTATTATTATTATTTAAATTGAATTGTATTTGAACTAGTAACCGGCCACCAGGTTGCAGTATGGAGTTTGTTTACATCGATCAGCTGTGAGTCTGGAAGCTAAGCGAAGATAAGCAGTGAAGAGGGAAGCTGGCTGCCTGAAATTCAGCATTAAATTAAGCTTAGGTGAGTGGACAGTAGGCTGACTTGAGTATAAGCCGAGGGGAGCATTTTCTGCCCATTTTTTTGGGCTGAAAAACTCGGCTTATACGTGAGTATATATGGTAAATAGATCTCATAGGTTAACCTAGCACCTGCGTATATCTCTCTAAAAACCAGCGCTTATGCATTATGCAAATGAATAAATATAGGACTATAGTGTCATATTCATCATTGTTAGGCACAATTTATGATCATACCCTTACATTTTACTGCATTTATGAGGGTTACCGCTGTGTATATCAGAGGGGTCAGCATATTGTTTTATGTGTGTGTTTATGTGTTTTGAACTTTTGTAATTATGTAGCAAGTAATGGTGTTTTGTGTACTGTAACATATGGTATTCCCAGCTTGCCTGCTTGGTACAATTCAAATTATTTTATCTATAATGCACACAATGCTTTGTGCATATGCAGATCCAAATATATATATATATAATCAATGTAGATAAAATAAAATGCAGTAATTAAAATCCACAGGACCCTGGTGAAAGATATAAACAAAAGCCTTCCACATACAGTAGAAAGACCTTTCAGCTGCCTCCATTTGTTCTTCAAACACTAAACCTGATCTATAGGGTTTTTTTCTTCTTCTATCCATAATACTCCAGCCAAAGGCTCAGATAGCAAATATCAGAATAGAAAAGAAAGGTTAGAAAAAGAAATGAATGGTGCTATTATTCTGTACATAATAAGGCAGCAAACAGCAGGTAAAAAATGAAAGAATAAGGATTATGGTTGACACCGATGACCCCAGAGGTCCTGTGACAGTAACGACTGCAGATGTGCCCTGAATTTTAAATACCAAAACACAAAAGGTCTCCCTAACTTTCCTATACACTATCAATACCATAAGCAATGGTAAAGTGTATTTATTAAGAAATATGTTACGTAGTATAAAAATAATTTGCCTTTGCTGATCCCCTTCTCACTTCCGTAGCACATTTTAAAGCTTAATTTAAATTTATGATATGTTTTACAGCCCCATCTCTTAGAGATGAAGAATGTGATCAATCAAACTAAAGTATATTATCGTCCTGCTGAAATTTTTAGTGCGGCTCTTATTAATGTTGTGTTTTTTATAGCAGTCCAATGAAGCCATCGTAGTATTTATATTGCTGTTTATTTTCTTATTAATCCATAAATTATGGGTAACCCACAATTCGGGATAGTTTGGCTCATTGACATTCATTTTACAATATGGGCCTATGGCCGATAATTAACAGAGGAGACATGTCTTAAGTCACATATAATATTGTGAAATACTGATAGAGATTAAATTTTTTCACTTTGTTTTACTGATTTTATTTTTATGTTTAGGATTCTCATAAAGTTATGTGAGTGAGTAAATCAAACAGGCTATTGCAGTTTGTGGATTTCCATGGTTTATATATCAAAAATATTTTCATATTCCAGGGTTGTTAAAGCAGAACTAAACCTTCCTATTTGTTACAGCTGTGAAGGTGCCATCTTAGCCTCTATGTAGATTTGTAGTTGTGGTGTTGGAACTTGTAGTCATCTATGAAATCATCCATCTATGGTCTTGAAAGATTTTCCAGGTATTGTCAATGGCTATTATTCTGTACTATCAGAAAATGTATCTTAACTGAACTTTCACATCTAAGTGATGTTAAGACTGATAAGACTAAATATTTTAGATATATCTTCCTGGATTAGATGTGTTTTAAGGGTTTTGGAAGGCCACACACTTAACCTGTATTGTAAATAGATGGTTTCAACATTTCTTCTTATTTATTTGTGAGTTAATTGCAACATGGTATCATTATCAAAACTGTTGGGGATGTAGAGAATGGCTATAAGAACAGGGATGGGTAAACCTTTTGACTAATGAACCACAACAAATTCTTAAATTTCATAGATGGGCTGGACCAAGAGTCTATTATGGCTGCCTGACATAGGTGTTCCAATTCCATGCAGCATGGGCACTGTAATGTTTCTAAATTTCCTGTACCACTTACAACATTAATGTATAAATTCATAATACTAATTAATAACTATAACTTTTTAATATATAAATTAACAAATGAGCTCAGTCATACTTAAAAAGACTTACCTGCCATATTTCACCTTGGTGAGCAGCTGCTCTTCCTTCTCTCTGCTTGTTTATTGCAATGAGTGGAGATAACTACTGGCCGTTTTGGCTATGAGTAGTGATGGCCGAACTGCCCGCAAGGCGGACAGTTCGGGCGCGAACAAGCATGTTCGCACTACTTCACGCCGGCGGACAGTACGGGTGTTCGACCCGCCCTGTCCGCCGGCGTGAAGGAGCCCTCTATTCTTCCTCCGGTGGGATCATACGCAGCGAGATCCCGCCGCAGGAAGAATGTTTCCACTGAAGACCGGGTAGAGAACCCGGTCTGTCAGTGGAAAGCCGGCTCGTAAACGTCAGTGACGTCACATCCGGTAAGCACACCAGGAACTATGCGTTCCAGGTGCCGGATGTGACGTCACTGACGTCACATCCGGGTTTTCCGATTCTAATTCCCCGCCTAGCAGCGGGGAATTAGAATCTGTCCGCGAACGGGCGGACAGCGGACTTTTTTAAAAGTCCGCTCCGCCCGTCCGCGGACGAACATGGCCTAGGTTCGGCCATCACTAGCTATGAGTGAAACAGGACAGATATGGCCCCCGGCCTACTTTGCCCATGGATGGTTAGAAGAAGCTAACTCAGACACCAGAGTGTCTTTTTATAAAGGTGAAAAATGAAAATAGGTTAAAAGTGAAATAGGCCAGATCTTTGCCCAGACCTTAGTTTGCCCATGTCTGCTCTAGAACATTACATTTAAAAAAAATGTAGTTGGAAAATTCTTATTGACTTAAACTTTATGTAAAGGCCCCCATACACGTGTCGGATTCCCACCGGATTCCGGCCCGATCGATTCCGGGCGCGTGCACGCAAAACTATCGTGCCGGAATCGCATGCAGCCCACCTTGTCCAATCGATCAGGTCCGATCGTTCAGGGGCCCAGAATCGGATCCGACAGAGAACCAACATGTTGGTCTTTCTGATCCGATTCTGCCCAGATCAGGGGGAGTTGCCATTTGTGAGGTGGACAATCGGACACGGAATCGTCCCGGAATCCGTTGGATTAAGGTGGTATGAAGCGATGGATACTCTTAATTGGCCGATTGATCACACCTGCGATTCCCGGCAGAATCGCCGGAATCGATCGGGGGAGTGATCAATTGGCCATGGAATCCTACACGTGTATGGCTAGCTTTAGAAGAAACAATGTTTTTTGTTTTTTTTATATTCCCACAACCATTCTCTACTTGTCCAGCAATGAAGTGGTCCTGAGCCTTTACAATTGAAGTAGTATTTGCAGGCGATCGACCGGCATGCTTGCTCACACCAAACACATGGTGGTCGGTCGCCCGCAACTACAGGGGTGGCCACCCTGCAGTTTCAACCCGAAAAGCCGGCAGGCAAGTAACTAGACTAGCTGGTGTTTTTCTTGAAGAAGTGTTGCTGGCTTTCTCAGTTCACATATGGCTTCTGAATTTAGAACTAAGGCTTTTACATAGAGAAAGCCAGATGACTTTATAACGTTATAAAAACATGGCACTGTCCTTATGTGTGTATGTATGTGTGTGCTTAAAGTTTCTTACATAACCAAATCTATGAATGAACACACCGTGTGTATTGTAAATCCTATATACTTTTATAAAAAGGGAAATTGTAGCCTGTAACAGCCATGGCTGTTCTACTATCATCAATGATCCATTAGCCACTCAGATTAGAGGCTAACATGGAACTCGCTCTTGCTTGGAAGCTATATGAACCACATTTGTTCTATAACTAAAGGCTTTTTAGAGCTGTTCAGCTATTCAGATTGCATATTTTCATGCCTGAACAGTCTTCTTTCTGCCAGACACTCTTCTGATACCTTGAATGTTAAATGTTTTAAACCAGACACTACTTAAAACTGTGCTACAATTTAAAGGATATAATATAAAAGTTTTATGCCTCAAATCACCCGAAATGCTAGAACAGATAACTGCAGTAACTGAACAATGTGTGTTTGAAACCGTTTTATAATAAACTGCTTCCTTTACCTATCGGAGAAAGGTCCTTTATTTCCAGACATGTCCTGTCAGCCGCTAATCCGTTTATTGGCATACTGTTGGAGTGATTGTTTTCTGATATTACTTGCAAAGTTAACCAAGAATAGTAAAAAGTGAGGAACTACCTAGGGGAACAAAGTGTCTCTACCGCATATATCTATTAATATTTCACAACCTTTAAAACATTAAAGACTTGGCTACTTGTGAAATGTACCTATAGTCTCCTTGTGATGTATAGGGATGATTGACAGCTCTACAGACACATTAATTACATATTAGATAGTAGAAGATATATAAGAAAAGTAGATATATGTCACACACCTATGTAGTATAATATGGTAGAGCAGTCAAATGAAACTAATAGTTACATCTTGAAGCAAATATGAAATGTATTTTAAGTAAAAAGATTCTCAAGAGAAGCCCATCTCCTATACCCCTTATAATATAATATCTGAAAACATATGGTTATTCCAAGTATGGTAGAAAGTATGACATTTTATCCTTCCTTTCATTATACAATGTATCAACTGTAACAGTAAACTATTAGTTATAGTAATTTATGAATTTGAACTGATAATTAATATATCCTTGACTTTCTAAAAGGAAATTTCAGCTTGGTATAGTTGGAGATGTGAAAAACAACTACCGTATTTTCCGGCGTATAACACAACTTTTGAACACAGGAAAATGTGTTCAAAAGTTGGGGGTCATCTTATAATCCAGGTACAGAGTGTTGTTGTTGGGGGGGGGTGCTAGGGTGCTCTCCTGTCCATCCTGTCCAATCATCTGAGCATTTAGAGGAGCCCTGAGGTCTGCTCCCCCCGATCCATGCTCCCCGCGCTAGCTGGGTGACAGGAGCCAACAGAGGGAGAGCTTCAGAATCCCCCTCGCCCCCTCCTTTTCCGTCCTGATGTCTGTGTGATGAAAGTGGCTGCTACTGACGACAAGTGTGCTCACTAGCGACATTGTGGCTGAAATTGGTATTGCAGGGATACATTAAACACATTGAACGCATTAAATAGCTGTACAAAAACTTCACTTTATTCACAACTGTGTTACACTATATTACATTTCTAGATTTCTGGGGGTTGACATAACATTTTTTATTTGGTGTGTGTTTGAAGAGAGGTAGTCTTATGCGGCGAGAATATCTATATTTTCACTGGAAAAGTTGGGGGTCCTCTTATACACCCAGTCATCTTATACGTCGGAATACGTGGGGTATATGGTAAATGCAGTCTATTGTCTATGTCAATTTGGGGTTTCGGAGGGGAGAAGGATCTGTTGTGGAATAGGGTATGCACAGCTAGGAAAAGCTATATTATTCTTGTAGCAGAACTAAAATAATCCCCTTTATTTTAAAAAGTCAGTATTTTTTAAACACATCCTGGCAGCAAGTCACTTCTTTCTTCAAGGATATTTATCTGACAACAACATTGCATTGCTGAGACCTTAATAATATACTTTATATAATTATACATAAACATGCATAATACACATAACTTGTTCCTCACAAATGCCAAAACAAGAGGACCTTTTCCTATGTTAGCAGAGTAGGCAAGATATTCAAAGCATTCTGTGTCCACTTCCGAGGTCAACTAGAACTAACATAACACAAAGCAAGAAGCCATCTGTCTAAGTTAAATACAACTTTTTACTTTACATTATCAGAATGTATTAAATCATGGATTTTTTGGTGTCCAACTCCCCAGCCAATACACTGGAAGGAAGAGAGAGCAGAAGTAGAGGCCAGCCAAGGCTTGTTGATCTTGTTCATTCCACCTCACCCCCCAAGCTCACGAGCTGGAAGGGAGGAGAGCAGCCAAGATCTCCACTGTGGCTCCTTGCTCCGCAGCTTCTTCTCCTCCCATGCTGTTAGGTGCTCTCTCTTCCTTTTAGTGTGTACGAGCAAGTGGAAGGAAAGGAGGAGCGAGTTTATGAGAAAGTATATAAACCATGTGGCCTTAAGTTATCATTGCTATGTTCAGTTTCATCCACAAATGTATTCTGGTAACCAAAGCTTTAATATAAGTTATTATCTTACCTCCTTTAGACAGCCCATGAAGTTGTTACTGACTGGTGAGCCTGGAAGATCAGCTGTGCTGGGACTGCCTCCAACATAGAAAAAGTCATCTGAACCCAACATGGTGTAGTCTTCTTGTGTGTAGCCTGTTGTGGTCAGAATCCCATCCACTGATATTGTCACCTACATAACAAAGCACAGGGAAAGGACACGCTATACTCAGACCTAAATACTTCAGTTCTTGGATGTGCCTGATTTGAAACCTAGTTTGGAAATCCATTTTCATGTCTGTTTGAAGTTTGATCTTGGTTTTCTAAAATTCATCTTCCCCTAAAAAGGATCTAAACTACTGTATTTCAGCTGTTGTCTGATTAATGAGCTAGTGTCAGTATTGTCCCTACAGCAACTGAACAGTTATTTAGCAGACACAAAAATGGTGTTAGTAAAATGCTTTCTAGGTTAGTTCAGCTGTTGTACGTATTAGTAAGTTTAGTAGTCTGTCATTGACTAGTTAAGACATGCATTTGGGAGAGGGGGACAGAAATGACGCAAGCGGTATTAACCACCACCACTATTTGCACTGAAGAACAAATGAGCAGAAGCGAAAAAGCGCATGCAGAACGTAACATAAAACGCAAATAAACAAAGTGTTAAGCGCACTTTAGTGTGCCCATGCAAAAACACACTACAGACCATAAACGAAGACAAAGGAAAAGAAAACATATAACCAAACTTGCTTGTGATGAAGAAAGATGTATGGATGTACCATAACACTGCAAGTCAAGCGCCCATGCCATGCCATATGGATGGTTAGAATCTGGCTGAGCCAGAAGCCACATGGGCCAGCCAAAGGTTAGCTTTTTTTTTTTTTTTAATTACGGCTTGATGCAAAAGGTAGTAAAGTTAATGATGCCCCTATTTGTGAGTAAACATAAAATAAAAAATAAAATAATAAAAAAATAAATTAAATAAATTTGATAGGGACAGGTAAAACTTAGGAGGTCAACAACAGATGAAAAGAAGGAGTTGAAAGTAAGCAGAAGAGTACCAACCGCAGTTCCTCTTTTGTAATGATGTCTACAGTTAAAAGAAAGAAAGAAAAACACACGGCAAACCCAAAATAAGAAACAATTAGAATGATATCTACCGAACAATGTAGTTTGTTTACCATAGCGTGTCCAATGCCTGAGTGCTTTGTGGAGAAGGGGGGAGAAAGGAAATTAAAAACTGTGAACATAATAACGATTGTTACTTAAAAAAATAAGATGGTCACTACCATGTTAGTACATTTTTTGATTCAGGTAACGGTTAGTAGAATGACACATTCCATGAGTGACATGTTAGTTATTAAGCATGTTAGTAACATAGAAAAAAAGGGCAAAAAAATTTTACAAGAAAAAAAGCAGACTAACAAGTAGGCCTCCAAAGAGGCAACCACGATAATATTTGTCCTGCAAATATATTTCATAACTTATCAGCTCTGTACTGAACAAAAACGGACACATGGTCACCATTCCCCCATATTTTTTTAACCTACAGACATTAAAAATGGCTAAAGAATCAAGATGGCCACATCCTGGAAAATATGGCTCGATTTCAGATGTTTCTTAAATTATTATTATTATTTGTTTTTTATTCAGAAATTAGTTTACATTCCCCTACTACTGAAATTACAGCTCTCAAGGAATCCTCCTCAACTTCAAAACTTCTTTCGGTCATACTGATGGGCTTTTTGGGTCACAGATTACTGCAATGAAACAAAGCAAATAAGATCCTGACACATATAATGAGTTGAATGGGTTTCTGCAAGTGCCTTGTAAAACATGCACCAGCCTCCATTAAATTAGTATATTAAAATAATGATTATATTTTAATTTGTTTTTGACTATATTAACTAACCGCGTGAGCAAAGGCAAATCTAGAAAATGGGCATTTATTGGCTTGCCAATTTATATTAACTTTGTGTTTGTATATATATTTTTTTTATATATATACATATACAAAATTAAGCATTACCACTGATTGGAATTTAGGGCAATTGTGAGCCAGATATCCATGGATTTCTTGAAACCATTTAATCCCATGGAAATCCAGCTCGATCACTCTTTATCATACTCTTTAATGTTAATTTGATACCCTGAAAATAAGGATTATCCTGTTCCTCATGTGTTGTGTGCATGGGTTAGTGCATTCATAACAAAGGTTTAGCATACAAATATACTAGAATTAATTATAATATACATTTCATCATAAGCAAATAAAGAAAGTAATATTAACTTGTTTGATTCAATCAAAATTATACTTGCGGTTCTCTGTCAACCTGGACTGTAGTTTGGGTTTCGATGTTCAATCTCGTTTGGAGGAATGAAAAAGATGTATTCCCTGACCCTGAATGCATATTATTTGAAGCACGCACAGGGTAAGAATAGGTAAGTTTGGGTTTCGATGTTCAATCTGGTTTGGAGGAATGAAAAAGATGTATTCCCTGACCCTGAATGCATATTATCTGAAGCACGCACAGAGTAAGATTAAACTAATTGTTAAATAATGAGCAATTTAAAGTTTAATTTGGCTACATTGATGGTTTACTGTATTTTAGAAATGCTCAATAAAGTAATCAATGGCCATATCTTAGACATAAACATGAAAATGTTTGGGTGCTAAATCTACAGACTTTTTAAGTTATCAACATTTCCAACTTTTTTTGATCTAGTTACATGTTATACTTAAAACGAAATACATGGCAAGTTATATTTTTTAATTAACCCCCTAGTGGTCTGCCAATACTGATATGTGGAGAGGTTTTGTTTTATTATCCAGTAATCTAGAAATAAGATAGGGTAGTAAAACTGAAACACACAGTGGCTAGGTTAAAAAACTTCATTCACAGGCCAACCTTGCTGATTATTGAAAATATGTCTAAAAACGGGGATAGTGATGGCCGAACTTCGGCCATGTTCGTCCGCGAACGGGTGGGGAATTTGAATCGGAAAACCCGGATGTGACGTCAGTGACGTCACATCTGGCACCTGGAACGCATAGTTCCTGGTGTGCTTACCGGATGTGACGTCACTGATGTCACATCCGGGTGTGCGAGCCGGTTTTCCACTGAAAGATCGGGTTCTCTACCCGGTCTTTAGTGGAAACATTCTTCCTGCGGCGGGATCTCGCTGCTTATGATCCCACCGGAGGAAGACTAGAGGGCTCCTTCACATCAGCGGACAGGGCGGGTCGAACACCCGTACTGTCCGCTGGCGAGAAGGAGGGCGAACATGCCTGTTCGCGGCCGAACTCGGGGACTATTTTCATCAGATATAGGGATGAACCTTTATAAAAGCAAACAAACTAACATTTTTGCTTTTTACTTATTTTGAATCAAGCAAAGAATAATATTATTATTATATTATAGGAATGGTGGAAAGATGGTTGACTTTTTCGCAGAAATTGCGTATAGTCAAATTTCGACAGTGCCATTTTCATAAAAAAGTAAAAAAATCAACCTAAAATTTTTACTTGAATTGTGAATATTAGTTGAAAAATTTTGTGAAGTGCTGATATTCGCAATACAAATTCACCATTAGAATATTCGCGATCAACACTATCACAATTAAACTCAAGGCTAATTTTGAAATTGATAGGTCTAAATTTGGAATTAGAAATCTCTTCAAAATTTCTCATTCGAATCTAAATTCGATCCGGAAATCAAAATTAAATTCGAATCAAATTCACTTTCCCTCAACCATAAATATTATAACACATTTGACATCAAATGTCAAATAAAACACTACATGTCATTCATGTCACAGGCCAGATATAATTAAACTGTGGGCCATTTTTGGCCTCTGGTTTAAACCTTTTTCCACTCACTCCACAGTTCATAAAAATGTAAACTTTGGCTACAAATGGGTCTGAAAATGGTGTTGCCACATTATTTAAAATATTGAAATTGTATTTCTAAATTTAAAGTTGCTTATGACATTATCATACAATAGGTATGAATAATTCATTAACATTTCTTATTTAAATATAATTTTTCTATGTTTATAGTAATTGGCCATGTCAGATTACCTTACTGCTTGCAATTTTGTGCTTGCATAAAGTCATGCAGCACTATGGAAGGATTCTTAACAGCAGGTCAACCCTTATCCGATTCTTTCACACTGTTACTCTGCACGGATAGGGATGATTTGTAGCGTTCATGAATTATCAAAACCTTTGGGACTTCTGGAGAACCTAAGCTGGCGGGCGGGGTGTACTGCTGCAAAAGAAAATCGATCCATCTGATTCCAGAAATGATAACAGACAAGAAAATGGCACCCTGCTGATATCTTGGGAGTAATTCATTTTCCTTATATTTTTATACCACTAGGCAACTAAATATTTTATTTATACTTGGGCTTTATACTGTTTTCTTCCCTTGATAAAGAGAAAAGCATGCTTGCAATTTAGAAAGTTAGCTTTTGTTAGTTGACACTTTTGTTAGTTATTTTGCATGTGTGAAATTTAAATTTTCTAATATATGAGCTGTGTAAATGTGAAAATGAATACAGGTATTGAAACAAATGACATTATTTTTCAGGGAAAATATTTTTATAAAACACAACATAGAACCCATATATTGAAAAAAAGTATTGTTGATTATCATCCTACATTGTGTAAAGGTTTAATAAAAGGTATTGTTGATGTAGTGAGTCCACTGAAGATCAATATGTGGACTTTCAGACAACTAGAGTATATTTGAAAAAAAAAAAGCTTAATTGTGTAAAATAATACATTTAAGCCATTCTATTTTTGTGTTCTTGTTAAATTACAACAATGTGCCAGTTTTGTGTTTGCATTGTAAGAATTTCAATTCAGTTGTTAAATTTAGAAATAATTTTTCTATATACTAATAGATACTAAAATTATGCCATGTTTTCCCAAAAATATACATTTTTATAATTTATTTTTCCCATGTTATTTTGCTCACAGCTTATGTCTTACTTGGGGCAATCAGAGGATGTGTTATTGTTTTATTTACACAATTCCACATTTATTCTTGAAGAAAAAAAAAATCAACATTTAGGGCCCAGATGGGTTGCATGGCTATTACTACAACACTGCACATTAGAGTTAACACATGGTAGTTAACACATGGTAGACCATAGACTGTTTTCTATATGAAACCTGTTTTATCATTCATATTTTATGCATTATGTATAATATCCTGCACACATATTACCACAGTACAACTCATTCTCATTCACTAGTATTGGAAACAATAATGGCGCACAGGTGGTAACACGCTGTCAATATATGTGCTGCCCAACATATGTATAAGGGCCCTTCTCCAAATCATGTCATGTGATCACATCTTAAATCTCATCAAAGCCATTTTCAAAAACGAAATTGCTGTCAGCTTCTTTGATTTTACAGCGTATTTTGGGGATTATTTTGGGGGTGTCTGCCTTCCTGATGAAGGCTCTATCTGTCCTCTTGCATTCTATTGACAATTGATTTAACTTTATACATGTATAGCTGCCTTAAAATATTTTATTGACCATTTTTAAGAACTGTAAGACGGACTTATTTAAGGAATAGGGCTTATTTTTTTAACAAATATCATGCTAGGACTTATTTTTAGGGAGACATGGTAGTTCAGCTTTTCATAATGTCCGAGACATGTGTAATTTCTATTATTTAAGAATATAATCTAGTTGTGAGAATACAAGTCTGATTTTTTTATTATCCTCCTTAAGTTACACTTTTTTTTATTTGTGTACAAAAATAGTTGTCAAACAACTATAACTGGCCATTCAGCCCAACCCAGTTTTCTCCACCCAGCTGATTATTTATTCAGCTTTAGTATAAGCTCAGGTTTCTATTAAAACAGGTGGAGGTCACTGAAAATACTTTAACAGTGTATTTATGAAAGTCTCACATTGCTCTGCATGTCCTTCCAGACATAAAGTTGTTACTTTACAATATGAGCAATTAATGCAACTGCATGAAATCACAGCTGGGTGGAGAATCAATTTTAAGAATATTAAATGTGACATGAAAATAATGACTCCAATATTTAATGTATGTACTACTGTCTTGTGTTCACAACTGTCAATTAAAAACATTTTAGTGTCCTTTGTATACAATGCAAACTGTATTACCACTACCATGATTTAAAAACATTTTAAAACATTTGTATATGGCACAGAGCAAGGGAAAATTGCAGATTTTTGATGAATCTGTTCATGTCAATCCCACTCTGCACAAATATTGCACAGCAATTATAACATCATAAATCCCAAAATGTCAATGGATGTCTGGGCAGCATCAATTATGTAAATGTTTCACTAGTAGTCCAATTCTAGTAGGAAACCATGATGCAAAAATTTTGTATTTCAAGCCATTCTCCACCTTTTTGACAAATTTATTATTGTGAGGTATGGCAGTCAATCAACCACTTTTGTTACCATTTCTTATTGTTTTATCCAAAATATTTAAAAAACTTAAAAAATATCCATTGTGTACACATCTTATTCCCTCTCCACGTGTGGCAGTTATAGAAGACTTTAGAGACACAGCCTATAGACATCTTTTTTAAACACTGGTGCTCACTTGTAGATATAATACAATGTTGTGGAGCACGCAAACTATCATACTTGTAAATTAATTGAAAACATGGCCATGTGCCAGTTAAACTACTACTTTTTTTCAAATTTTTGGTAAAACTTTTTTTTAACTTGGTAAAACATCAAACGTTGTATTTATGTTGCACGCAGAGATTTTGCTTCACAACTTGGTTTAATCCAAGTGTTCTAATTCGTTCTGCAGCATGGTGATCTGCCCATGGATACAGTACCAGGCTTGACAAGCTGGATTGCCTATGAAACCTAAATAAAATGAGTGTGCACCCTTAGATGCAACTTTCCCTACAATGGTTTAGATAAGGCAAGGACTCGGCTGAAGTGTATCTGTTGGGTGAGTCCAATGACCATTTACAAGATTACTACATAGCGAGTACAGAACAAACCCTACTATAAAGAAAGTACAGAGAATGTTGGGTTTGTTCCTTCTACAGTAGCCCCACCTAGTGGGTTTCAATTCTGATGTAATTGTAAGTGATTTTTTTTCTTCTCTGAGTGGCATACTGCATTACTGTATACTATTTCAATATAGAAAAACAGCATTACCTTACTGTAGAAAAAAAGTATGGACTTTGTGGTTTGAGGCTCATTGCAAACTTTGCATACAGTAAACTAGTTCAAAAAATCGTGTTTGCCAAGACTTACTTTGGATAGAAGGACCAAAAATGAAACGGCTTCTAATTGGAATAAAGTATTTCCATTCTGTGCGAATCAAAACAGATAAAGTGTAAACCATTCCATTTCTAAAGACATTTTTCTTTGAGAATCTGTGAAGCCAAACCAGACACCCCACAGTTATTATATATAAAGATTGTGACTGCAGGTACCTGCCTTGCCACATCACATTTATCAGAAAGGCAAAGATACTTTTCAAATAAAAATGTGTGACCTTGCTTTGTGCCACTGGAAAAAACCAAAACACACAATTCTCACCTGGTGTTGTCCATCAACGTGTTGCATTTAAAGAAAGAAATCTTGCAAATTTGTATAACGGGGTTAAAAATTTACGATGTATAGGGAAAAAAAATAAACACAAGGTAATATTTTGTACAAAGGTGGTTTTTTAATTGTAATTTTGGTCAATTGGCAGCCAAATGAGCTATCAAAGGTACTAGATATATGTATATTTTTTCATTGTCTATTAGAAATTGTAATTGCAATGTAAAACTGAATATAACCAGCCCTTGACATTTTCTAGGTCTGCCCCTGCTCAGGTGTGTAAAAAATGGGTATATCAGTAAGTATATTGTTACTTAGTCATATTGGAAACAAAAGAAATCACTTTTTTTATACATTTTACTGTTACCTGACGCAGGTTTCTTGTTACTTTCACATCATGCCAGCTATTGTCATTAAATTTTCCATTCACCGGTTCCACCAAGGCCTCAAAGGCCCCTGACCCCAAATTAATGACCAAAGAGACCGCTCCGTTTTTCAGCGCCAGATTGACATAATCTGCAGATTTCCCTGTGTGAAGCATCAGTCCGTTCCTCTGAAGGGTTTTAAACGACAAGGTAATTTCATCGCTGCTGCTTTGAATTGGATTTTGGGACAAGTCGTAGCAGAAATACTCTGACCCTTTAAAGGTGGCAATGTATTCTTCTTTTCCTGAAAAACAAAAGGAATGTACATTGAATTTGACAAGCTTAAATTTAGTAAATGTTTAGAATTTTGTTCAGAAGGAAGCTGACAGCGTATGCTCAAAGTGCTGCCGTGAGTATAAATGGTATAAGTAGCTAAACAAACACAAAATAACATTCATCAGAAAGGCAGCTGACAAGTTATGCTAAATTCTCTGCCAGTGGATAAAATGGTATACATAGTTAAAGAAAATTCAGATCTAAAGAAACATGGAATCATCTGGGCTCTTGTACTATATAAGGTTCATCATTTTTATGCATTCAATAATTAAACATTTAAAAAAATAAAATAAAAATAATGTAAAAAACTATTCAACTGTTTCATATTTCATTCATGCAGAATACAATAGTAGTAAGTATTCTCATATTCCAGGATATGTAGGTAAAAGGTGGGAGAAAAACAATAGAACGAATAAGAACTGGTAGAGTTGATCCAACTGGTAGAACAGGTAGAGCTGACCCAAGAAATATATTTTTTAAGGAATTGGGTTTATGGAAATATATATTACATGTTAGGGTTACTAGATGCTGGCCATTTGGCTAGGACATTTAAACAAATGAACTGTGGTTCAAAAATAAGACACAAGTGGGGTGATCCTTTTACACTACCAAGTTACTGTAAAATGTATAATAATGTTGCCTAGTAGAATTCTAGGGCATCTTCTGCATTATGCATGTACTAGAGATGGTCAATGTGATGCCATAATTTCAACATTAGCATGCACACAGTATGCAGATTAAAACTAAACCAGTCAAGCAGAGCTGCTCTTGTACTTGATGGTTTGAGTTGAGTCTGTTGGATCCAGCAGTAAATTTTTTTGTTTAATTAGATCTTTTAAAAATCACTTTTTTTTTTTATTCGACTGACCAATAGTTATCAAACTCAAGCATAAAATAAAAAATGCTTATGAGGTTCAAATAAAAAAAGTATCCGCAAGGTTTTTTAGGTGTTTTGATTTGTATCTGATCATATTTTGGAGCACACTCACACCTTTATCTTCCCCCGCCTCATGTAACTCAAGCCTGGCCACTGCTGGGAGCTCCCAGCCATACTTGAGTTACAGGTGGCCTGCAGGTGGATCTTTCCTTTGACAGCTTCCTCGCCTCTGCCTCCACTGGCTAAGGTCAGTGCTTATGAAGGTACTATCCACCAACGGCAGAATAATTGTTCCCCCCTTTTATATATAAGACACACAAATAATTTTTACGCAATTTTAGGGGGAAATTTGCATCTTATAGACCAAATGATATTGTACTTTTTTGTTATTTTTGTAGTACCATTTACTAATTTGTCACAGACATTTTTTCTATTATGTTGAGATTGCTTGACTTTTGATTTTTTTTTACCTTACTTAGTGCTGTCCTTTTTTATCTTGTAAAATATATAAAAATACCAAGAAAAAAAACCCTTGAAATTAAAAAACATTCTTCTTTGAGATAAAAAGTTTAACAACATAAACATAATCTTACTATTATAAACAACCTGTTTAGTGTACAAACACTTACTTTAATGGATGGGGGATAGCTTAATTTGTTAAAGTATGCAAAAAAAGACTGGCAGGATCAACATAAAACACACCAAAATTAGGAAAACACAAGTCATGACTTATCAAAACTACTATGTAACTTATAGAGCAGACTCCACCATTCATACTATTGTTTTATTTTACAATTGTTCTACTTTTATGTTAACCTTCCTAGCGTACACTGCCTCTCGTTTCCGGCTTCCCGCGGGAGCTCTACACGCAGCTGTTGTCATTACTGACAACAGCTGCGCGAGAGAGAAAGCCGGCGCTCCTCCATTAACATGGAGGTCTATGGCGCCGGCCCCCCCCCCGCCCCCTTCCGCGTCACCGTGACGCGATCGGGGCGGTGCCGCCAACCCGGAAATTCTGCAGCGATGTAGACAATCGCTGCAGCTTTCCGGGGAGGCATAGGGTCTCCCCGCCGCCGGCTTCCCCGGCGGTTGAGTGGACCCTGTTCAGTGAACGAACAGGGTTCGTCTCAACTGCTAGGGAGGTTAATATGCTGAGTTAGAGATGCTTGAATTTTTAAACTTGCTAACTTTGTAAGCTGGTTGCAAATGAACATGATCATCATGCTGGAGATGTAGAGAATGCTTGTGTGAACATTGTGAAAAAATTTTGCTCCAGCAGATGTAGTTTTTGAATAAATTAAGTTCAAAGTTAAAGACGAAATTTCAAATTTATGCAAAAACTATTTATGTTAGACCAATACTTTTTTGTAGTTTACATCTCTACATCTCCAGCAAGTTTGGTGATGATACCATGCTCAGAGGCTTTGCAATTAACTCGAAATCGTCAAAATGGTTGATTTTCTTTTTTATAATTCGACCATCTCTATGCTGAATAAACAGGCTTTTAAGTGAATAAAGATCCCTTCAACAATTAAAGAAATGAAAACCTTTCCATTTAATTTGCTGGATTACTTTCTTTTCACTTTTCCCATTGTGCTATGAATGATTAAACCACATATATTAAGTCATTTATTACTTTGAGCTTTATTGTCACGTAATACTTTCCATAATATGAAAATGACTATTATCTAGTCTGGTAGCACTGGGATCATTTTCACTTACATTAAGCCCAACTGGCAAAACACTGGTGCAGAGATACCTTTTCATTTAGAAATTAGAACAGTCAGGCTCCATTTGACCAAAATCACACTCGCAAGTTGAAAGGTTTATATGTTGGAAATACTTCTTTTACTGCACTCTATAATTATAGGCCAGTCAAAGGAATCATTTTACTGTGAATGACCGAGCCCGAGTAAAATCAGCTTCTCCAGGGCTTAGAAAAGATTGGAAAAAGCTTTTAAGAAGGTTAACAGTTTGTATGTATCACGCCTTCCTTAAGTATTCAAGGCTAAATCTTTTGAGCTAATGGTATTTTCTTTGGGAAAGCAAATGAAAAGCCAATTCAGCACGTCTGCACCTTGCATG
>CM070035.1:150894183-150939606 GCA_036250615.1 Ptychadena robeensis | reverse complement strand
TATGTCACGGAAGATCTGATCAGCGCCTAGCCGCAGACAGAACGTTTTTTATTTAATGCACCTTCCTGATGGAAGTTCTCAATGTGAAATCATTGTCTGTAATCTCTGAATTCTTATTGTTCTGCTGCTTTTTTGCAATCAATAGGAATAGATTAGCCACTCTCATTTTTTTTTTAGTTTTCGGTATTTTGTTCTATTTTTCATATTCTGCTAAAAGACGACCCATTCCGCTATAGGATGACCCCAATTGTACATTGAAACTGATGAAGGATCAATTAAAATTGATTTTTTTTTTAATGGTTTCTAAAGAATAGTATGTAGAGAAATCAAATGGCATAATGGATGCTATTTACCTGGCTGCAGTTTAGAATTAAAAACACTGTAGATTTCCTACTAGTGAGCTAACCTGGAATCAATGAGCACAAAATACTTCCGGCAAAATATGAAAAAAGTTGTAGATGGTAGCTTGCCATGAAATGAGTTGAATGAATTAACAGGCCCCTCTTTATCAGTCCATGGTACAAAGTGCATAATGGACTAATACATTTGGAGTATTTCTAAGGAAATTAGTAATATCACTACAGATGGTCGTATTTTCTTGACTAGCTGACCTTGTGAGTTGATTTTAAAGCCTCTTGCTTGAGGCGTATGAAATGTTGTGGGAAAGTGCACTAACAAATGTAATTTTTGGATAAATTAACTTTCAACTTGACTTTAAACTTTAGCAAGACCAAAACTATTTGTGTACAAGCAATATTTGGTGTGGATACCATGCTCAGGAGCTTGCAATTAACTTACAAGGTCAAACTAGTAGAGTTTTCAAAAAACAAATGATCAAAAAATCTCTCATTTTCACTGCAGATGATTGTCTAGTTGAATACATTTCTAATATCTCTGATCATGCTACTGTTATACATTACCAACATGCCAGAAATTATTGATTAACACCCCATAACAAGGTATTACTACCTGGTACACCATAAAGGGACTTTATGCGGTAATTAAAGAGTAAGTCACCAAATTTATAGTATTTACGGTGAAAAATTTACAATTTATTCAAAAAGATTTTACAATTAATAAATTTTCTCCACTGAAAATTTCGGAAGAGAGCTTTTATTGTTCACCTGGTTATGGGGTGCAACATTTTGTATTAATTGATATTAAAGATTCAAATATTAAGAGTCTCAATAAAATGAAATGTTCTTTTCTTGGTATTTTCCTTCTACCACATCCAGTACAACAATGAATACAATCCTTCATTGATTCTTCTAAATAAAAATTAAAAATATATTTGGACTTACTTTCTCTCTAACTACTATTTTTCAATAATTTAAAATAAATATGTATAAATATGTATATATACATATATATAATTCATTCTACTCTCACTCACACAATGCTCAGGCCACATGCTACAGAGCTCTTTTTCTGTACTTGATGCAATGTTGTCTGCATATGGCGATATATCATACTGATATATTATATGTAGCATGTATAGGGTTTTTTTTTACATTTAAATGTGCATTTTATCATTAAAAAAGCCTGTGAGTGCTTGTCGGATGACTCAACCTAGGCATAGTCTTTCAATGCCAAACAACTCTAGGTAGACAATAAAGCAAACTCTTTTCAGATTCACCTTATATTACTGGTATACTGTGTTGTAATATTGTTCTTTTCTCAGGGGCTGAAGGCCAGCAAAGTACTAATTGAACAATAATAACCTCCACTCTACCTTTGGCCTTAAAAGCTCTGACAGCATTTTTCGACATTGCACCAAATTATTTTTACTGGCTCATATACCAGGTCATCAGCAGTTCTGACACTCAATGGTGTAATAATCCAAGAGAAACCCTTACTGTTCTTTGTGATTCGAAGAGTGTTTTTTCTTTGCCCGATTCCCTCTGTTCAGCTATAAGCTCTTCACTATAAGCAGTTACTATGGACATCTGTTGTCATGGCAACACTAGAATTGTTATGGGTCATAATGGATGATTTATAGAAACTGGTACACACAAAATACTAAAAGTGTCCTCTATAGAAAACATTAAAACAAACACAGTTTAAAATCGTTTATAAATTGAAAGTAAATGAGAAAAAATTCTTTTAAAAGATAATTATTCGAAAAAACCATAATGGCCTAAGAAGGAGAAGCCACTTAAAGTGAACCTGTTGGCCATTTTTATTGTTTAAACTCAAAAGTCCCACTTTACTTTGCTACTAAAACCTCATGCATAATATTATCCCTGTAATGGTGTCTTAAGGTACCCATACTTGGATCGATCTTTCTTTTGATTCTAGAATGATCAATTGCAGTGCCAATTTTGTATCACCCTAACATGCATCACGTGAATTGATGCATGTTAGGGTATCTGAAGTCAAGTGTTTACAGGCATCCTCATTAAGAAAATGATGCAGGATATAATACCAAATTTATAGTTTAAATATTAATGTTCACTAGTCAGTATCATTAATGATATCCATTGATGTAGATCGATGCTCAATTATGGTGCTGATAATGTTCAATACTCATAGGCCAGTTAGTATTATTATTATTATTCATTGGATATGTTTTCCACAGAATTACCGCCATTATGGTACTAAAATGCACTTTCTATGAAAATTTTGCATAACTTACAATAACACATGTCAACGGTGAACTCCAGGCAGCCGGCCATAGGCACAACACAGGGGTGGCTGTCCATGGTTGTCAGCCCACCACCAAACTCTGCTCACTGGGCAGTTGTAACCAATTGTGTGAATGGTCAGCTGGCCATACAGGGGTTGATTTAGTGTTTGATTTGCGAACAATCGTCCACTTGTGGTGATAGTTCGGTGAACAATAATTTGGGCATTAAACGCTGCCCACCTTAAGTGATCGATCCTGCTTCAAGAATATGTCGATTGAACAGGGACATGTTGGTAAATCCCTGTTTGACTGCCATTACTTTGGAATCGTATCAGCCAGGGATCGATTGCTAAAGGTGGTGCGCATCTATTCGCTGATTAATCAATGAACAATCATTCGGCGATTAGTCGCGTCACCACCTTGCAATCGATTGCTAATCAATTGCACGGGAATCGACCCATGGCCCTCTTTAGTATTGTTTTTTTTTTCTTTTAAATATTTTTTGGGAACTAGGCAGACTGAAAAACAATTAACAAGCCCTTCTGTCACAACAGGAAAGAGGCAATACAACCAAAGGAGATCTGGAGGAGGCTTAAGTATCAGATCTAAAAACTTCCCTACTCTGGCATGCCGGAAATTAAGTGAAAACCTAAAAATGATTGCTTCATAAAAGAGCTGTCATGCAGAGATGTATTTTACCTCCAGATAAGAGGAATTAAAGGGAGACCTAAAAGAGAAAGAAAATATTGGCCGATCTGACCTCTTGCTTTGCCTTCTCTACCATCTGAGAAGGGTGAAAGAATTTTTCTCCATTTTGCTTCTTGCTTCAAAAAACATGAAAGCTTTTAAAAATATATATTTGCCATATCTAGCTAATTAAAATGATCAGTGACAAGCCTGGCATATTTTCTATTAGGAGGAAGAAAAAAAAAACCTGTGCAGCAATAATTTCAGCAGAGTGAACAGGTAATTAGGCTCACAATTCCTGTTATTGTTAGCAGTGGGCGATTGCTTCGCTTCTTTAATGTTATACAAAAAGAAACCTACACACAGGCAATTAGAATCATTATTGAGAAGCTGCTTCTTGCATTTTACATATCCCCAGACCACATTTTGGCAGATAAATGTATATTATATTTGTAATAATAGATACAATGGCCCAAACACTAAAAAAGACTAAAGCTTGATACAAACAATTCTTTTTTTGTAATTAAAATGATTTGTTTACTGTATGTATGTTCATTAAGTGACATTAAGTATCAATAAAATACCAAAGCAGCATTGCCAACCGCCTGGTTACAGATTCAAGGGTGTCAATACTAGTGTTGAGCTCGAATTGCAAATATATTTGACTATATCTAGAATTCACAAATTTTGTGAATATGGCGAAAGATATCCGCAATTTTGAATATTTGCGATATTATGCATTGGGAAGCTTATGGCCATGCATTGCGATATTAAATTTGCAATGCGAAAATAAGTACCAAATGTCACGATTATAATTGCACATATATCATGTAACATCATACAAGATCATTGAGAATATTCACAAAGTTCGAATCCAATATTAGTAGAATTGTTTGCAAAATATCACAAATTTGAATATTGCCTATGCTGCTCCTGACTGGTCAGTCCTTGCTTGAGAGATAAAAAAAAAAATGTATGTAAGAAACAAATTACACAGGTATGTCTTTTGTGATATATTGTATCACATGTGCTATAGTACAGTACACATATAGTATAATACACTTTGCTTGTTTCAAATTCATTGTTTAAGCAGCAAAATGTTTTTATGGTTATATCTGAGGAGAAGTAAAAACTTGAAATATCAAGGATGGCCCATGAAGTCTGCAGGGGCTGGCCAGCCCGTTTGGGGTCAAGTTCACCCCACCCAATACGAAATTTTAGCATTGGATGTGGTGAGGGACTTACCGGCCATGAATCCTTTACCCCCCTTTTACTATGGCCCATGACTTTGTCTAAGTTTTTGTAGTGGTCCATTCTGTGCATTTGAGTTTAACATCCTTGTTTTAGATTGAATAGGTTTTATATATGAGACAAACAAACTGAAGCCTAACATCAGGTAATACTTTTAAAGTTTAGAGGATCTCATATGTGGGTCCACAATGGGCAATCTATCTCTCCATATTATGGGTTGTGGTCCCAAGCATATTCTGGCTATCCGGGGATACATAGAAGCACTCATAGAGAGGGAGGGAACTGGGTGGGCCTTCTAATGTCACTTGAGTACACAGTAGGATTAATTGTCATTTATCCAGAGAGACACCCTGGCTGAAAAGGCTCAGATGTTCAGAAGTATCATGAAGGTAGGACTTGTAGCCAGGTGGCGAACCTGTGTGTAGTTCATCTATCTGTCACAATCAATGTATTGTTATGGTGATAGCCATCTTAAAAGGTTTTAGTGTTATCTTATGTTTTATGTCATTTACCCTTAACCTTCTAATAACCCTTAACCTTCTTATATTCAAATTTAACTGAGCAAAAATATATATTCCTTGTGTTTGAGTACAGATCATTAGTGATGGCTGAACTTTGGCCAGGACCATCCACAAAAAGTCTGACGTCTTCCTGTTCATGGGGAGATTCAAATTCCCCACCTGTTCGTGGGGAATTTGAATAGAAAACATCAGTGATGCCACTTCTGGCACCTGGAATGTACAGTTCCCATTTTTGATATCCGGACGTGACATCACTGACATCACTTCTGGTTTAAGCCGGGTTTCTTTAAGTAGAGACTGGGTTTTCTACCTGGTCTAGGGTGAAAAAATTCTTCGACTGGCCAGATCTTTCTGCTCCTGATCCAGCCAGCGGTAGAATAACCTTCTTCCTGTCAGTAAATGGGGCAGGTCAAACACCCTGTTTGCCAGGGTAAGAAAAGCAAACTTGTTATGTTCACGGCCTTGCGGACAGTTCGGCCATCACTACTGACCATAAAGACTATTATTTTAAAGCAGAAGTCACCTAACTTTCACCAAAGACCAAAAATGTTTTCAAATTTAAAATGCAGCAAAATAATTGATAAACACAGGCACATTTTTAAAGCCCCACCCACATGATTACTAAATCGCAAAAACATAAAATCATAAACAATGTTGACAAAAATAGTTTTGATAATACTGGACTGATTTATTTGACCAAAATGGCGTAGTTTCACTTTAAATCTAATACACAGCTGCAGAATCAGGAAAGGAGAAAGGAACATACGTGTTTTCTAGCAGGGATTGCAATAGCGCTCTGAGTACTTTTGTTGTGATTGCTGAGTCATAATCAGGGACTTATCCACTCAAGCTAAGCCTTTCCTTTGGCTGGTAATTGCATTGAAGCCCTCTTTACAAAACACGGCTTACTCTTAAAGATTGGCGTAGAAATGAAGCCTTTGACATTGTTTAATCACAGAGAGGGGCTGAAAGTGCTTGGAAGAAATTATGGCTGAGCATTAGCGCTATTTCAAAGGGTGTTACCTAAATTTCCAAATAGTACAAAGGGGAACCAAACCCTAAATTTCCAATCCAATGAGGAAGAATATCAACAAAATAAAATTGTTGGTTTACAGGTTATAACTGTGTCTACCTATAGGGTATTGTATAGTACCTCAGTGGGAAGGGGGTAGAGATGCCCACAACATTTTTAATAGTTAATTTGGGAATTCATTGCCTCAGAACAACTGCTGGAGATGTAGGAGAGGAGCATTTACACATGAAAAAGATTTCTTTAGCACATGTAGTTTTTGAGTGCATTAAGTTTAAAATAAAGTTGAATTTTTGACTTGATCTTGTGCTGAAATGATGTTCAGGGGTTTTACAATTTAAGTCAGTTAGTTAAAAAAATTGACCTTCATTAGGGGATAGTAAAACTATTTACCTAAACTGCTACATTCCTTAACACTGCTAAATCCATGTTCCTTATCACTTAAACTTACCAGTTAACCTTGTTGGGGCCCACTAACCTTTATATACACCCATTGACAGGAGAAAACATTTCAACTTTTTTAACTGGCCCAGTGGCAAAATAAAATAATAAATTTCCAACTCCAAGCACTGACATAGCTCAACACCCACCCCTAGGCTCCTTGAGCAGTACTTATTGATGCAGGAAAGTCCATAAAAAGTGTTTTTCCATTTTAAATCGTCTGCTAGAAGTAGAGGTCAGTGAAGCAGAGAATGTATGATGCCAGCATCACACCTGTCAACCCTCCTGTTTTGGCTGGGAAAGACACATTTCCCATGTGTCTTTCTCTGTTAAATCCAGATTTAAAAAATAATTGTGGGTATTGCCTCAATTTAAAAATCAGGGTAACTTAAAATAGGGGGCAGTATTCACCCTCCAAAGTTCCCACCCTTCTTGTGCAGATGATGTGTGGGGCAGGAAGTCAGGAGGGAGGGTAATACAGTTAGCCAGCTACCAAATAGGAGTAAGGGGACATTAAACTTTCTGATGCCGGAACTTACATCAAGGACTGTCACTTCCAGTATTTGGAAAGCGGAAGTGGCAAGGTGGACTCCATCTTGACACTTCCACATTCCAAATACCGGAAGTGACACTCCGCTACGTCACATCCTATAGGTTTTCCCTAATTAGAAAAGGGAAATCTTGGCATGGCCAGCATCAGTTTCTGAATTACTACAGGTTGCATGATTACTGCCCCTCAGGGGAGGGTTCATGACTCCCAGCACTCACAGTATGTTTTCAGGCTTCCTGGTTGTATTGAATACTGGAGATGCTATCATAAGTTAGGCAATACAGCCTGAGTTTTGTTTTCCAGGATCAGGGACATTCAAAAATTTTGCCATGAGTTCGCTATTCAGTTTATTTATTTATTTTTAATGTTGCTTTAATTTTACCAACAAAATTTTGGTTAGGTGGCCAATTTGGATATGCACGACGCTCAATGGAGTTACTTGATTTGACATATGTTCTATACAGTTGACTAGTGTCCTGCTTTACAGAAGCACACAACATCTTGCTATTTTAGGCTCATTAGACTTTGACGTTGCGCTATTGTGTTCCTTAGCAACAGCACACCTGAAATATTCAGCATTGCTGGAAGCATCAGTAGATTCATTAGCTTTCATTTAGGAAAGACTTTCTATGTCATATGAAATAGAGTTACTTAGCACAGAGCAAGCTACGTTTACCAGATATGGAGCTTTATTGAATAAATCCACGCAAACACACGCAACAAAAAGGAAAAAAAAAGCATGCGTAATTTATGTAAATGCGTTCTGCTAAATCAATAAATCAAAGAATGTTTTTACTTGATATGTTAAATGTCTAAGCGTTAGAGTTGTTTGTTCTGCAAAACTTCTAGCATTTCAAAACAATATGAAAGGCTGGGAATTGTGCAAAACAAGCTCATGTATACAGAATTAGGAATACTTTCATCTTCATTTTACTAGCCTAGATAAATGTTCTTAATGAATAGTCTCATTTTTAAAATGATTATCTCCTGTCAATCTACTAACCTTTTACATATCTAAATATCTGTAATTTATATATCTTATCTAGTAGCTGTAGGCCATAGTGATACTGCAGTTTGTATAAAATGTATATTTAAGAAGCCTTTTTTTTCAAATAAACCACCAATCACCAAGACATTTTCTACCTTCCCACTTACCAAGATGTTAGGAAATAATGAATAAAAACAGTTTTTAGTAACCCCCTTCGCCGGCGAGAAGAAGTCTATAATTCATGTAGACACCCAATTTCTAGCATTGTACCGGGCACGGTCTGTTTTGGAACAGGAACTGTGCGTTCCATATACTGGAAGTGACGTCGCAGCGTCATTTCCGGTATAGTGCCCATTCAAATTCCCTGCCAACAGGGAATCCGGGACGGACATGGCCGATGTTCGGACATCACTAGACATAAGAAATAAGTGAAGAGAAGTATGACTATGCACTATTGAACATAGACAATATAAAGTGGACATAAGCAATAAAAGAAGTCAGATTCTACTGGGCCCCAACGGGCAAAGACTGAAATAAGAGAGGTCTTACTATGCCCCACTGTAAATGGACAGTATTAAGAGAGGTTCTACTGTGCCTCAATGGACATAAACCGTAATTAGAGAGGTTGAACTATGCCTTACTGAACATGGATAGTATTAGGGAACTTATACTGCATCTCAAAAATCATCTGCTCCAATGGACATATAACAGGAAAATCTCTGCTGTTCTCCGTGGATAGTTTTAAGGGAACTTATACTGCATCTCAAAAATCATGTACTCCAATGGACATATGAAATAACAGGAATAACAGTTATTAGATATATTCTACTGTACCCTGATGGACAGTATTAAGAAAGATTCTACTGTGTCCAAATGGACATAGACAGTAATGATAGAAGTGTTGAATGAACAAGTGTTGTAATGATAGAAGTGTTGAATGAACAAGTGTTCAATGAACAAATACAGTAATAAGAATTGTTCTACTTTGCCCTATTGAACATAGGCAGTAACAAAAGGGATTATACTGTACTCCAATGGACATAGAGAGTACTTTAAGAGATTGTACGCCAATGGGCCTAGACCAGGGGTGGAAATTTTTTTGGACAAGTGGGCCACAATGGATTTTTAAATGTGACATAGGGGTCAGACCAAGAGCCTGCAAGGGTCGCCTGGCATAAGGCTCCTAAGTCCTCGTAGCTAGGACAGGATATTTAAAAAAAGAAAATATGTTAAATGAATAAATAGAAGCTTTTGAAAGAGAAGCTTAAACATTCTATTGCAGCAACCTATGGCCTTTAGGAAACAATCCAAACAATTCTCCTCTAGGTGTTAACTTCACTTATTGCAGGGAATGAGGGGAGCCGGGGAGCCAGAGTGTTTTGACACCAAGGTGACAAAGGACCAAATTAAAAGACTAAATAGGCAGTTTTCAACCACCGGGCCTTAGTTTGCCCACGTCTGGCCTAGACTGTAGTCCTTTATAATTAAATAAAAATGTTAAAGGTGAAGTAAAGTGTTAGTTACATTCATATGGGGAAGAGAACTAGCAGACAATCTCTATGATTGAATAATCTCTACACTAAGCCCTGTTAAAGGTATCAGAAATGGTGTGAGGACAGGTAGAATGTGTTTTGATCATCTCGTGCAATAAATGGATATATTTTTGCTGGTCTCGGTGTGCAGTGACTGTCGTTCCTCAGAACTACAAAAAAGTTAATAATTATAGTAAATCTCAAGGAACAGCAGGAGAAAGGCAAGAAGGTTAGATCAGCTTGCCTGACATTTTTGGTTTACTAAAGTCAAATTCCAGACAGTTTTTCTTTTTTTCCAGACACAACAGATCCTTCCAAACTCTTTTAAAATCAATACGGAGTTTTAACAAGACATACTTTATCCAAGATGTTTTTATGACCACACGAAAGTTACAATACCACAAAGATACGAAAATGGACATAAATAATCTTTACATGGATATGATATGGCATATTAGACTCATTTGACATTTAACACAAAGAAAATGACTTTAAACGTGATGCACAAATTACTCTTGACGCATATTCTTCGAGAATTTATTTTTGTCTAATTTATGAGTCACTGGTATTATATCAATGAAAAATAGCGCTAAGTGAAACTGCTCCTGGCAATAAGGAATGATGATTTTAAGCAGCACACTGGAATTACATTGACTGAGCTAAGAATAGGTGTGAATATATTTTCTATTGCACATGAGGATAGCTTATAAGATACCCTATTTTTCAGCTGATAAGACGCACCATCAACTGGAGTGTCTTATTTGGGGAAAAATAACTAAAGAAAAAAAAAGCAACTGTCTGCTTCCTGACCCCCATTCTTACATACAGCAGAGATCTACATTAATAGTACTCTGTGTATGTAGAACAGGAGATTTATATGTGAGCTCTAGTGTTGAGTGAGAATATTTGAAATTCGAATATATTCGGCGAATATCTGACATTCGAGAATTAGCAATATTTCGAGAATGTGCGTTCGGATATTCGCAATGGCGGATATTCATCATATTATGCTTCAGCATTATTTACCGGCATACATCATGCATACTTATGCACATTGCGAATAGATACACACAATACGCACAATGCTCGTACTGGCTAAGATCCAGTATGGAGAGGAGAACCTGTAAAGCTGGTTCGCGAATCTTTGTGAATAATTGCAAACTATGCGCGATGTAAGCAAATAGAGCACAGTCAAATCGAATTTTGAATGTTTATTAATATATTCACAAACTTGAATATACACTTAGGTGAATAATCGCCTGCGCTGGAAGTTAATCACCTGAGGTGGTGATTTTTAATCCTATTAATGGGGACAAGTCCATTGAAAGTAGTGTAGGCAATTGGCAGGCGATTCTGCAGGCGATTGAAAAATGCCAGCTCAGGCGATTAACTGCCAGCACAGGCAATTAATCGCCTAAGTGGGAAAATAGCCATAGGCTGAGAGCAGGGGAAAATCAGAAGAAGACCCGCCTGCGGACATGCATTGGTGCAAAGTGAAAAGACTGAAATGACTCGATAATCTGTTTACATTTTGTGTATAACTTTCAGCACCATCTTCCTGGTGGAACCTAATCTCATCATCATCATGCCCAACAAGAAAGCCAACACAGTATCCGGTGGTATATATTATATCCAATGGGTAGATGAAAATGCATGTCATTGTGTATAGCATTTATATATGTAAATATAGCCTTGTTGTAAGATTCATTAAAGGAATTGTGGTCTAGCTAAATTTTCTGTGTGTTCATTGATTTATCATATTTGAAACTAAAGACTATATTATCACACTAACACCATATAGTTTGTTTTATTAATTTTACGTCTCTGTATATTTGATCCCAACTTACTTCTGAATGGAGCCCATGCTCTATAACAGGCTGTGTCTGGCAGTGAGTGTGTACATAAAAGAAGTATGAAATAACAGGAAAATTGCTAAAGTCACCATTCGCGATACAAGGCTTTTACAGTAACCTTATGAGTCAAATATGTTGAACCGAATGATTAAACTGTGAAATGATGGCGTCTCAAATTGCTGGTCATGGTAAAAAAGCCGGCTGGCTGCAGCTGGTGAAGGGCTTTCTCTACTGAGATAGGAGCACTTCACATATGATTGATGGTGGCCTCTATGTCAGGTGCTTGCTTGGCTAGGAGAAACACTATTATATTAACCCCTTCCTACAGCTTTGATGTGTCTTAGGCTATTGCTCACACGATCAGGCGAGATTTACTAGGCGATCTTTAAAAAATCATTAATTCTCTATGGATGCAATTTTTCGATCATGTCCACACATGATCAAAAAATCAAGCCCATTCAAGCCCACGATTAGAACGTGGGGAGCCACGATTCTAAGCGCGCAATCATGGCCATCAGTTGGGTGGAGACAAGCCCATTCAACGGAATGGATGCGATCAACGAAGATTTCTGCATGAAATTAAAATCGTGAGCACGAGGCGATTAATCGCCTATGTGGGAACATAGCCTAATGCATCAAAGCTACACTCAACATCATTGGTGGTGGGTGTCATTATATATTATATAATGTTGTGGGTATCAAGGTTGGTGACATGAAGAGGCTAGCCGGAAGGTAAAGCATTATATTACATTTAAATATAGAAGTGCCTTAGATGTAATTTGTTCTGATATTTGTTTGTAAAATAAATGATGACATATTAATTAATTGATGCACTGAACTAAATAAATGTAACTTTGGTATACCGAATACAGTGCACCCATTGTTTGGTGGGTATAGACTTGGATGGTAATTTTAGTAACTGTGAACACATCCTAGAGGGGAGTCAAACACCATTCAAAACTATAAGATGTGTAAGGCACCCCATACACGTGTCCATCCAAGGTAAATTTTGCAGATGATTGACCACTGTGCTTGTTTGCGGATTTGTAAGTATCTAGATGGGGAAAATAAACAATAGATAGGTAGATAGATAGATAGATAGATAGATAGATAGATAGATAGATAGATAGATAGATAGATAGATAGATAGATAGATAGATAGATAGATAGATAGATAGATAGATAGATAGATAGATAGATAGATAGATAGATAGATAGATATGGGATAAATAGATAGATAAATAGATAGATATGGGATAGATAGATAGATAGATAGATAGATAGATAGATAGATAGATAGATAGATAGATAGATAGATAGATAGATAGATAGATAGATAGATAGATAGATAGATAGATAGATAGATAGATAGATAGATAGATTTTTATTAAGTTATTATTGCTCTGTTGGCCGATTTGGAAGATTTCACATTCAAGTTTCTTTCTCAGTAGAAATAATATTTCCCAATTGTTTATCTGTTTCTGTTTGGAACATTTCATCATACAGACATATGAGTTACTTCCTGACCTTTCCCCGCTGCCTAATTAGATGTGTTATTCAAGCATTCGGGTATTTTTGTTTTCTGCATTTTTCTAAAGACTAGCGGTTATGAAAGCTATTATCAACTGATTATTATCAGCTTCTTATTACATGTATTATTTATTTATTTATTTATTTATTTTTTTAGATTCCATTTGCTACCTTATGTGAGAAACATTTTCTGCCATCGCACAAAAGTATACTTCAACAACGGATTAAAGCAGGAATACAACTAGTCATTACAATCCACTGTTAAGCCAGCCATACACAGTCGGATTCCATGGCCGCTCGATCACCTATCCGATCGATTCCGGCGATTCTGGCGGGAATCGCAGGTGTGATCGATCGGCCAATTAAGAGAATCCGATCGCTGCATACCACCTTGTCCAACGGATTCCGGGACGATTCCGTGTCCGATTGTCCACCTCACAAATGGCAACTCCCCCTGATGTGTGCAGAATCGGATCAAAAAGACCAACATGTTGGTTCTCTGTCCGATCCGATTCTGGGCCCCCGAACGATCGGACGTCATCGGACGGGCCCGGAATCGATCGTGCCGGAATCCGGTCGGAATCCGACCCGTGTATGGGGGCCTTTACTCTTTAGCTAAAAATTCACGCTTTGACTTTTGTACAAGAAACCTAAAGCCCCCCATACACGCATAGATCTGGGCATGATCCTTGAACGGCCCATTGCAGGGTGATGACATAATGAGCATACGGCCAGTTGTTCACACAAATGGTGCGTTATTCACCGGACGATCTTTTGGATGGGGACCCTAATCTCCATCCAAAGTAATGTGATCGTTCAGAGAAAAACGTCCATTCTCTGGCCGATCGCTACATGGGTGACAGGGATCAGTCACTCTAGGGGGGCAGCTTTGATCCATGGGAAATTTTGCGGTCGATTGGCCACGGATGTGTGTATGGGGAGCTTTATATTTGATTGTGTTGTGTGTTTTAAGTATCGTTCACCAGTAAGTAACACCACACAGTAAGATCGATTTAAACACAAACAAATCTACAAATGTACTATGGTGCACATGCTCCATAGTACAATCACATACAAATCGATCAAACACATACAAAACCCATCAGATACTTGTATGTTCAGCTAAAATGTATCCAATAACTCTCCGATTTTTATATACAATTTCAAAACTTTAAGGCGATCGTACCAGGTTCCTGAAACAATTTGCATATGATCGATTTAAACATCAAGCGGTTTAAGTCAATCGAACATAAAAATTGAACCATTAGCTAAGAAGATTGTTTATTTCATACAAAACATGCCCGCAGATTCCTCATAGAATATGCAGCTAGAGAGTTTGGTCACTTTCTTATGTACCTACCAACTTTTAAAGCAGTGCTCATTATCACGTCAGTACTGTGAAGAAATACAATTCAGCTAACCCCTTAAATGACCTTTAAATGTAAACAACCAGCAGCTGTTTTATTTTTGAGTTTTTTAATATATGTAGTTGGTTGGTGACTGGCATATCCTCCATGAATCCTCAATGCCTATCAAATATGCACCTCCTCCTACTTCTCCAATATTGATGTTTTTAATATGGATCAAAATTCCAACACAAGAAATGTGTGACCATACCTGTCAATCTTAACATTTTGGCCGGGAAAGTTGCGTTTTTATGTGGCTTTCCATGGCCAAATCCTGATTTAAAAAAAATCCCAGATTTTTCCTGAATTCTCTGTTACTCTGCCTGCTAATGTCCCACCCCGCACATTATAAGTACAAAGGGGGTGGGACATCAGTCCTCTCCCTGCTAAAAAAGCCAAGAGGTAAGGCCGGTAACGGAAGTGACGTTACTGACATCACTTCCTGTGTGTCCCCCATTTTGTTTTGTTTTTTTACATTGACAGCTATGGAAATACATCAGGGTTTTAGGGTGCCATGTACAACCCACAGTCATACATCAAATGATTTAAAAAATTCTTACTTCCTGTTATTTCTACAGTACAGAATGTAACCAAAAGGACACACAGACAGTAACCTCTCTTGATCCTTTTCAAAAAAGCAAAAATCTTTTGACTTTACATATTCTTAGAAAATGTACTAAATCAATCACTTCAATCCCTGGCCAACACATCCGTCCAATAATATTTTTCCCATGACTGTGTCAAGAACATAGAATTTCACTGATCTGTAGTAACAGCCAAACATGCTGACCATGAGTGAGTGTTTATAAAGGTTCATGAAAGATTTATGTTTCAGCTTTCTAGTATCTGTTGCTGTTTATAAGACGTCATCATTTTATTATTGTTCTTTCATCATCTGTTTGGGCTCGAATATAAAATTCTTATTCCATGGAAAATATTTCACAAATTCTCATCCTTGTTTATCTCTGTAACACTAATTCCAGCCTCCGACCTCTACACACATATGTTTGAAATAAGAATTGTTAAAACATTCTGAAGTTCTCATACTGCGAAATTTACTGTGAATGTTATTACTTAGTGACTATAAGTTATGATATCTACTTATGGGTCACAATGTCAAACATTGCAAATACATTAAAGGGGACCTACCACCTCACTGGGCATCAGCAGCACTGCTGATATATAGATAAATAGGCAATCACTGCTCACTGTTTTTTTTATTTTTATATAGAACTGCTTTTAGTCCATATGCTAAAACAGATGATGTGGTCTTGGGCATTCCATTACCGTTGATATCTCCAGGGTGGAATAATATACTAGAGTTGATATGGTTAAGGTGTAGACAGTGGTGTCACTGGGTTTGGTATCACCCAGTGCAGCAAAACTCATCGTGTCACCCACAATTCGAATCCGCGATATTTCTCGAATAATTCTACTAATATCGATGCCTAATTTGCGCATGCATTGTGATGAACACTATCATCAAATAAATGGTTCGAATCGATATTTATTATTGCGCTGTGATTATTATTATCACTGTGCATGGCCTTCTTGAGGAAGACTTGAGTCCTCTTTGATTTGCAAGTCCTTGTATAAAAAACAACTCTGGTTGTGAAGTTTGATGTCACTCCTCCTTTTGAAGTGCCAATCGCACTCCCCGCACAGGGTTTGTGACACCACTGGGTAGGTAGTATAGTCCGGGGTGCCAATGTCTGTTAAACAACAAAAAAGGGAGACTGAACATTGTTTGCTAACCCGCTCTGATCTTTGCTATAATTTGAAGGGACGGCAGAACTTAAAGTATAATCTTTGTACTCCTCTAGGATATGAGTCTATCAGTAAGTATACAAGAATGTGGGTCTCTCGCTCCCTACCACCAAATGACCGGCATCCCAAAATAAATACACAAAATTCAAACTATGGATGAGGTGTAAGCCACCTCAAACCAAGCTAACTTTCCCCTGTTGGAACAGGGGCTGGTCAATTTGGGTGGAGGCAAAATATACAGTAAGTAAGGTATATAACAATATTTAATAGAAAGAGAAATCAAGAAAACGATAAGCTGTATACAAAATTAGACAGCAACAACGTATGATCGGTACAGATACAATAATAAAAACATGGTATTAAACCAACAAAGCAATGACTGCTGCATGATCAGCAGCTCGCAAACCGCACATGATGTGCCATAGATAGTGTCCTGGACAGTACAAAGCACCCTGCAGTGCCAAGAGGGATCATGGATACCCCAACGCGCGTTTCGTGATTGACTTCCTCAGGGGGAATGATCGATGGCATGATTTGCAGGTCAAATTATCGTGATTTAGGCGAAGTGGTCTGGATCAGCTGTTGGGTCCAGACCTTTCTGATTCATATCTAACTACTAATCTCTTGACTGACTACCTGATATACCTACTACCAGGCTGTTGTGTGGTCGCCGCTGTCCCCGAAGGATGGGAGCCCCCCGTTCCACCTATCCATTGTGTCTAAGCTGAAACAATTCATCTTGCCATCTGCACGCCATGATGTGTCGCCTTTGACCTGCAAATCATGCCATCGATCATTCCCCCTGAGGAAGTCAATCACGAAACGCGCATTGGGGTATCCATGATCCCTCTTGGCACTGCAGGGTGCTTTGTACTGTCCAGGACACTATCTATGGTACATCATGTGCGGTTTGCGAGCTGCTGATCATGCAGCAGTCATTGCTTTGTTGGCTTAATACTATGTTTTTATTATTGTATCTGTACCGATCATACGTTGTTGCTGTCTAATTTTGTATACAGCTTATCGTTTTCTTGATTTCTCTTTCTATTAAATATTGTTATATACCTTACTTACTGTATATTTTGCCTCCACCCAAATTGACCTTTAAAGTCCCCCAGCCCCTGTTCCAACAGGGGAAAGTTAGCTTGGTTTGAGGTGGCTTACACCTCATCCATAGTTTGAATTTTGTCTATCAGTAAGTATTAAGTCCCTTTTGATGCTTTGTTGTTTCATAATTTCAATCCGCTATCTAACGTTAAATAAAGCTTACGCTTCCGAATAGCCATTTCTTAACTATGGGTTTCACAAGTAATCCTCCTCGTCACCCACAATGGTTGAGCTAATGCTTTCCTCTGCAGTTTATAGAAGTCTGTGAGTACAACACAGCACGCTCGCAGATAGAAATTCTTTAATCTCTGATAAGCTAAAGTTCTCTGTCCACAAAGGAAAGCCTGCTCACTAAATGTAGACACCTTCTGTTACAATCTCATGAACACTACTCGTGGATCCCCAAGGAGAAGATTATCAGCCTTACAACACTATGAGTAGGTTTAATAAACATACAATCCCAAAAGGAAACTATTGTGGTTACCAATTACTATTACAACCTGTATTGTTTTCAGTACATGAAGAGAATTGTGCAAAGTGTACTGATTAACTGTAACAGTACAACCTGTGACACTTCAAGAGGATAACACTGATTATCTAGTTACAATGTCTAGTGTTATATATATATATATGTTAGGATATATCAAGCAGCAAATGAACAGTCAGTTCTTAATTTGTAGGGATTATAAAATAGGCAAGTATTGATCTAAACTCAATAACAGTTAAAAGAAAGTAAAAATAACTGTTTAAAGTAAAATACTTGTTTAGAGTATCTCCAAAACAGTAGGTCTTGTAGGGTGCACCCAGTGCTGTTTACAGCTCTTTGAGGGCCCTATGAAATATACCCCCACCCCGCCAACAGAGGGGAGGGAGGATACATTGCCCCAAATTACCCCCGCCAACAGAGAGAAAAGAGGAAGATAATGAATCCCTGAATGGCCCTAAGTGCACCCACAATGCAGTGGTCAGTGGTTTCCCAAAGGAAAATAAGAAAGGTATATAGAAGTGTATTTATTTAATTTGTGAAGACATCAAGCCATCATTGTATGAAGGCTAAAAGCCCCTCCTCTTCTTTAGAACATAAAAATGTATTACAAAGTTTAAAAACGTATATATACACTAAAGTAGGTCCAAAAAATTGAGTACCTTTGATATCAACATGTATTGTGATTCTTCTGGCTTTCAACCCATTCTTATGTTGGGTTTACAAAATAAATAATATAATACAAAATACACTTATTAGTCCGTCACTAGAAAAAATTTTCAATTCGTAGAAAAATACATAGACCTTGCACCCAAATTCAAGGTTCCCTTTAAATCAATAGCAGATGTTATATTTCATTGGCAAGGAGCCTTTAGCTGTACTTTAACCTACTCAGTGGTCTTCACATTCCACATTTAAAAAAAAATAAAAAAAATGAGTCATTGCCTGCATTAATATTTAGGTCTATGGTGAAAGCCCCTCCACCTTCTCTGCACCATCAATGACGCAGAGAGGGTTTGAACCCAGAATAGTCTGTGAGATCAACAGGGACAGGTAAGTAACTACTAGGTAAGTTATTGAGTTAAGTCTGGTGAGGAACTGTGTGGGGTTCACCCACAAAAAATTTGAGTCTCCTGGACGCCCCAAACACAAGAGAGATAGAATGGGGAAAAGTGCATTTTGTTCTGATGGCGCCTCCATCTGAGCCTTTTCTTTGAAGTGGCATAAAAGAAACCCCTTACCGAATATTGGGATATGCGACCACCCACCAGGGAGGTTAAGCAAGTGATCCAATATGGAGAGAGTGTGTCTATTCCTGATGATCTTTCATACAAAAGTGTGTGCACAAAATGTTGCTTTTACTTGCAAAACCCAATCGCATTCCCCCCCTCCACAGTGTAACCCGCCAGCAAAACCACAAAATCATAGCGAATTTGACGGTCATTTTAATTACATTTGCTTTGTTTCAAAGGGTATTATTCACTTTTCTCGGCTTGAACTCACTTTTCTTCAGCTCTACGAGCTACACAGATGACGGTAAAAAAAGAGATATTTCTTTTTATAGATGTCTGCAGTTAATTGTCTTCTTGAGACTCGTTCCCTTATACCGCTTAATAAAAGCTGCTAATAATGAGCAAGGAATACAGCGAAGGGCATAACGCACTTCTAATTGAACGTTACTGTTGGGGCCCACCAAGCTCATTGTTTCCTGTCTTAGTTCATGCTTTTATATAAAATCGGCAACATTGATGTCTATTTTTCAACAAATACATGAACTAGCTAAAACAATGGTATCATGAACTAATTGATTTGAAGGTCCTACTAGTTACAATTCCACTACACATTGTAATATTTCTCTTGGGGAATTGTTGACACACATATGGCATTTGTTATCATATTTAACCGCCCTAGCGGTCAGGACGGCAGCATCTCGTCCAGCGCTGCTAGTGCTACTACTATAGCACTGGACGACATGCTGCCATCCAGTACACATCGGGGCACCGGGACAGCGCATACTCACAGTTCTGCGCTGTCCCGGTGTCCCCGATGTGACATGCTGCCAGCATGCCTCCTTCTCTCCTCTCCTCTCCCCCCCCTCCGAGTGACGTGATGATGTCACATCGGGGAGGCGGCGGGAGATTTGAAAAGTACAGTGCATGTAGAAAACTGATTTCAAGATGCATCTATGTACTAAATCTCACCCAAATAAAAAGTCACTGGTGCCCCAGATGTGTTCATATGCAGTAACCCTCTCTTCCCTGGTGTGATTTTACCACATTCATCACACCAGGTTAGAGAGGGTTAACTGCACATGTGGGGCACCAGAGACTTTATTTAGGCGAGATTTAGTACATAGCAGCAAAGCTTTGTGCCCTGATTTTTGTGTTTTCTCATTAAATTTATAAAAAAAAAAAAATTTATTTGACATAATTGAGTTTCAAACATTATTATATTCAGGGTGTCTACTAGACCCTTGTAAGGACATATTTTGGGAAGTTACATGCCTACAACATAAAGAAAAATGTACCATTGAAGTCTATGGTGCACTTTTGGTACAAGAATCTGGACCTCAGCAGTGCGCTAGGGAGGTTAATACATTCATATTTAATGATATTTCATATGAGTGTTCCATTGGCTGCCAATAAGTGAAACAAATGTATTTCATCTTCAAAGTTCAAGTCAAGTTAAAATTTCATAACCATTGCTATCACCCACCCTGACCACCTCCGCACTTTTTAGCCTACAAGACTTCTTCATCTTCTGGCTCCTCACTCAAATCTCAAATTCTTTTCATCATCAAGTCCATAAAGCCAATGGAAGTTAGTTAGCAGTATTAGTTGGAAAATAATTATAATGTTCAAGATCAACACTATCACATAAAAACTTAAGGCTCATTTTGCAATTGTAATATGTTGCAATTTTGAATTAGAAAGTAAAAAACTTAATTACGACCATCTCTAGCAAACCGGGCGCTCCTGGAGGCAGTTTATAAATGCCCTTTTGTTAACCTTATGGGTCAAATGACCATGAGAGGCGTTTGCTGTAATTGTGCGTTTAACAGTGGTTTACACCTGGCCATGTAAATTAGCCCTATGTGAGTTAAAACAAGCTCATCGGAGCAGTTCTAATTAAGCTCATCATATTGATCATGTGATTCCTCATAAGTCCATTTGCGGAACATTTTTTAGGAGGACTTTCCATTACTGTTCATAAGGAAAGAATTGTTTGTAGTCCAGAGCTAGGCCAATTCACGGCCATAGTTGCATCCGACCAACCGGCGTGCTCGCTCCCACCGAGCACATAAAGGGAGCCCACCTCCTCCCCCTCCGAGTTAATTGGCTACAGTCTGACAGGAATCACATGTGTTAGTGGAACACACGGGATTCCTGTCCTCTCTGTAGCTGACTCTTCACAGCGTGGTGACGTCACCACACTCTGAAGAGTCTGCTAAAAGTCGGCCATAGATCGGGACGTCTATGGCCAGCTTAAGACTGGCAATTTAACATTCATAGGCTAACCAGGTGCAAATAAAAAATGTACAAAACCCACCAAGTAAAGTAAACAAATGCAGCTGTAACTTAAACTAAAGCTGTCCATAGACCCTCAGATCCCTGCTCGATTCCCCAAATATTGATCTGGGGCATGTTCCTGCAGCTCATTCATTGATCGATCATTGGGGAATCAATGGCTCCCCATCTTGACAGATCAACCAAAAAAGCCCAGCAAGATGGCAGTATTTTTCTGGCCGATTGTGATCCAAAGTAGCTGATATGAATCCCGAGGCGTCAATGGCCGGCTTAAGGGCTTGTAATATTTCACTGTTTAAGGGCCCCCGTACACCTTTATATTTCTCAGATTTCATATTTCCTTTAGATCTTATTTTGTTTTGCCAAAACCATGTAATATGAGGGACTTTCTAAACAAGTCTACCTGTGTTCAATCGCAGAGGACCCTATACTACATAGTTGTTGGTAGATCTAAAGGATATCTGACAGAGAGATCTAAAGGTGTATGACCAGCTTCAGATATACTATTGGAGAAAGTATATAAAAATATAACCTTGGTAATATTAGCCACCGATATAGGTACATGTTTCCCTTGTTCCCCAACCTATTAGATTGTAAGCCTGTCTGGGCAGGGTCCTCTATTCCTCCTGTGTCATTACCTGTACCTGTGTGTTATACTGTGTTGTATCTCCATTCTAATGTATTGTACAGCGCTGCGTAATATGCTGGCGCTATATAAATAAATGTTAATAATAATAATAATAATGTTATAATATTCAACAAACAATATCCCTACACCAATACATTTTGGGGAAAAAAACTGTATTTTTTGCTCTATATAAAACCAACGCCCCCAAACTGGGGTAAAAATGTCTGCGCGCTTTATAGACAGTATATTGTCTGGGCATTCATGGTGAAAAATGATAGACAGCACCTAGGAAAAGGGAGAGGGGAAAGGAGGGAGTGATCATACCAGAGGGGTAAAACTCACACAGTCTGGGTGTGTCATTTCTGCTCTCTGCTCTGATTACTCCCTCCTCTCCCTCCTCCTAGGTGCAGCCTATAGACAGGAGTGGGGAGAGCAGGGAGTGATCAGAGCTGAGAGACACTGACAATAGCTGTTAGCAGGTGCTGTGTGTCTCTCTGCTTCAATCACATACTTCTCTCCCGCTTCCTTCTCCTAGTTGCCGTCTATCAACACTTAGGAGGAGGCACAGCAGAGAGAAGAAAATGCGCAGCCCGAAATGTCTTATCTACCTGTGCATCTTATCATGAGCAAAATATTGTCAAAAAATGTAGTAGTAAAAACAAGTAAAGAATGACTATTATATAAAGTACCGCAGGCACCACCCAATACTTTTATTTATAGAACCCATAAATATGAAGCATAAAAAAACAGTCAATAAGGCATAAATACATTTCAATTAATTATATTCAAAAGACAAATTTAAAAAGAATAAAAAAAGCTGACATTTCATCGAACGGTTAATGTGCGGATAGGTGTGAGAACATTATTTCCCACAGGTAATAATTTGAGCTACTACTAAGATGTTGACTGAACATTTCTTTTCTATAGCGCACACACATCAGTACAGGATTAGTACAAAATGTCCTGAGGTTTGGATGCAATTATAAACAAGGAGTAATTTTCTGGTCCTAATTAACTTCAGTTAAAATAACCATTGCATAACAATGACTCTTCAAGGATGCAAAGCTAAGGCCAGAAAATTTAGTTTTTTTTCTCTTGATATAATGAGCAATCCTTTCATTTATGGACAAAATTGGCTTTGCAAAGCTTGAGACGGAACAGCACGACCCCCTATCACGACTCTGATCAGACTCCCCTGTGTTTGAGATACAATTGTTTGCGCGCTATCGTCCTGCCGAGTTTAAACATTTATTTCTAAAACTGAATCCAAAATAAGCTTGTTAGTTTTCTTGATTTTCACTGTGTTTTTGATGTTGACAAATTAAAGGGAATCTGTCACCAAGGAAAAAGCATTTCTTTTTTTACTGTAATTCACAAAGTAGATCAATCAAATAAAATAACATGTTTTCGATGCATCTGCCGGCACCTAGATTAATGATGGAATTGCAAAATTAATGTCTCTTTGGCTGTAACCCTCCTTAAAAAAGCTAGTACAGTGGTGTTGGTTGACCATGAAAATTTCTGTATTCGTTGGAAATGTGATGTAGAGGATATTCAGGGGAGGGCTGACTGGCTTAGTCCTGGGGGGCAAATCCAATCAAGTGGCCCATTGCACCACCGAATCAGCTGACCATCCACACCCACCTTTTCCTTGTTTTATAACTGATATTGATGTTGTGAAGCAAGACAAATGTAATACAATCAGCCCCCAGCAGCCTCTCTCCTTCTGTCCCCAGCAACCTCAGCCTCTCTCCATCACCCCACGCAGCCTCTCTCCTTCTGCTCCCAGCAGCCTCAGCCTCTCTCCATCACCCCCAGCAGCCTCTCATTCATTCTCATCTCATACACATGGTGAAGATTAACAGAAGCTGGAACTGGGAGTGGGACGAAGAGGGGAGTGTAGATTAAGTCCTTCCTTCCATTTCCACTTCCTGACTTGAAGAAGCTCTGTGGGGCTGGGGTGTGGTGGTGATGGATGACATTTGTGGCGGGCCTGCATGGAGGGATCTGAGCCACGCCAACAACTGATGCCGGTAACAGCTGCTTGTCCAGTGCTGGTTTAGGGCAGCCTGGGGGCAACTGCCTCCCTGCCCCCCTTTCCAGCCCTTCCCTGATGATATTTATTTAAAGTGCACCTAAATTCAGAAACCAAAAAAAAAACATTTAAAAAATCTGGTTGTTAAAATCTATACGGCCATGAAATAGAATATGACCAAGAAATTTGTATACAGACGTAATGATATGACAGCTTTCTCTATCCGGAGTGAGATAAACAGAAGAGAGAAGATTGCCATGGCTGTGGTGATGAGGAAGAGAGGAGGGGCAATATTTGGCAATATATCCTTACAGGCTAAGATTTTTTTTGTTTACAGATCGTGCCAACAATAGGAGGTTTTCCAGCAAGAGTCACAAAGTACATCTGGTTAATGCACTTTAATATGGTCAGCAAGTGGGCTACAAGCACATGATTTAAAAAAAAAGTTGAAACCAAATTACTTAAGGACGATTGAAGTTTAGGCTATTACCTTAGAGTAGAGACAGCTGATTTTGTAAGTAAATTGCAAAGCCCCTGGTACATGGTATCATCACCAAAATAGATGGAGATGTAGATATGGGTTGCTGAAGCACATGAATCTGAGCCAATCAAGTACAACAGCTAGTGTGTTTGATTAGTTCACCCTGCATGCATTTAGCCGAATACTATCTTTAAGTTAAGTGTCCAAAAGCTAATAACATAGCATTAAATCAGGTACAAACTAAAATATAGGAACATATTCCGCATAGCATTTTAAATCTAGAAACAGATCCAATTCCAGAATAACAAACTAGTAGTTGTAGCTATGCCATAAGTTTTAAAGGCTCCCATATCACTTTCAGAAGGTAGAGATTCAAGAGAACAACATTCCCAGGAAGCCATTTCCAACAGAATCCTAAAAAGCTCTGCAAATTATATTTTGTGATTGATTTACTAATGGAGTTGAGATTGGCAACTTGTATGAATGCATGAAAAAGAATCCAAGAAAGACCACAACAGAAAGTACCTCTATTCAAGCATGGTGACTCTAATTGAAACCTTGGACACAGGTGTATGGATGGAAGAGTAACGGATAAGTCTCTGCTTCAAAGTTTTAGGTAAATAGTATGAGTACAGATTGAATATGTAACATTTTTACATTGCAATTTTTTATGTAACAGGTTTGCAAGTCATAAGTTACCGCAGTGGTTCCCAAATATTTCTTGCAGGGCCCCCCATTTCTATTTAGGAACATTATTGGGCCCCCCTACCAATTTAAACACAGGTTAATAATGAGGGCCAGCACCCCCCTGGAATACCTTTGTGGCCCTCCAGGGGCCCCCCCCCAGGTTGGAAACCAAAGTGTTAACCCATAAAGATAAGAGGGTCCACATTTATTATAACCACCTGGTACCAGTTTTTGTGGTTTGATGAGAAAAGTTGCAATGCCTCTATAACTTTAGAAAAAGACCAATCCAACTTATAAATTATAACTTCATAAGTTATTAATTTAACTTTACAATAGATTAAAACAAGTGGACCTGAATTACATTTTAATCAGATTTAGATTTGACATCAATAGATGAGACATCTTGCTTATCTTCCTGGGAGGGTCACACATGGCGCGCTTCCTAAAGAAGCGCACTACGAGTGTTCGTGGTGGATTGCAATAAAATTTGCTGCGATTTTCTACCCTCTTCTGGACCCGGAACACATCCTCGGTGTCACTGTTGTGTTGCATAACATGGAGGTCAATGGCACTGCGTTATATCTGACATCATTGGGGCGGACTCGGAAGGATCCTCCATTACAGGGCATCGCGGGGGGATTTTTAGTGGACAGGCAAGTTTGCATTGCATTGCATTCATTGATTGGAGCTGAGCATATAGCATTAATGGTGATTTATTTCAAAGGAGGTAACCATATAAGATTAAAACCTTGAAAGAAAATCTCAATCCAATTCCAGACAAATACAAATACTGTCAATTAGTCAACATTACATAAATACCATAATAAAACAGGTGTTGGGTAGGAAGCGGATAATCAGCATACTTAATTTGCCGTTTCCTGATTTTAATGTATTTCTCTTGCTTGGCATACTCGCTCCGCTTCCATTAATTGATGCTATATATGAAAATAAGTATGTGAGATCTTTTTATGGCAATTTGCTTCAAGTATGTTATTCCGTTTAAAAACAGAACTGCAGACAGATGTAAAAGACACAAACGAATGCAGCTCTAAGTTTATTAATACTTTGTGCATTTATTTTATTGTTAAATTCAATACTGCAAGTGCTTATAGGAGGAGAGAGCAGAGAGATGAGATCATAGCTGTGTTTCTTCTCCTTCCGTGCCTATATTTTCAATCTGGTAAAAAAAGAAACTTAAGGTAGCCATAGACGTGTCAAGTATTATTACACAGTAAACAATTGATCACCAGTCGAACATTGATCATTTGTACCTCCACACAGTGTTATAGATTCACAGATGATCGTATTGTTTTTTTAAAGTGTCATTACCGCTTTCTGCCACAAGAGGATGACTGGAAACCAAAAAACGCCATGCACATGTGAAATATCAAATGAAAGTTACCAAGATGACCGATCACTTTTCAATAAATTTCATGGTCAATTTCACTTGTCGTGATTAAACTATGTGGACAGCAATCGATTCCTATTCAAATGACTTCAAAAGATTGACTTTTTTAGGGGTGACTGAAGAGCAGTAACACTCACACGACCCTTCACTCCCAGCACCATCCTCTCTTCTGGGACTCTGTGCGGGGGGCGGGTTCTCTTCTTCACTCCAGGTGAGGAGGAGGCAGTGAGGAAGCACAGGATGAGTACATCTTCAAATATTTATTTAACGTTTATTAAAAAAGTCTGGCTTTAATTTCAAGGCAGAAAAAGGAGTCTCCTTCCTTGCATAAAGCCCCCAAAGCCCAACAAAAACCTCATAAAGTTATATTAAAATTGTATTTACCTCTGAGCTGTCACAATAGTGAAGCTATACTCACTTGCTGTGCTCTTGTCTGTGGCAGTGCCCATATCAAATAGATGCCAGCCTTCCAGGATACCAGGGTAAATGAACTGCAGTAACATGTATGGCCAGTAGAGGCTGTCAAATAGTTTGTTTTTAATTGGTTAAATGTAGCATCATAGGTGAACAGAGGGTAGGAGTGATTAGGGTCATTCAGTATTATCTCATAACAGATAAGGATCTTTTGTGACAGATCATCCTCATAATAAAGTGTCTGCAAGTTAGGGACATAAAGTACATGAACGTTTAGGTGTTCTTTAACAGGACATAACTACTTGGCCTTGGGTACCTACATGAAATATGCTCATAAGCAGAAAGAGAAGAGTGTCAGATGGAAGGGTTTATCAATGAATGTCTTGTCCTTCACTCACTAATAGTGATGAGCAGCATAGGCAACATTCGTATTCGCGGCATGCCGCAAATTTTATGGAAAACATTCGGAAAATATTCGCATTCGGCAATATTCGGGGTTTTTTTTTATTGCGAATATTGGCAGTTTTTATTGCAAATTTTGCGCGTGCAATATATGTTTAACATGGCGCGAATTTTTATGCGAATTTCTAAAGTGACGATTTTCGCAATATATTCACATCACCCCAATATTCATTTAAAAAACTGTTGATGGTGCTGCTAAGCTCTTGTTGCAGCCTTCCCATTCGTCCACTCACATTGAGAGGCGTGTGTAATGGATAAAAAATACTGAATATCCGGAATTGCAAATATTCAGCAATATATTCACCATCTTCGCGATAAAAAATACTGAATTTCCGAAATGCCGATATTCGCGATTAATATTCGGAATCCGAATATTCGCCATCATCACTACTCACTAACTGAGGTTAGTTGCATTTTTAATTACCAAAGAGAACTAACAAGTCTCCTGCCCTGTCATTCAAAGCTGTACTGTTTAAATCTTTGGATTGGATTGGCAAGGAGCAGGGAAAAACTATGTATTTCTCATTTGCAAATAGTAACAGGTTAGTCCTATCTGTGAGTTTATAACTCAATGGAAGTTTGGACAAGAAAAAAAGAAGAGAGAGTTATAACCTCTATTTAAGATGGTGGGAGCATGTCAAAGGTCAGTGGTAGGATTGGGAAGCAGTTTACTTATGCTTTTGGCTATTGGAGCAAGAGGTGTGGAGTGGGACCCTCCTGAGTCAACAACCACAGGAGAATCATGTATTGTAGAGACATTCTTTGTCACTTAGTAGTAGTCAATCTACTGGTCTGGTCTCACTACTTCGCCTCTTGGTAACCAGTGATCGAACAGTAGTGCCATCGTCTTCCACTGTGTTTAGATTAGTTTAAAGTTGGGGAACCCCAAACAAAAAAGGATCTTTTTAGGCACCCGTAGGTAATAGAAATCGATTTTATTGTTTAAAGAGTATCAACGCGTTTCGTGGTACTGCAGACCACTTCTTCAGGATGATAAAGTGTTTGGTTTGTCTCCTGGCTCTTTAAATATTTAAGAGCCAGGAGACAACTAAACACCTTACCATCCTGAAGAAGTGGTCTGTGGTACCACAAAACATGTTGATGCTTCTTTGCAATTAGATATTTAATCTGAGTTTAGCTTTAAATGGCAAATTAAATAACCTTTAATATGAATGAGATACACATTTTTATCATGTAACTATATACATAAAAATTATCTCGAGCGGGTGCTTGCATTTCTTAAACCATGACCCCGGGGGTACATGGAGGTAACCTGGTACTTATTTCCTCAACTAAAAAAATTATATAACACCAAAGAAAGGAAAAAGTCGATTACATATTTTCCGCCAGACAAACATAATCAGGGAGGATTTCATCTACAGGAAAAAAGAAACATGAGCGTTGTAAGATGCAAAGGAGAATAATTTATTTCATTAAAAAAAGGGAAGAAATTACAGTTGTGTTCTTCCCTAAAGCAATAATAAATAGCAGTCTGCTTCATCTCATAACTCAAATACACAATATACCAGAACCCCTTCTTCCCGCTACTCTGCCTCAAAGGTCTCCAGTAATTACCAGTCAGTTGTCTGAAAGTGCCTGAGAGGCCGTACATTTCCAGCATGATGAAATTCCTCAGTATAGTAACAAGACTGACAGCGGGAACTTGTAATATGAGAAGATCAGGAACAGGACTCACATATATATATATGCAATAAAAATCATACAGCAGACTAATGCAATAAGCAAGATTCATTGGTAGTCCGAGCCCGTCAATGCTTGGCATCAGTGCACACAAATAATGAAACGGGCTGCAATCACCTAGTGTAACAACAGTAAAGGTTTCTGGTTCCAATCCTCACTTTTGTGATCCCTAACAGTAAAATGTTCCTATAGCCCCAGCTATTCTTAGTTAATAGAGTAGAACAGTGCAAACTTGCCTTATGTTCTAGATATGGCCGACGTGGGAGGGGCATACCTGCCAACCCTCCCGTTTTGACCGGGAAAGTCAAGTTTTTTCTGTGGCTTTCTCGGCCAAATCCCAATTTCAAGAAATCCCAGATTTTTCCTGGATTCTTAAAATCATGTTAATTTAGCAGGGAGAGAGCATCACTCTCTGCTAAGCGACATTAGCAGGTAGAGTAACGCCATCTCCCAGCTAAAACAGCCGAGAGGTAAGCCTGGAATACGGAAGAGCCACGAACCGCAAACCGGAAGAGACGTCAGTGACTGTATGTTCCCCCCCTTTTTTTTACGTTGAAAGCTATGGGGAGTAGTTCTGCAACTCAGTGATATCAGCAATTTAGCGACATCTGTCAAAGCTGACATTTTTCAGTTTACAAAAAGAAGTTCAGCTTATTTTCCTGAAAATAATAAATTAAGCCTAATAAGGCCCCTAATATCTACAGAGCAATTAGTAGGGGTTTATAGTGTTCCAAAATGGCAACACGTGTATTACCACCTACAATTTGAATGGGTTTCCAATACCAAAACATGTACAAAGATAAGACCAGGGTGGCCCAGTTGTTCAGTGGAAGGGTCCCAGTTTCATATCTCAGTCTGGGCACTATCTACAAGGATTTTTTTATTTTCTTCTACTGTCTGTGAGGGTTCAGTAAATTTTAAAATGAAGTCAATGAAGTTGTTTTAAAAATCTGAAAATGTTCTGTTTTTAATCCTTCTGTCGTGTTCAGGTGGTTGTTTAGTCCCAGGACTTTGCAGATCTTCTTACAAAAGCTTAGGCGTTTGTAGCCGTGAGCTTTCCACTGACTTACACTGTGTTAATTACATATATATGACTGTGATATTGGCATTAGATTGTGACCTTAACTGAAGGGACAGATAGTGATATGATTCTGTGTGGTGCAATATTTAGCCACTATAAAAAAACAATAACAATTAACAATAATGGTGGTGCACCTCAATGTTTATTCACATTCTATCTTGAAACCTGAAACCCCCCAAAAATTTACCGTCTGAATTCTCTTAAAATTCCCTTCAGATCCAATTCCTTTATTGAATTTAGGATCAAATCAGAATGTTAAATGTGTATGTTGACTTGTGCCTACACTGACTAGGTGGTCTCAGTTATTATTCTAAATAACAATAATGTGGCCACGCATGTCTATCACCAAAAGCTAAGTCTAATGACCACCTTGATTTTTCACTCTTATTTGAGCAGTACACGTAGAACTTCTATTAAACACTGAAAACTGAGATGGTGTTTCCCTACAAGTCATCTGATACCTTAATTTTCAGAACATTATCATTCATTAAGCAAAAGTATTCATCATGCAAAGCGTTCCCACTTCCCTTCAAAACATCAAGCCTGCCATAATATCACTACATATAATTTGTAAATCCTTCTAATCTTTCTGAAAGATAGCAGATCATTTGGGCTGTCAATCAATAACTCCCCTAATTACTACTGTTTCATTCTGTCAGCTATTAACTCTCTGCAGATGTTGTTATGGAGCTCCCGGCAAAACCATTGTGCCAAATTTTGGTTCAACTGCTAAAGAGATATGATGGGCTGAATGACAAATGATCATCTTAAAATATCTAAAATAATAATTAATAAGTGATTGACACTGTTAAAGTTTGCTTTGTTTTTGTAAGATTTTCCATGGTGTAAGCTGATGTGTAACAACCCTAAAATGTAGGAGGGATATTTATGAAAAAAAATGAATTAAAAAGCAAAACAAGGGACAAAGATCAACCCCTGTGAGTAACATCTCAACTTCTTCCTCTCCATTCATATTGTTATATAATCTCATGCTAACTACTAAGCAAAGTATGGCCAAATCTGGTAAGATCTTTTGAAGTACTGGAAAATGGACAAAAAGAGACAATTGGATATGGCTTAAGCTAGCCATACAAGTGTCGGATTCCATGTCCAATCGATTCATCATCCGATCGATTCATCGCAGGTTGATCATTGGCATTCAGAGTATCCATCGCAGCATCCACCCTTGTCGCTATGCGGATCGGCACGATTCCGTGTGCAATTCCACCTCCGATTCCACCTGCACAATGGCAACTCCCCCCTATCCTTGCAAATCGGAATGAGAAAGACCAACTTTTTGGTCTCTCCGTCGATCCGATCTGAGCCCTGAAACGATCGACCTGATCGATCAGACAAGTGTGGGCTGCATGCGATTCCGGCACATCGTTTTCGCGTGCACTTATCGAGGCAACAACTCGCATCGATCGTGCCGCAATCCATGCGAATCCGACACGTGTAGGGTCCTTAAGAACTAACTGGGCCAAGGAAGAACCAATTGCACATGTCTCTGACAGATAGATTGGGATAGAAGAGTGGAATTGGATATGCTTAAACAGAATCTGCCAAGAATGTCAACACACGAAGAGTCCAATATGTGAACATGTTTTTCCTGTAGATTGGCACGAAAAGCCAATGGTTTATACTGAGGTTGACTTATGGAAATGGGCCAAGAGAGAGGCCAACTAGATCTGGTCTTTGACTAAAGTAAAGCTTCGCCATACCCGTGTCGATTCCATGGCCAATGATCACCTCACCCTCACCCAATCGATTCCGGCGATTCTGCCCGGGAACGCACGGTGTGATCAATCGGATCCATTAGAGTTAGTTCCAGATCACGCGTCATACCACCTTGTCCAACTGATTCCGTGTGGATGATTCCGATGTCCGATTGGTCCACCTCACAAATGTCAACATCCCCCTGATCTGGCATTGCAATCAATCTGCTATGAACCAACATGTTGGTTCCGCCTGTCCCGGATAGATTCTGGGAACCTGCCTGAACTAGTCGGCTACCTGATTCGATTGGACCAAGGTGGGCTGCATGCGATTCCGGCACGATCGTTACGCTTGGCACGCGCCCGGAAATCGATCTGCGGACTCCGGGTGGGGAATCCGACACGTGTATGGGGGCCTTAAGAATCGGCAAGATCAGCAAGTATGAATGAATATGGCTTCAACAGAATGGCAAAAAATGGGCAAGAAGAGCCAATTCAAAATGGCTTGGACAGAATTGCAAGAATGGGCAAGCAGAACCAATTGGACATGGCTTTGACTGATAGAATGGGCATGAAGAGCCAATTTTATACTTCTTTGACTGATAGAACGGGCAATAAGAGCCAAATATTTATGACTTAAATTGATACAATCGGATTTGAGGTAAACGAGATTGATGTGTATACCCTTTAATCTTACTAGGATGCCAGGAGACCTGGGGAAATGACAAACCCCAAATCACAAATTAAATTGAGGAATGGTTGGAGTAAATGTCATTGTTTTAATGCTGGTATGTTTGTTTGATAGATTACCTCTCAATTTCTACTCTTCAACAGCAAGAGAGACTTCAATTTAACAGTACAAAGAAACATATATATATACATGAATGGAAAACCTAGCCTGTCAGATTTTAATTTCTATGTCGCTGAGATTTTCACTCACTTCCTGTTTGATGAAACCTTTGTCCGGAAATTAGAGTAAGGACAGGAAGTTAGACCTAAGCAGGGTACAGACCTGCAGATATGGGCCAGATCGATGGCCGCTTCAAGCGCCGTGCATGCTCACGGCCATCTTTCTGGCCCATAAAATATGAGCCCATAGCTGTTTTTGAGCGGGATAAATGAATCCCGCAAAAAAACAGCCATGTTGGACATGACCGTAAATACGGCCGATGTCCGATGCTTTGCCTAGAGACCACGGTTCTCCAGGCAAAGCCCTGGTAGCAGTAAACACCAATCCTGGCTTGCAATACTCCTATTCAAACCTTAAAATTATTCATCTTGTAGATCTAAAGGCAATATCAGGAATATACAAAATTATAAATATAAAGTCGTACACGGTAGGATTCCAGCTTGTTGGTTTGTGTAAATCGCATGTAAAGAAAACATATTTGTGTCAGTTCTCCTTTGCAGCCAGTTTTGTATTTTAGTAGAAATGAATGAAAAATATCTCTCAGCCGATATATATGGAATGACTTAGAACCAGCACAAAGCATTACAAACACATGTTACCAGCAGCTGTCAGAACTTCCAAATGTCAAACAGAGCTAGTGGTTCCAAATTGCCTATTATATTCACTTTGGCTCTATGTCACTCAGGTCACAGCCATGTGCATGAGAAAATCCTTTTTTGAAATGGATTCTATACGGCGATATATAACATAGTAGTATTTCCACTACACCGTTGCTTTCTAGGTCACCTATTTACATTAATGACTATGGAAAAACATAAATCATGAATTAAATATCATCTTAATGTGGAGGGAGGGGTTTAACTAAAATAGATTTTTCAGTAAACGATCTTGAATTCTCTCGTGTATCTCTCTATGGCTATCTCAGTAAGTTGTCTGCAAATTGTCATCAATAACAAGTTCAGAATGTCACATGCTCTATGTAATTCTGTTTTAATAAAGCCTGATCTTTATTGCATGTATCTAGAGGAACGGAGTCGCTGACCTTTATTCTTCCGGGGATCATTTCTCTGAACTGTGTCCAAATATCACCGGAGCTCATCCAAGTCAATGGCAAATAATTCATTTTCAAATCTTCGAAAAAAGGAAGGAAGCTCTAACTCATGACTTAGATGTCTACTTGAATAGTTGGAACCCATAAAGTGCACCTGTGCCCACCTATGAACATGAATGTTCTTTTTGAAACCTGCACATGAAATTAACAATAGTGTGTTGTAGCGTGTTGGCCATCCATGAATGCAGAGAGTTTTGAGTTCAAGTGATCCCCAATATTGGGTAACTGAAGGCATTGAAAAAGCTAGTTTTCTCATATCTCAGATCACTTCTTTATGCTTAATACAATTCTGGTTTTTGAGACTCGCATATTTTTCTCTGAACTGTATTCAAATATCACTGGAGCTAATCCAATGGCAAATAATTTTCAAATCTGCGAAGGAAGGAAGCTCTAACTCATGACTTAGATGTCTACTTGATTAGTTGGAACCCATAGTGCACCTTTGCCCAGCTATGGACATGAATGTTTTATACTTTCCTTGACGATCTTTTTGAAACCTGCACATGAAATTAGCAATAGTAGAGTGTAAAGTGTTAGCCATGCATGAATAAAGAGAGTTTTGAGTTCAAGTGACCCCTATATTGGGTAACTGAAGTCATTGAAAAAGCTACCTTTCTCATATATCAGATCACTTCTTCATGCTTAATACAATTCTGGTTTTCGAGACTCGCATGTGTCAAAATATCCCTGGAGCTAATCCAAGTCAAGGCAAATAATTCATTTTCAAATCTTCGAAGGAAGGAAGCTCTAACACATGACTAAGATGTCTACCTGAATAGTAGTTTTATACTTTCCTTTGATGATTTGTTTGAAACCTGCACGTGAAATTAACAATAGTAGTGTTGTACCGTGTTAGCCATCCATGAATGCAGAGAGTTTTGAGTTTAAGTGATGCCCTATATTGATTAACTAAAGTCATTAGAGAAGCAAGCTTTCAGGATGTCTTAGATCCCTTCTTCAGACTGACACAATTCTGGTTTTGAGACATTTATACACAAAGGTACATGGTCATAAATATATTAACTAAAACAACTGTTATGTGTTAATACACTTCACTGATGGAGATGAAAGTGAAAGGTTTGTTAGTGGAGATACTGATCAGTTAGGAAGAGTTATAATAGAGATAAGAGGTCCAGGTGTAATATACACCTCCAATAAAATGTCCATAGACCAGGGCAGCAAAGAAATATGGCAACATAGATATTTCTAGGAGAAACCTAAATAGCAATGAGTCTTGTAAATTATCAGAGATTTAGCATTAATACTTAATTGACTTAAAGATAAGGAGTCGAGACAGACTTGCTGTTCAATGATGAAAAGTTCCATCAGTTTTGAAAACAAAAAAGGGTGTTATTGCCAGTGGTCAGGAATTTAACTGAAATTGTAGAGGCACTGTGGAATAATTAATCCACAAAGATCACAATATAGATATCAACATAATGTTTGAAATATTACCAGCTGTTTGTTCACATTAAGCGGACATGTCTATCTCATAAATAGTGTTGAGCCAAAATATTTGAAATTTGAATATATTGGACGAATATTTGACATTCGAGAAGTCGCAATATTTTGTGAATGTGCACTCGGATATTCGCAATGGTGGATATTCGTCATATTATGCTTCAACATTGTTTACCGGCATACATCGCACATATTTGTGTGTATTGTGAATGGATATGCACCATGCTCACAATGCTCGTACTGGCTAAGATCATAGAATGATCAAGAGAAGCTGTAAAGCTGCATTGCGAATCTTTGCGAACAGGCGTGTGTGATGGAAGGCAATAGAATACAGTCTAATCGAATTTTACGAATTTCAAATGTTCCTTTGTATATTCGCAAAATTACGTGAATATACCATATGCTGCTAAACACTACATAAAACCAAAAAAAAACACTATGGTGATATGCTGACTTTTAGTTGCATGGGGTAAATTAGTGCTTTTGTCTAATAAATTAATTCATTCACCTTATTCTCTCACTTTACTAGTCTGAACCCCCACTGCTATCTCTACAAAGCTATTCATCGCTTGGCACTGGCATCTTATGTAAATTCCTAAATTTCATTGCCAACATCCTGCCCATTCCCTAGAGAACAAGAGTAGGGACAGTGAGAAATAGGATAAATAAATGCCCTCTCAATCACCCCCTAGACAAAAACTGACACTGAGTCTTGCATTAGGAACTTGTCCAAGTGCAAGGGTGTTTTTGGAGCCTAGAGTTAAGCCCACCATATACCTTTAGATCACTCCATAAAATTTCCATTAGACCTACTAAAAACTATGTAGTATATTGGCCTCCCTGATAGAATACATAGTAATTGGAAGGTTTGGAAAGCTTCTCATATTACATGGTTTTGGTAGAACAGTTGATTGTACGGAAATTGTATGATAAGATTGTAAGATGTATGGGGGCCTTTAGGCTTAAAAGATACTAATGCTGATGACTACAGCTGCACTTGGTTTCATTGACAATTGATACTCTTAATCTCAGTTTTACAGATTGGTTCAAGGTTCAAAAATTTGCTTCCAGCAGCTATAAGGTGGTTGCACATATTTTACAGTTGTTAAGAAGGCAGATGTGACATCCCTCCCATGTGCTCTGTATAGGTGACTCTCAATATGTATTGGCCCAAAATCACCTGGGAAAAAACTTATGAGCCTTCAGGCAGTTGTGATTGTTGAGCAGAAAACGGCTGCAGATGTAAATAGTACCATAAATTGGATGATAAAAAAGTATTCATCTCTGAACAGCCTAATTAGAGTTTTAACTATTTGAGTGTACTTGTTTTAATCATTTTAGTTAATTGTAAAATGTTCCTTAACTAGCAGGCCTATAAGTGACCTACTACCGTAATTACAATTAGGGAAATAGTTAATTCTGTTCCCATCATTAGTGAAACAATTTATAAGACTTAAAAAAAAAACATCAATTAATTCATTTCTACCTAAAGTGTTAGAGCTTGGGAAGGGCAGATACAGAGCGTAAGCATGCCCACATTTTAATTCTCTATGTCACAGTAAACAATATGCAACTCATCATTAAATTGTGTTATTTCCCTTTCTAGTCTTTCATGCAAATTTTTTCTTGGTATATTTTAAACCTAATGATGTGTTTTCTGAAACTAAGAACAAACACTTAAGAAAGATGTGAAAACAAGCAGGGCAGCCAGAATTTAAGAAACACAAGCCAAGCGCAATTTGCAGTAAACATGCCTAGATATATTTTAAAGATCAAGGAAACAAAAAAGTGAATAGCGGGAAATGCATTTGTTAGAAACAAATTGTGCTTGACCTTTCACAAAATGTTCAGATTTAAGTAGTGTTATTTAGCTATTCCAAATCCCTTTCACCTAAATGATCAAAACAAGCTGCTGTTGCTTAATGTTTTCTGGACTTGCACAAAAGATTGAGTTTTTAAGTAATTTTCCTAAAATGTTGCCATGTATAAGACACAAATGTCTTCAGTTATTGTCCAAGTACTCAATATGATCATGAGAACATTTCACAGTTGTTTTCAGTGGTCTACAGAATATCTGGCCAATGGAAAAAATATTATGTATCTTTTTAATTGCCCTTATGTTTTTCGCAACAATAATTGGGGTGGTTTACTTAAGGAATTAAGAAGTAGTGGTAGAAGAAGTAGAGAGTTGAATTTTTTGAATAGCTGACTGTGTGAGCTAATTGCAGAGTGAGCTGGTATCATCACCAAATTGCTGAAGATGTAGAGAAGGGTTGTAGTAATATTGAATATTTTTTTTCTCTAGCAGATAAAGTTTTTGCATAAATTAAGTTCAAAGCCATTTGAATGTATTTGTTTTAAATAATAACTTTTTATTGGGGGAAACATTTCAAGACAGAGAGATAACAAATACATGTACATTCCAATAAAACATTGAGTTACAATGTGGAAGATTGATCGACAGAAATGAGTATGAAATAATATTGGCTATAAGACAAAACTTAGGGGACACGGGTGGTCCCAGCTTAATGACTCACAGGATCTGACGGGTTCGGTTAAGCATCAATCCATCACAAATAGATACAGCTGAGACAGGGTTCGGGAATGACAGGGAACTCATAGGGCGAAAAGGACACTAACAGACAGAGAGTGTAGAAAGTGTGATAGAGGGAGAGAGAGAAAAAGAGGGGCATTTAGTAGAGGAGGGACGGAAGAGAGTGAGGGAGAAAGGGGGGAGAGGTATGGAATGTGTGCGGTGGCCACCACAGGTTGACGCCCGGTAATCTTCATGCATATAGGTCTAGCTTTTTTTCTATGAGATGAAATTAGGCTATTGAAATTTTGACTTGATTTTGAACTTAAATTATGCAAAAACTATTTGTGTGAGAGCAATACTTTTTTTTGTAGTATACCCCCAACACATCTACAGCAAGTATGATGATCATAGCATGCTGAAATTAACTTGAAATGGTCTATAAAGCTTATTATCAGATTTATTTTGCAAAGTGAAATCAGCCTTAATGTGTCTTTAATAACTACTGCCAATAATGCCCACACCCCCTGAAGACAATTCAACTGGCCACAGAGGTAAGGCTGGAAATGGTCATGGGTAAACATGAGGAGTAGTAAGGCATTATGGGCCTGATATTTCATTAACTTAAATAACAACTACCAAGATTGCACGCAGTAACCCAAGAAGACAATTCAACTGTCCACAGAGGCAAGGCTGGGAATGATCAAAGGATAAGCATGAGGGCTGGCAAGACATTATGGGCATGATATATCATTGTCTTAAATAACAACTATCAAGATTGCGCATCATCATCGAAAAGTGCAATTCAACTGTCCACAGAGGCAAGGCTGGAAATTGCCAAAGGATGAGCATGAGGGGAGGCAAGGCATTATGGGCATCATATAAAATTTTGACCTAGAATTCCATACTTGGTAAAGTACAGACATGGGTATTACATTGTAACTCTATAAAACATGTTTAAGGCTATGTACAGCATCATAAAAGTGGTTATTTATACGAGCCTATTAAGTCTAATAGTAACACGGGTAGTGCTTTTGCTTTAACAGACAGCAGTGAACTATGCAAGTAGGAAATTAACTTTGTTGTCATGAGGAAACATAGAAGTAATTCACTGTGAAAATCGCCACTTGTACATGAGCATATTGCGAACGCAATGCATGGTACTTTCCCCAGAAGTATTTAAGATTATAAACATATAGCATTTTCTGAATATTCACGATTCATAATTTTAATATTTGGGATCAACACTACTATTAACACAGTTCCCCCTCTTACATAGTTGTATTACCCATTGATCCCACCAGTTGGTTTTGCAAGTTCCTTTAACAGACTGTCCAGCAAAAGTGAAGGTATGACAGGTTCAGCCACTAATATGTATGTAGATGCATAAAAAACGAATAAATGAAAGTTTTATAATTATTCAAGCATTATACATAATACATATTTCAACAGCCTTCAGAAATTTACATAAATAAATAAATAAATAAATAAGAACATTTTCCGATGGTGCTGACTTACAGTAACAAACTTGTAAAAGATGTTGGGTTGTACTGAAAAGGTGACCAAACCATTTTTATTTTGGAACCAACAAAAATTTTGACCCTGACTCGAGTACAAGTTGAGGTGGGCTTTTTCAGCACATTGTTTGTGCTCTTAAACCTATACTCTAGTATATACGGTATTATGGAAAATTGTTCCCATAATTACCGTAATTTTCCTTTCCTGGTCACTCCTCATGAGAGTGGTAGTTCCCACCCAGCCTACGGTGGTTCGCTCAGTACATAAAGGAATATGGGGGCAGGGCTGCAACTGACCTTTAAAGGCTTGGAAAAGGTCCTATGAGGGGTGGCGGGGCAGAGCCGGGCCCAGGGTAGCACTGTCATAGTAGCACTATCAGTGCTACCCTGGGTCTGTCTCCGCCCCCCGACCCCTGAGTAGCACTGTCATGAGGAGTACCAGGAAATTGCTTTTTGATTGAAGGTTTTTTTAAAAACTCTTCCTCTTATTTGTCTTGTGAGCTTCCATTTTGTCAGAGCTGCATTTTATTAGAGAAAAGCAGTTTATTCTATCTTTATGGCTCTAAAGTAAACAAAAAATAAATTGCACGCCAGTATTTTTTCTAAAAAGTGAATTCTTTTTGCTTTCTGGTCTTACAACATTGTTAAGAAGGGGACATAATGATTTGCATCAAATGGAATGGCTCCGGAAAGCCGAACTTCCAGCTTTTCACGGCTGCTGTGGTTACAAATACCAGCCATTACTGTAACATTATTGCAAAACATAATGGTTATGGGACATAGTTCATAATCAAGTCAGCCAAAGGACACAAGTAAGCAGCCTCAATGTGCACGAACAAAAGCTACACATTAAGGCTCATTTTATATCTTGTGCCAAGCCAATCAGGTGAATACAATGGGATGCTTTCATTAGTACAAGCACAGTCATAAAAATTATTTTTAAAATGTATCACAAAATAATAAGTATAATGTTATCTTGGGAGTTATTCACAGTTTTACATATGCTATTATTTTCTAATATGATATTGGAGCTTCCCACATCCATTGACGGTGTTTAGCCTAATGAGTCTATGGTGGAGTGCCAGCTGACTAGTCTTAGCTTTTGCCTTGCACACTAGCCTCTGTTTATTTTATCTTATTGATGAAGTTATAGAACCTCATATTGCTGCGTATTCCCTCTTTGAAAAACGCAAAGTATATATTGCCATAACACACAATACTGAAGAGACCTTCAAGAGGCCTTCAAAAACAATGTTGCAGCGTAACATTATAATTGAATCCAACATTCAGTTCAAATCTAACTTTTGTATTTCTCCAGCAAAGTCCCACAACTACCTGTCAGTAAAACCCCAGCTTACTATTACTACTACTATTACTGCTTCTAAATTTCAGTTTATGCCGTGGATAGGCAACTCAAGTTTTTTCACAGTCTGCATCAGTCCTAACCAGTTGAGTTTGGATACAAAATTCTCCTGAAATATATATTTTCTACACCACAAGCTAGAGTATCCACTACTTCAATTCCCAATTCCACAATAAACAGTTTTCCCAAGAATCATTGTAATTACACATTGGCATTGCAACAGTTTTGTGGGGATTGGTGACAAGATACACTTCTATATACAAAGTGACTGAATGAAATGGGTCAATAAAGTTGGTTGATGAGTGTAATTTTTTTCATTCAACCCAGCCCCATTTCTCTCCTGGAATGTAATTACCTCACATGTGTACATGTGTACCTCCTCTTTTGAGGATAAGCCAGGAAGCACAGTTTCTAACAACAGGAAGTGAGCCAAACCCGGTATCAAGTCTGAGAAACTATTTGGAGGAGAATTACAGAATTACTTTTAATATTGAATGTATTCATTCCCTTTTAAAAAAAGTTGGTGGCTAGGTTTAAAATACAAGACTAATTTACATATGATAAGGCTTTTTAACCTCCCTAGCGCACTGCTGAGGTCCAGATTTCTGTACCAAAAGTGCACCATAGACTTCAATGTTAAATTTTTCTTTATGTTGTAGGCCTGTAACTTAAACCAAAATATGTCTGTACAAGGGTCTAATAGACATCCTGAATATAATAATGTTTGAAACAAACAATTATGTGAAATAAATTTTTTTTTTTAAATAATGAGAAAACACAAAAATCAGGGCACAAAGCTATGCTGCTATGTACTAAATCTCGCCCAAATAAAGTCTCTGGTGCTCCAGATGTGCCCATTTGCAGTTAACCCTCTCAAACCTGGTGTGGTGGATGTGATAAAATCACATCAGGGAAGAGAGGGTTACTGCAAATGGGCACATCTGGGGCACCAGAGGCTTTTTATTTTGGCGCTATTAAAGACATAGAAGCATATTGAAATCAGTTTTCTACAAAGAAAACTGATTTCATGCAATGTATTTTCAAATTTCCCGCCGCCTCCCCGATGTGACGTCATCACATCACTCAGAGGGGGGAGGGGGGAAGAAGAGACGGAACATATGCTGGCAGCATGTCACATCGGGACACCGCGACAACGCAAAACCATAAGTATGCGCTGCCAGTGCCCCGTTGTTAGTAGGAGTAGCAGCGCTGGACGAGATGGTGCCGTCCCGTCCGCTAGGCTGTTAACCAACACTGGAAGTGGTTGTGTAAAAATTATGGGCTGCTCTGGAAAGAATGATTTCAAGTGATCTCAAAGATCTGCTCTAGTTTTGGAAACCTGATATAAAAATATGTACATTCGGCAGTGCCTCCACATACCCCAGTTTCCTTCCACTGTCCAGAAAAATACTTGCAGGTTAATCGGCTTTTCCCAATTTAAAAATGTTTAAATATTACCTAGACTGTATTAAGCAGATATGATTAGCAATAAATTCCCTATGCTGCTCATCACTAATGACTGTGTTAGGGACATTAGATTGTGCGCTCCTCTGAGAAACAGTTGGCTGTAAAGTGATGAGTAATATGTCAGTGTTGTATAAATACAAGTTAATAATAATATTTATACAGCATTTAAGTATATATGCCTGGTTTCAATTTTGTAAACTACTGAGTTATGTGGGAATGTAATTTGTCAGGTATTACGGAATGCAGGTCATGCTGTGCATTGCTTTAATCACAATGGGCCAGGATGACTTCTACATCGTTCCTTTGCGGCAGCTGACTGTGAGTACCACTGGAAACGGCTACACTATGAATTCAAGCTTATGGTCCCAACAAGCTTCTGTTCTGTCTGACAGGTCCTTCTGGGAATTGTAGCTCTTTCTTTTAGAGCTGCCCAAAGCCCAATTCACTTTTGCTAAATACCCACAAAAGACATATAACATTTATTAGCCTCTCTTTATCTCAAATAAAAAAAAACATATAAAGACTTGTTTTATGAAATTACATTTTATGAAATCACAATTTTATTAAGTGTTTTGAAATGATTGTTTACTGAACTGCTGAGACTTTCAAATACTTTCCTCTTTTCATGTAGGCTCCCTCTACAATTTATTCCTCTGAAGTTTAAAGGGACTTTAATCACTGGTCTAAATCACGGTGACACAATAAAAGTAACGAACTGCGAAAAATGGAATGCCCTAATGTGATTATTTACAAAGGTTTTAAAAGAAGAAAAAGGAAAATAAATATACCTGTTTTTCTGTATGTATCACAGAAAATGCTTTACGTGGTAGAAAGAAAAGCACCGGCCTTTGATTTCCACACTGGAAGTTACCTAATTATTTGAGAATAGACTGTTAAGGTACCCATACATGGGTAAATTTGGGAAAATTTTATCGATTATGCACGTTCGTAGCCATCAATCATTTAGGAATCGAGTGCTGCCCACCTTGAGCGATCTATCAAGCTCAAACGAAATGTCGATCAAACAGAGATCAGACAGATCGGTAAATCCCTGTTTGATCGCCATTAGGTTAGATGGGAAACCTCGATCCCCATCCAAAGTATAGGACAGGGGTCAATCAGTCAAAGTGGAGCGTATCGATTTGCCTAATGATCCTTAACCTCTTGCACGTTCTGCCCGAGTTATCTTGGGATGAATTTGACAGCCCGAGATTACTACACTAAAACTCACCTGTCCACCAAATTTCCTTGGCGATTCTGAGCATCAGCATATCAACCAATGCTTCAGTGCCTTCCCGATGATGTCATATATGACGAAATTGGTGAGCAGGCCCTTGCGGATGGCAGAGAATTACAGAGGAGCACATTAAGCTTAAATAGAGAGCCACGTGTTCAACACCCAGGAGGTTAAACAATTGTTCATCCAAGCAGGCCGCAAACAATCGTACAATAATCTTTGGGAATCGATACGCGTATGGCTAGCTTTAACACACTACAATGGGCAAAGACCTGGCAACCCATTAATGGCATTTGACAATAAGGTTAGTCTGTACATGATTTGTAATGGAGGTTTCACTTTTATTTTGTAAAAACTGGTTGGGTGCCCGAAAGTTTTATCAAGCAAAACTTTGATGGTCTCCAGCAGATCTACAAAAAAATGCATAGAGTATCATGGAAAAAATTAGTACTTGAGTACTGAGATATGACCTTTCTAAAACATGTCTATTTAGTGAGCTGTTCCTTTAATGGCCAATCAGTAGGCTGAAGATTTATTCCCAATTAAGCTGCGGTGAAGGCCAAAGACCTGGAGTTGAAAATCCTTTCGCAGTTGAAACAGTTCCTATTCCTGTGTGCGTTATAGCTGTGCTTAATGCGGATCCTTAATAGAAACTAAAACAAAGGATTTAATGGTTTCCCAAAACCAGTAAAATTCAAGACTTGCCTTTGGTAATAGCTATCATGGCGGTTGTTGGGTTTATGTCAGCACCCAACTGAACCATCAAACCCTCCATTGTCTAGTGTTATAACTTGTCACATATACATACCCTGCCAGCAGCAGATCTAACTCAAGGCTTAATTGACATCTTTCATGGCTGTAAATGATATGAGGGTGTCAATCCACTCATGTAAAACCTTTTAACGTTTTACTGATCTCTATAACCTTAAACATTACTGTATATATAGGTTTTCCTAGTGATAAACACTACATTATAAAATTACATACTGGTAGTAAATTAAATTGTACAGTAGGGTTTATGATTCTGGGTCTGAGATACATCCAACCAATTCTTTGCTGTAAGATATGAAGGATGACCACTTTGGTACCTGAATACTATGTATTGGTGTTGCATTAAAATGTCAATGCCCAAGTCAGCTGACCTGTGCTATGAGCTCATTTATCATTGAGACACAGGCTCACTGGCACTCTTTAGCAAAGTGCCTAAAGAAAAGCTTTTCAATAACACAGCAGGTTGCTAATTCTGGCATTTGAATCTAATGTTAGTGATAAGAGAATTAACAAGGGTTAGAGTGGAGCTCATGTTACCATACGCACCTTTGAGTTAAACATAGGCTTGTGGCATTAGTATAGGATGACTTATTATTACAGGATTAGTGTAGAACAGTAATTACTGTCTCACTTTAGCGAACATAGCCACGCAAGGACTCAAGGTGTGAATGAACTCAATTACCAGAGCTAGTGTTTTGAGATTAGACAATTCTAGTTATGGGACTCAATATTTTTTTTAAATCAGCAAACTCCGAATTAAAAATAAAATTGCTGCTTGGGTGAGAAAAGTTATGGTCTCTAGTGATGGCGCGAACCCGGAATTTGATGTTCGCGAATGGCGAACTCGAACTTCCTCAAAAGTTCGCGAACCCGGCAAACCGGCAGTGACTTCAATGGGGAGGCGAATTTTAAAAAACTAAGGGACCATTTCTGGCCACAATAGTGTTGGGAAAGTTGTTTCAAGGGGTCTAACACCTGGTCAATGACATGACAGAGGGGAATCCATGGCAAAACTCCCAAGAATTTTTTTTTTCACACAATAAATCCGCACCAAGGATTTCTACAATGTTAGTCAATGGGATTTGAGGACACTGGTGGTGATGGTCAGTTTGGAGGACACTGGTGGTGATGGTCAGTGTGG
>CM070035.1:150878164-150889124 GCA_036250615.1 Ptychadena robeensis | reverse complement strand
TAGTTGCAGTGTGCCTTTGCCCGAACTGGGTTCGGGCATATCGCTAGGGAGGTTAAACTTCATTATTGTTCTCCGTGTTCAGCTCCTAAGCCCCACTCCATAGAGCCAATGTTTCCATGCACGGCACTGATGATGGGCAACAAGCCTGAAAAAGTTATATGCAATGTACAATAAATGGCTTTGTACTATAAGGTTATATTTGCTCTGATGGTGGGTAATGCAATGATTTGCAATGTCTCCACCCACTGTCCTAAAGTGAGGCATTTAATCCTTTAACTTTTGGGATTTGGGTTAGAACGTGTGTGCACTAACCAGGTCCAAACACTACGCCATAACAAATAGATAATAGATAATAAGTTGTCTGTACAACTTCTTATTAAGGGATAAAGGCTTGTCCAGATAGATTGTATTATATTTGGTAAATACTGTTTTGTAGCCAAATACTTCAAGTATTATGTGTGTGAGCTAAATGCTCTCATTCTTCTTAGTCTGCGAGCCCCAGGTAGAAGTAATAAATGATTGCCAATTCTGCTGAGGAGGCGGCTCTGTACAGCCCAATTGTATGATCTATGGCTAAACGTAATCATAACATTCTACAAGTGCATTCAGATGTAGGATTAGCCTGCTGCTTTAATCAGCATCTATTCACGTACAGGTACTGTACTAAGCCACCGCTTATCTGTCTTTTCACTTTTGTTACATTGGGCTCTATTTATTGTTGACAAATAACGCAACCCCTAAATTTGCAGTTGGCTTAACACATACTTAAAAATTCTAAGTAATAGTTAAAGCTTGTTAATTCCATACTGTGAGTATTTTCTAATCCAAGCAAAGCCAGTGTTACAAAAATGGTTTTCAGTGTAAAGTATATGGCATCAATGAACACATTCCCAACAGATTTGCCATTTTGAATGTTCGCCTTTTTCAAAGGATTAGCAATTTAGGGAACTACGGCTTTTCAATAGATATGGTAAACCCTAAATTGCTAAATATGTAGTAAAGGATTTTGGGAACATTTGAAAAAAGTATTGCAATTGAAATTTTTACTTGAGTTTGAACTTCATTGATACCATGTTCAGGGGCTTTGCAGTAAACTCACAATATGGAACTAGTTAAATAAAAAAAATCAACCACCTCTACTCTTCAGGCAGTGGAACTGGCTTAAGGGTGATGCTATCGAAGATTGAATTGACTGCTAGATTGACAGGTTATCCATGTATAATCAGACATGAAAAAGACATGATATACCATATTTTTCACACTAAAGGACGCACCGAACCATAAGACTTACCCCAGATGTAGATAGTCTTATAGTGCGAAAAACATGGTACCTAATCTGATCTGATTAAACTGAATGTTCCATTGGACCTTAAAGCCCCCCACACAAATCCATTTTTCATTTGATTCCCAAACGTATGTTCTCCATGCGCATAAACCCTTATTCGCTCGACCCAGCTCGAAGAAATGTCTGTGAAACAGGGAACCAACATGTCGGTAAATCCCTGTTTGATCCCCTTTCAAAGTATTGACCGGGAATAGCTTGTGCAAAGTGGTGCGCATCAATTGGCCTAATGATCGACAAATGATCATTCGTCAGTTCTGTGCATTACCACGCCACGATCGATCACAGGTGGATGGCACAGTATGAACCCATGTGTGGGGGATTAAGACAAAAATTTCACCAATAATACATAAGAACTGAATATTGCAAAAGTGGAGGGTTTTTTACTACCGAGGAATAAGAATTTAATATCCTTATGGGCATGTCAAGGCTGCAATATGTTTCCACATATTTGAGTTTGATTTTGAGTCTGACCTAAAACAGTTAAATTATTGAAAAAACTTTAGACTAGCTGACTTTCTGAGGTAACTGCAAAACACATGACCATGGTATCATCAACAAATTTGTTGAACACGATGAGTTTTGTGGGAACATTACAAAAATGTAAGTATTGCTCTAGCACAGGGGTGTCAAACTGAAACACAGATGGTCAAAATTAGAAACTTGAAAAAGGCACTGGCCAACCATAATATAAATTGCAATAGTTGTCTACAATTAGTTTTCCCTTCTCATCAAATACAACAATTAAACTTTTCATTTGGAAACTAACCTACATTTTACATAAACATTGAATCTGGAACAAACAAACTACAACACATGTAACACATGTAGTGATGGTTCGCCCATCCTCTCGCCGGCGGACAGTACGGGTGCTCGACCCGCCCCGTTCGCCGACGAGAAGAAGATCTATATTCTTCCTCCGGCAGGATCAGAACCTGCGAGATCGTGCCGGAGGAAGAATCTTTTCACTACAAGACCGGGCATGAAGCCGGTCTTGTAGTGAAAATACCGGCTCCCGTAACCAGGAACTATGCGTTCCAGGATGCGTTCCAGTAACCGGATGTGACGTCACTGACGTCACATCCGGTTTTTCCGATTCAAATTTGAATGTGTCCGCGAACAGGCGGACGGCGGACTTCTTTAAAAGTCCGACCCGCCCGTTCGTGGACAGTCCAGGCCGATGTTCGGCCATCACTAAACACATGTCTTGTGGGCCAAATATAATTACACAGGGTACCAGATTTGGCCCCAGGGCCAGAGTTTGACACCTCTGCTCTATCACATCACTAAGTAAAATTCGAAGTTGACAAGTACATGTGCTAGAGCAATATTTTCTTTTCTTTACATCCCCAGCAATTAAGGTGATAACACCTTGTTCAGGGACATTGCAATTAACTCACAAATAAACTCATCAAAATTTTGCAACCAGCTCCATAAAACAGCCAATTGTCAATGAATACAAATTTTCTTGTTGTTTATATTCTGCATAAGTGCCAGACTTTTGGGCTTCACTGTATAGCTCAGTAAATCTTTTCCATTTATTTAATGAATGTACATAAAAGCCTTATCTTTCTTCTCATTAAGTTAATAAACTAAACTCAGGCACAAATATGCTTTTCATTCACCATCCATGGCTGAACAGAGGATGCGGCCTGAATAATAAGGACATTGGGTGGTTTAATTACTATTTCCGTACTGTACCATTGTGTTTAAGAGAGGTCTGTTTTATTTATGAAGCAGAAGGATAAATAATGACGTTGTGTTTCATCCCGTCGGCCATTTGACAGCCTCTATAACATGATTGTCTGGAGGGGGTCTATTACAAACAAGTCTTATTACTGAAATTAAAATGACATCAAAGAGCTAAGAAGTGTCTTAGAGGGTAACTGAGATAAAAACCAATATACATTATAAGAGGACACATAATACAATGTTTGCAGTAAACATCAAACGTTTTAAGAAAGCTATTAGCAGTAGGCATTATTATTAGAAGAATCCAAGCATGAAAGGAACTCATCTGTTGTCATTGCCTTCTAAAAATTCCTGGTCATCGTGCTGATCTACTCCAACTGCTATTATTCAAATCAAGTCATCGAAATGAACTACAAGTTGTCCTGTTCTTAGTCAGTGACTCAACTAAAGCTAGAGAATATGATGCAATGCACATCTTCACCATAAAGTTTGGATTGGCTTATGAAATTACTCAGCACAGGTTCTCTTTAATGACAATGTCGATAAGTAAAACACATTATTTAAAAAAACAAATAGCTTTTGGAAAAAAAAAATTGCTGATTCGGGATACCCCCCCCCCCCCACCCCCCAAAAAAAGAAAAAGTTTTAGGAGAGGTGCCCCTTGTTTTTAAGGCAAGTTTATTATTCACAAGAGGAGACAGGTTAAATAGACGTGTTTTGTGACTTCTTGGTCACTTCCCCTGGATAAAATATTAAAGGTGATTTTGTTTCTTGGCTTCACTTAAAAAATGTGGAGCAGACCATTTGTCAAAACAACGGGTGCTTTTCCTTAAGTTCTTTGTTTGGGGAAACCTTGACTCACTAACTTTTTTCTACCACTGAGGGACAGATCAAGGTAACTCTTCAGGCGACCTGAGTGTGACCAGATACAACCACACTGAGTGGAGACAGTGTCACAAAATCTCTCCATAGGCTCAAGCTGTCTGGCAAAATAGACTAACCCTGGCCATTGTGCTAGCAACTGAAAGGTAAGTAAATACTTATCCACATCCTCTCACCTACCCTGTTTCCCTGAAAATAAGGCACCCCCAAAGACACAATACTGTAACTCTGGACACGGGGGATCAGAGGGGGCACAGAATACATCACAATCAGTACCTAGACAAAAATTCACAGTGGGCTCAAATTAAAACCTTGGACAAAGTCAAGGGCCAATCACGTGCTATGCAATGGACGTGCACATACAGGTGCATAAGCGTTGCCTTGCTGTGGGTTAGCGCACTCACCAATTCTCCGGCAGAAAGATCTGCCTTCTAATAGTCCTCCTGTCTGCTACACTAATTGAGCTTCTGTATTCACACTCTGGAAGTACTAGGAATCCAAGCATGCTCTGTGATAATGTCTAAAGCTAGCCATACACGTGTCGGATTCAATGGCCAATTGATCACTCACCCGATCGATTCCGGCGATTCTGCCGGGAATCGCAGGTGTGATTAATCGGCCAATTAAGAGTATCCATCGCTGCATACCACCTTGTCCAACGGATTCCGGGACGATTCCGTGTCCGATTGTCCACCTCACAAATGGCAACTCCCCCTGATCTGGGCAGAATCAATCTGATGGAACCAACATGTTGGTTCTCTGTCGGATCCAATTCTGGGCCCCTGAACGATCGGACCTGATCGATTGGACAAGGTGGGCTGCATGCGATTCCGGCACGATCGTTTGGCGTGCACGCGCCCGGAATCGATCGTGCCGGAATCCGGTGGGAATCCGACACGTGTATGGGGGCCTTAAGAGCAGCCAGGAATCATAGTTCTCTACTCAGGGAGTGGGAGTACAGAAGCTAAGTGAGTGTAGCAAGCAGAGGGGCTGCAGCCAAGGCAGATGTGCCACATCCACCACAGGCCAAATATATTTTGATAACTATGCTGTAGACCAGGGGTGTGCAAACTTTTTGACTCGTGGACCATATTGGCTTCTTAAATTTGATAAAGTGGCCAAACCAAGAGCCTGTAATGTATGACCCGCCATATTGACTGATTGGGAGTTTGTCAGGGAGACATACCCTTGCTGTTATTGGTCTGCTTACTTCCTGCTAGTTTGATATACATAACGCCATAAATGTCATTCTGCGTCACTGTCAGCAATAGTTTTCACTGCATTGCTCATTAATAATTTTATAATGAAGTCATTATATGTTTATTAATAAGGAAGGTTTCTTTTTAAACTCCCCATTCAATGCAGCTTTATTTAAAATCTCTATAATGACAATGTTCTCTGATTTACTTACTTTTAAATGACATTTACATCTTTCAGCAGTGAAGAGTATCAGTGATTTGTATCTTAAAAGGTAGCCGTATTTTAATTTACATCTCTAAATCAGAATTGGATCAGAATTGGATAAACATCTTTTTTCAAATACATAAATACTTGAAAACGCGTAGCTGTTTAGTCATTTGAACAGCACAGCAAGATAATCGCAGTCTGTATTAAAAAATATAATCCGCTCGTCTTTCTCTATTTGACAGAAATCCGCTCATTTATCTCTGTCGACGGTTGGTGAAGACATTCAGCACAACCTGTCCTCTCCATTATTAAAGGATACATGTCCCTTTTAAGAGAGCTGTAATTTTCCTGATTCTGTAAGAAATAAGAAACCCTCGGCAAGTCAAGACAAAATAAGGTGCTGAAAATGTTGCTGCCTGGGACTCCTTATCAGCTCTTTACTCTGCAGGATGTGTGAAAAGTGAATTGCTTTTTCAAAGGGAGAGGTCAAATGGGAACTGAATGACCTTGACTTTCAGTAACTGTCAGCCAAGGATATATTTTAAGAAAGATATGTATATAATCACATATTCGTATTTCTTGGAATCTATATGGTCAGAGACATTTGTACCTGCAGCCAACATTGAGGCCTAAAGAAAACCCATCACACATCAAAAATGAGTAGCAATTGGTTGTGAGTTAATGGGGACATGAGGTTGCAGCAAACAGTAGGAGTTCATTGTCTGCAAAAGCCACAAATGACCCCTTGTGTTTGCCAACGACAAATTTTAAAGTGGTTGTATAGTTGAAAGCTGTTGCCAACTGGTTAACCCTGGTGACCACCTTCTAATTTGTGATTATATTGTGAAGATATTGTAAATATAGGGTAACATCCTCTAAAACTACCACTCAATTGGAATATTGCAGGCATTGGCTCTTGTTGCATATACATTGGGCACAAGTTTCAATGGTTAAGATGGGGAACTACCGTCCTAATTCAGTACCAAGCCAATAGAGGCTAAAGGAATGTTTACCCATTCCATAGCATCAAAGTAGATTGGACTTGGGTTTACCCCTGAGCAATGGAACTACCCATGGCAACTTTTTGTTTTCTCCATTAACATGTGTAAAAGGATGACAACACAAAAGGTGGACAGCAGACACATCATAAGATAAGTATATGGACCCCTTTTTGGAAGAGAATTAAGACATTAATATTATGAATGCTGAAGGAGATCTGTCCATGTATTGAAGACTATTGTTATCTCTGCAGTTTCTACCAGCTACAGTATAGTGGACAGGTCATCTGCAAGAAATGTAATGCAAGGCCAGGGGGTCTTAATGTATTTTGACTAGGATGTCTTAGGCTTAATGCAAAGCTTACGTTTCCTGACGACAAAGTCTACTTTTCTGAGGTTAACACATAATTTTTTTCAAGGAAAGCTCCATTGAGAAATGTTATGTTGAGCCATAGTTCAATGAACTGGATGGAGGTGGAAAGTTGAACCAAGAAGAAATATTGAACCAGTTGTGTCACCTGTGTAGCTAATCAGTATGAAATAGGTGTGTAAATCACAAGATAGACCGACGAGATTGGTACATCTATTGGAGGGTAAACAATTAGCATAAATGTATTAAACTCTCTATTCAAAGTTTTATTCTGAGAACTCCAGTAAAATAGCTGATGCTTTACATGCTTGAGAGACATCTTATTCCTATTCAAACACTAATGGCTTCCCATGTGTTTCATGAATGTAAGACGCAGTGTTCCTAATCCACACACTGTCATGAACTTCCATTATCCAACAACAATCTATGACAAATGAAGAATGTAGAGAGGCTGGCAATATAATGGGTCATGTGATCTTCCCTTAACAACATCCATAGATATCTTGTTTCAAAGCCCATTATGTAGCATACTTTGAGCATCACGAAATGCCACATTAACAATTCTGCTTTGTGTGTAAATCTGGACAGTAGATGAACTTTTGAATATCAAAATAATGATCTTCAGTAGATGCTAACGCTGTATTCCTGGCAGGTATGAATAACATACAGTAATGTAGCTCTGTATTCACTAATATATAATTCAATGTATTTATTAATAGTGTTGAGCTCGAATATTCGAATTGCTAATATATTCTGCGAATATCGGCTATTCAAGAATTTGCAAATTGGAAAACATACTACTGGAAAAAGGTGATAATGTTATGTTCAACATTCAACAGCATTTAGAGGTTGGCCCAGGGTGGACTTTAAGGTGGACTATGGTATAAACACCAATAGGTAATTGATACGAAATAAAGTTCAAACAAATCAAAATGAGTCCAGTAAATTCCATTTTATAATGAGACGTTTCAATAAGTCTTGGTCTCACAGGATAGGTAGAGATGCAGCTGCAGGCAGATCATGCAGGTGACAGTCTATGCGGGGGAGGGGGGGGATAGACGACGTCGGGGCCCAATGGCGAGGCGGCGGGACGCAGTGGTGGCCCTCTTCGCCGGAGAGGGGAGACAAAAGTGGGCGGGTCCCCCACTGTTGAATTATAGTTTCGGGTGTGGTAAGGTACTCTTAGATACATGTGCATCAATGGGCTAGCTTGGGAGGCAGTAGACAGCTTGTCGTACGTCCGTAGTTGATGTCAGGTGTATCAGGGGGAGTGTGAGTGCATTGTTTCACCTTTTTCTTTTCTAATTCTCATAACTTAACTTGGTTGCTTTAAGCTATGTGACTCATGTCTCTATTCCTATTGGTTTATTAATAATATGTCACATATTTTAATAAAAACAGACTGGAGCTCCCAAGTTTTCCCAAGTGTTACGGACTCTCTTCACCTCCCATTCTTTTCTTCTATTCCTTCTCTCTCCCCACACACATAGGAGGTCACGCTGTGGGGAAGAGGGGGAGACACCTGGGCATCGGAAAAAAATTCTGATGTCTAGATGCCGTCCCCCAGTATGATGCCTAAAACCACCACTGCTTTTAAGATACCCTGCTCCCTATGGTGGAGTTGGACTTTTGTAAGTGGCCATACCAGAGCAATGTAGCTTTACAAATGTTAGGACATTAAAAGCGCATAAGATTACAAAATTAATTGGACTTGGACTGTCAACCCCTCTTTTTAGGTTACATTACGAAACCAGCTGGGCATAGTTCTAAATTAGGTAAAACAACAATCCATTTGTATTGATAAGAACAATATATACTGATGTTTGTCTGGAGTACAGTATGTGCAATTATGATTTAACTGATGCATATCATTGGTTATTAGGAATCATAAGAATGGCAGTTAACTAATCTTTTTAGCACAGTACTGAATGCTTGTTGTATTCTTGGGTTCTTTGCACCCTGCAGTCAAGGTTTCTTTTTTTTCTCTCTCTCTTTGCACATAAGGAATGTACTTTCCTACATCAAAGGCCTACGATTTCACTGTAGATTCCGGCGTGACACAATTCCATAACATCTTACTTCTTATTTGCTTATGAGGCTTTTAGAGATGCAGGGAATATGTGAATCGTCAGTTCTAGACACGAAGGGAATCTTAGAAGTGGAAGGCATGTTTTTAAAAAAATGCTTGAAGAAGGAGATCTCTGACGAGGAACAAAATAATCTCAGGAGGAGTCATAATTGGTGTTTTTATTCTGCCCGAGAGAACGGTTGTGTAGACGTAAATCTGGAGTTTTTTTCAAGAAAGTGCTCAGAATTGTACATAAGCTGGAGGCCCAACAAAAAAATATATACATTTTGGGAGAAGAAAATCCTTTTCATGGTTTGTGTTAAAAATAAGAAGCAACTTTTGTGGTAATTCGGTTAAGAAGACCCTAAAATGAATGGCATTCAGTTTGCAAATAGTACCTTGTATCATTAACATGTATATTTTTTAACCCCCTAGCTGTCTGGCTGTTTACTAGTTTTTTTTTTCTTTAAAAAGAAGTACAGTATTTGCCACTTACTTCACCACCCTTCACAGTCCCAGCGTAATCAATGACACTGGAGATACAAGGACCCAGGGCGCCTAGACCTGTATTTGCATGGAGTGTCTGTAAACCAACTTACCCTGAGCTACACTCGGGGTGTCTGCCAAGGAGGTTTATCCAAAGAGGTTAATCCTTTTTGTCTCATATTCACAATAAATGTGTGAAGTTAATAATTCATGATCTCTAGTCATTACTACCTTCATTGCGCAAAATCGGCACTTTTACACGTACATATTGCAAATGCAATAGATGATAGATCCGGGTACTGATGTAAAAAATCAGGACTATTCATTATGATAAAGAACTTTATTCAAGACTTTCACAAATTTTTTAAGCGGAGATTTTCACAATGAAAGTTCATAATGAGAATATTACATTAATAATATTACATAAATTCACTCTAAAACAATCTATTCTTCATAGAGGTGTTTTGGGAGCAGGGAATGGGTAAAAGTTAAAGTTCTCTGAATTGTCATGGTGTGGATTAGATTCTCCACTTGAATTGATGGTTGTTCCTGGTATATACTGCTTAGTACATACTAAAAGTTGAACACCCAGTGAACTAGAACAAGCAATTGGTGCCCAATGCTAAACGATTTGCGTAGGTGGTAGAAAGCTATTGTAAATGGTATGGCCTGATCTCCAGAGCACCTGTAGCAAAAAATGCTGAAAAAACGAAAAATGGGGAAAGCTGTACGACCACAGTGCATTGCAGATGGAAAGCAATGTCCATGCTGATGCCCTATCCACTATCATACAATACCTGCAAAGGGCATATTAATGTTAGAAGTCAACCACGGAACTGTAGAACAAGCAGCGTCAACTGATGTATGCTGTAAATGGCCAGGTGTATGTCCAATGTTCATCTGGGGATATTTTGGAAATACAAGTGTGAAGCCTTGCCTTGGCCAAAAATATTCTGCTATGGAAGCAGATACCCCAATATACCTTGTGTTTTGTGGAGTCCATATTTTAACAGGCCACACAAGCTCAAAGTGGACCACACTACACGAGGCAGGTTGTTTGTAGATGATCAGTGTTTACAATGTTTTGCTAGATACATTAAAATAAAATAAGAAAATGTTTTCTCTACTCCTACCTAACTACAACATTTTTGGCTAGAGTTGCCCTTTACAAAGATGTGAAGGGAAGTCCCCACAGATGGTACATAGAACAAGCTCAATATTTTCTATGCATAATAATTTAACCTTGATTTCAAATCACATTGTTACCCATTCAAGGTCAAAACAAGCTGCTGAACTGCTATTTTAATAATGTAAGTATACTGTATAAATCCTGGTGACATTTAAAATTCAAAAGAGGAAGATACAATCTAATACAGCATAGTGCAGTGAATACAATTCATCTGTCTGGTATTACTTTGGACATTTTTGCTTCATTAACAGATCCGCACAAGCTTAGATGTGCAGTATATGTCATTAGATTAGTAAGACACAGAAAATTGATGAAATTTGGAGGAAACCGTTTCTCTCTTTTTCATGTCAGCATCAACAATGCTTAGTGTAAGTACAGGATTGCATCTTCTGAGATTCTAGAAAATGCTCGGCTCACCTTGTTCATGGTATTCTGTATAATATTTCAGTCATTTATTCAGTATATTTACATTATTAACCTCCCTGGCGGTTCACTGAGGTGCAGATTTCTGTACCAAAAGTGATAC
>CM070035.1:150847735-150860961 GCA_036250615.1 Ptychadena robeensis | reverse complement strand
GGCGGATATTCGCGAAATTACGCAAATTTGAATATTGCCTAGTCGCTCATCACTATTAATAAAGTATCATTTTGATGTTGGTCCTGGAAACTGACCAATGTTAAACATCTCTATGATATAAGCCATAGAGATATACAGTTATAAGCCATATGATATACAGTTAAGGAAGCTAATCCAGCAGCAGAAGGAGTCAGACATCTGAAACCCCTGCAATTCAGGAACTGCATGAAAAAAGTGAGTGCAATGGATTAGAACGCTCGGGGAACCTATCTATGCTGACAGATCAGTTTTATTTTTGTCTGTACAGCATAGTGAGTCCTTCCTCCTCGAACAAGCTATTCCCGCTGCAGGCATGTTATCTATCTCCTGCTGTACCTCCTGGAGCATGCCTGCATTCTGATCCTTATTATGTCTTGGTGGTTTAAAAGGACAGATAGCTACCAAAATAGCTACGGTAGAGAATTATATAATTGTTCATTAGGAACATTGCATATTTTAAGTGTACTCCTGTGTGTATGTGACATTGGGCATTACCATCAGTATGTAGAAGACATATAAACGATTGTGACACAAAAAGTTTCTAAGGAAACTCTGCATTTTTGTATCAACATTTTCTTGATAAACCAAGTCATGTAAAAACTGCAAAAAATATTCTATTTTATATCTGAAAAGGTATCTTTTGTTATTTAACCTTTTTTTATGGATTAAGTTACATTCTTCAATGGCCGAACCTAATGTTCTCAAATGTCATTTTATAGGTACTTCACAAAGGTATTATCTATTATACACAAAGTGAAGGCTATATACAAGTACAAGACATCACACTAGCAGACTGCGTTTATGGAAAAGCATGCTTTATATGGGGATGCTAGCTGGTGCAATATTAATGTGCAACCATCCATGAGATTTAAGCAATCTTTGGGAGATCTGTAGCACACAACGTGTAGGGAATATTATTGCTAGGTTGAGTATAAGTAAGCGCATGCAGCCATGGACATGGATGGTATTGTATAGGATCATCCAACTGTACTATTACTTTACATTTTTATCAAATCGATGACAATCAGTTACAATTACCATAAATGTATTGGATGGGATATGATTATTCTTTGAACTTTGCTTGATTTCTTCAGTTACTGTGCAAGGGATGACCAGAGGGAAACTGTATGTTCAGGAGACATTGAAAAGTAATTTGGATAAATATGTTATTAGGGATGTAATGTGGAACATAAGCTTATTACATCAGGTTTTGGTATGCAGATGGTATTTAATGGTTTGTGTATTTGATTTTACTGCTCCTATGCTCATTTTTGTTTGGTTTGTAAAAGGTTCAGTTAATAGTATTAGTTGAAGTTGGACAAATGTCCTCTAAAAGTTGAGCAAACATTCATTGAAATTCAGCAAATCTGTTGTGAAGTTTCTGTAAAAACATTCCACTCTTTTAAAGTTTACGGACACCAAAAACATAATTGTTTTTGTTTTTAATCAGTGAAACACACAATAAAAATATCACAACAGTTTCCCTATTACTACATTCTTCTACTTAGCTTGGTGACATTTTAGTCCCCACTGCAAACCGTTAATAAAAACTTTTGGGTCTAGATGCACTTCAGGTCAAATAGACTTTCTCCACATTGGGGTATAATTTGACCAACAGGTCACACATCAAAAAAAGCTTGCCTTAGTTTAAAAACACTTCAGAAACCTATGGACCTCCATTATGCTGTAATACCCATTCATATCCAGATCATGAGACTATGGAGGTAGGTATTGACCTTACAAGGCCATTTTGGATATCATCTAATCATAGGATTATCAAAATATAAAAAACAAGTATGTATGGTAGATACCTGACTGTCTTGATTATACATTTAACTCCTTAGGTGGGTTGTGCTTTGTATATGTATAAAAAACAAATATGTATGGTAGATACCTGAACTGTCTTGATTATACATTTAACTTATTAGGTGGGTTTTGCTTTGTAAATGTATCTCAAGGTTTGATGCAAGTAGACATTTTGACTCTTGAATTATGTGACGTGTATTACACAAATAAATATTAGTATGGAAAGCCAAATGGTTTTTTTTCACTGTGCTGGTGCACTTTTGGTTGAAACACGCATACCCTTTATGCACTAGACATTTGGGGGTCCTATTTCTTGTACATGGCCAAAGTAGATCAAAGCATGGCAATTGCAGTTTAGATGCATCTGCAATCAAGTCTGATTTTTTTAAGCATCTAAGGTGTTTATTGCAAACATATGAATTGAATCCAACGTATATTGGCTTTGAAATGGTCAATACACAACATCTACTGGTTGTATTTCCTTTTCCATGAAGTCTTCTCATTGAGGTTAATTGAATTCTTTCTATTTAAAATTTTGCCCATCATAGTCAACTTTATGACCACAAAAGCCTTACATTTATTAACCTTGAAAGGATTACCCAATCTCAAAAAATCTTTTCATAAGCTGAAAATATCTCTGAAATGAGGTGTGGGTGAAATAATAAAACTCAGCTCTTTGATACATAGGGGACTAGGTTTTATGAAACAGCAAGATATTTTATTATAAAATAGAGCCTGGCATATGTCTGGATTACAGCTATCATTTCGGTAAAATGAAATATAAAAAAAAATCAGTCCACAGTAGGAGGAAAATGTTATTTTATATCTTTTTTTTTCTCTCTTGTTCCCTCTTCCGGGCTTGTGTGGAGCCTTGGTTACCCACTGTAATATCCGATCATTGAAGATTTGCCTTTAGCAAAACTCAGCTATTTTTTCATTATAGAATTCAGCTCCACCAAACACTCCTGTGAGGCTGGATTTTTTTTTTCATTAGGCCAAGCAAAGAACAGGCGGGTTAAGAAGTATATGATCAAAATGACACATGTAATACAAGGGAGTTCACATTATGGAAGTTTATTGTGTAGCGGCTAGAGAAGAATGGACTGCTGGCTTCTACTGTAGAGATGTGTGGCACATTATTGAAAAATCCAATAAGAAAAAGTTCTAAATTCTATGCTGGCAAGAAGTTAACAGATGGAACTCCATATTGTTCCAAAGGATTCAGCAAGAGCAAAGTAGGGTATATCTCTATCCATTTTCTATTAATGATACAATATAATATATTCAATGTTATGTCTAGAGGCTGATAAACTTTATCCTAACTTTACCCATTTAACCATTAACCTCCTTAGCGTTCATGACGAGACCAGCTCATCCAGAGTTTGTGTGAAGAACAAACTCTGGATGAGCTGTGCTCCCATGAAAGCCGCATATCCCCGGAAAGCTACGGCGATGCAGCTTCCAGCCGCAGTATTTCCGGGGTTGATGTGGAAGGGGCCGGGGTGGGCAGTGCCATAGACCTCCATGTTAATGGAGGGGCCTCTGCTTTCCAGCCCTCAGGGGAGGGGGGTGGGAGGAAATGGCAGGCAGTGTAGCTTGTACACTGCTGCCATTGCCCGTACCACACTGTTAAAAACGGTGCGGTACGGGCGGTGCGCTAGGGAGGTTTAAGTACACTGCTCAAAAAATAAAGGAAACACTAACATAAGACATCCGATATCAGAATGAATTAAATATTCTTATTAAATACTTTCTTCTTTACATAGTTGAATGTGCTGACAACAAAATCATACAACAATTATCAATGGAAATCAAATTTATCAGCCCATGGAGATTTGAAGTCACACTCAAAATTAAAGTGGAAAAAAACACTCTGATCCAGCTTTGATGTAATGTCCTTAAAACAAGTCAAATTGAGGCTCAGTAGTGTGTGTGGCCTCCACATGCCTGTATGACCTCCCTACAACGCCTGGGCATACTCCTGATGAGGTGGCGGTTGGTCTCCTGAGGGATCTTCTCCCACACCTGGACTAAAGCATCTCCCAACTCCTGGACAGTCTCTGATGCAACATGGTGCTGTTGGATAGAGCGAGACACGATGTCCCAGATGTGCTCAATTGGATTCAGGTTTGAGGATCAGACAGCCCAGTCCATAGCATCAATGCCTTCATCTTGCAAAAACTGCTGACACACTCCAGTCACATGTGGTCTAAAATTGTCTTGCATTAGGAGGAACCAAATACCAACTGCACCAGCATATGGTCTCACAAGGGGTTTGAGGATCTCATCTCAGTACCTAATGGCAGTACCTAAGTGGACAGTTTGATTTCACAGTGCGATAGACCTGGAGTTACATTGTGTTGTTTAAGTGTTCCCTTAATTTTTTTGAGCAGTGTATAATTTGTTTCAATTTCCCAAAATAACCTGTATTCTCATCCTTGATTATGACCAATGTCTATGTGACAACAGGTCAGCTGACTTCTTATTTCTGCCCACAGACCAGGGCTGTGCAGATCAGGTATAACAAAACTTTTCATGTAACCTGGATTTAAAAGAATAAGCAGAATAGACATCTACGGCACTTGTTACAAAACCCCACAGGGAGATGTATGCAAACTGTGTACATTGATAGACATTGTGCAATATTAAACATCATGCAGCTGGATATACGGTATGTATTAGCCCAGTTTAAGTAAATCAGTGAGCAGGGTATCAATCATAAGGATTTACAACATTACAGATTGCTATGAGGATAAATCAGTAATGGATCTCTTATTTTTCCTACTTCTTGACAGAAAAATGTATGTATATAGCAATTGGTTATGCCTGGCTACATTGGGCCACCGCCTGGGACAATAGGTTGGGAATAACCTCAGGACAAATAACTGAAACTATTACTTGTTGAAACCGCTGCCAACCAACGAACATTTCATCCTATTTATCCATAACAGCACGATTAGTTTATGACAGCCATTTTTGAAACTGCTATAGGTTTAGACAAGATACAGAATACAGAGAGAAGAAAATATCAATATACAATATATAATTTGAGTGATGTGACAATTTTAATTTTAGATTAACACTCATGCCCTCTGATGCTGGGTTAACCCTCTCTTAATCAACATGCAAGGTGCCAGCTCTATCTGGTACCTTTGTTTGTAACACATGGCTGAAAAAGAACTAAATTAGATTCCTCAAAGCCTAATATCACCTATTTCTACAGAGTTAACTAGAAATCTAAGACGCAACCTTAAGCATCTAAATCCCCCCAAGCCATATTGTTATTCACAGCATCTCTTTTGTGCAAGGCATTGGGAAAGGGGGGACTGTTGAGTAGTGATGGTCGAACTTTTTTCTGATATCGATATCCGGACATGGCATCACTGACATCACTGACATCACTTTTAGCTGATTTTAAGCCGGCTTTATTTTACTAGAGACAGGCTTCTCTACCCGCTCTCTGGCAAAAAAAAAATTCCACTGTTCCACTGACAGTTCGGCCATCACCCATGCTGAGTCCCCAAAACACGTTAGCTATCTCTTCCTTCATCTTTTCTAGAGATGGTCGAATTTTTTTTCAAAAATTCGACCATTTCGCCGGTTTCGACTTAATTGCAAAGCCCCTGAGCATGGTATCATCACCAAACTTGCTGGAGATGTAGAGAAGGGTTGGGGGTATGCAGCAAAAAAAGAAAGTATGTCTCTAACACAAACAGTTTTTTCACAAATTAAGTTCAAAGTCAAGTAAAAAATTCGAAAATCAGAATTTCGACTTTAACTTTGAACTTAATTTATGCAAAAACCCCATGTGCTAGAGCAAAACTTTTTTTTTCAAATGTTCCTCCAACCCTTCTCTACATCTCCAGCAAGTTTGGTGATGATACCATTTTCAGGGGCTTTGCAATAAGCTCACAAAGTTTGCAAGTCGAAAAATTCGACCATCTCTAATCTTTTCACTTTAAAGAAACATTGGATGGGACTTAATAAGAACTAGTGTTGATTGCAAATATCCAAATTGTAATTTTTTAATTGTGAATATCAGCACTTTGAGAATTCGCAAAGATCTTGAATATAGTGCTATATCTTCATAATCAATAATATTAATCAAGATTTTCTACATAAGTAAATGAAATGACCATGCATTGCATTCCCAATATGTGCATGTTCAAGTGCCGATTTGTGCAAAGAAGGTAATAAATTATTAGTTTTAATGTGATAGTGTTGATAGTGTCAAATATGCAAATATCGGCACTTTTTAGTGCGAAAATCTTTTGTGCAATGAAAGTAATAATGAATGTAGATCACACATTCTCGAATTTACGTATTTTTTGAGAACATGTGAAACATTTGCAATATTGTGTGAATATAAATATTGCCTGTGCTGCTCATCACTTTTGATTTCTATACCCTAGTCAACATAACACCCCCTCCTCCTCAGCAGTTATTTGGTCATAAAGTCAACACTTTTCATGAGTCCAAACTTTTAGAACTCTCTTTACATACAGGCTGTGCATTCCACATTGAAAGTTCTAAAGCACAAAACATCCACATGTAATTACAGTAAGACAGCCATGCAGCATGTGTGCTGAACATTGACCACACAGTCTTGACAAACCCCGAATGAACCCAAATATACCGGCACAAGGGGCAAACAAAGTATTAGCTGAGAAAAAAAAATAACTTTCTTGAAATCATATCTGTCTGAACAGGCAGCTGTTTCCGCCACCTAATATTAATATTTTCATTGCAAAATTAACTTTAGTCAAGGTTAATTAACTGCTTTCCACTGCCACGTCTTGAGTTTTCAGTCCCTTAGCTGTGCGGCTCACGCTTTAATCCTGCTGGAAATTGCAAAAGGGCAAATGAAAGCTTTCATGATCGTCAAGAAAGTAGAAAACGCAATAATTCAGCCTGTAATGTAACATATTATCGGAAAAGTGTCTCCTCTCCATATCTAGCCAATAAATAACAGCCCGCTGACACTCTTTTTCATCCATATTATAAGGGGACCATATTGATGTGTACGATAGGTGTCAGCGATACAAATTGCCTGCAATGTCAGATTTCACGTGTGCTGCTTGTGGCTCCTTCCATTAACTGTCAATCAGCCGTCTATTGCTATCGCCACTGCTGGGCCTCTGACAGTCTGTGCAGTGCGTGGCGTTCTTTAATTAAGAGCAGAACACAAAGAGCAATTATCGCCTCACAAGAGATGTGCACTAAGGTAATTAAAAATATTTGCTGGCAAACATAATTGTAAGAAGCAAACAACACTTGTTAGAGACCAAGACAAAGGAAAGACTTTTCCTTTTCTTATTTTATATTTTTATGTGAAACATCTCTTGTAAATTCAGCTTGCTTGTGATTAGATTTCATTTCTGAGATGGAAGTGTTTTTCTTGATCAGGTAATCTGCTTTCAGCATCTTTTATATGAATGTTGAATACTTTTAGAATAAATAAACACAGAAATACAAAAATATAGGATTAGGCTTTATCATGCAGGATTTGGTTAAATTGTGGCTTTTTCGGGCATACATAAGCAAGGATACAATGCAACTCTACTTTCCTATGCTGCACTAGTTGATGGTAGGCAAGAGTCATTGTATCTGTTGCTATCATACACGATTCTCAACTGGCCTTAACCTCCTTGGCGGTACTCCTTGTTAACAAAACAAACTCTGCCCGTGCAGGGATCTGAGACAACCGCCTTTTCGCAAGGTACCCAACTGGCGATCACTTCTAGCATGGGGGGGCGGTGCCCTAGACCTCCATGTTAATGGAAGGGTGACACTTTCCCTCTCCATATCGCTGGAAATGTGCACAGCGGAGGGTGAGGAACATCAGCATTACCCATATTGCGCCGTTGAAAAGGGGAGATATGGCCATACCGCCCAGGAGGGTAAAGTAAGAATAAATATTGGCAACGTTACTCAACCCTATACTGATGAGCAAACTATTTAAACGCATGAAAATGATGGCACAATACAGTACACAATTATGACATCTTCTCCTAAATGAAGGGTGTAAACTCCAGCCTGTGGGTCACATCTAACCACAGTGTTATTATATTTGGCCCACAAGAACGTTTTTACAAATATTTTGCACATATTTTGTTATTACACTTTTTCAATTTACACTGTTTCAATTTCAATATTTAAGTAAAAAATTTTTTTACCACATTATAGGGTTCATCGTTTCATCTGATGAGAAGAAAAACATAGGCATTTTATTCAATAACATTGTGGAATTGTGGCCTACTGTGTGTTTTAGATTGACAACCATGACCTAAACCAGTATTATTCCAAAATTGAGGCTTTTATAACATTGTATATATCCAAGTCTTGTTAGTATATCCCAGGTCCCAATTGGTCCTTTTTATGTTTTATAAAACAACAGTACCCCTCATAAGCTCACTTATATTTAAGACATTTCAAGGCATTTTGGACTATGAATTGTGCATTCACCTATGTTCTCATTTGAATAATTGCCAAAGCTATTTACCAAAGTGATCCTGCCAGCTCCATATTACTGTCAGAAAATGGCTGAAGATGCAGCTGCTGAAACTACTAAAGCATTCTCAACACTTTCCAATATATGAAAAATACATTTAAGGAGATATAGTCCCAGAGGAGATGAGGGCTATTTCACCAGTTGAGTATATCCATCTGCCCAGCCCCACACCCACCATTGCCAATTTTTCAGTTGCAGAGAAGGCTTAGTGATGAGGTAACTGCATTAAGTAATGGTATAGCTGTTGTGTACTATCTATGCAGCATGGAAGCTGATATTTAGGCTTGGTGTTTCATTAAACATCTAACATACATTTATGGATAAATATGTCAATTTCAATAGATAATAAAAGATGAACCTAGAGGCTGATACCTTAATGTCAACCTTTTTCAAAAATATTTTGAAAAAACATATTTTTTTGTAAAATGGTTATATATGAAATTCTGGCACATACACAATAATGCTTGATGTGTGCTCATGCTACATTCCACTTGAGTTCCTTTCAATGCTTGAATGGCTGTGAAAATGTTGATTATTGAACCCTATAGCAAACGAGCTGTCATTTCACAGTGACACTTTCCAGAGAGATGGACTGGGTTCGCATCACCTATTTTATTCCATAAAGCATCTTTGAAAACAATTGATGTACATAGATAGTATGTCTATTGTACTTGCAGTAAGGTAGGTAGTCTACAGCATTTAGTGAAAATTTTCCATTTCCAGGAAGGCCATAGTAAATATCTGCAAGTTTTCCACTTATCCCAGAACTAGAAAGGCCAACATAATTTTTAAGCTGCTTGTGGCTTTCACTCTGAAATATAAGTTAAGGAGTCAGTATTACACAGCAACCATTCAAGGATATTCAAACACATGTTGTAGAACTGGAGATGCAAGAATCTTTGCAAACCTCCTGCATCTCTTAAGATAGTAGAAATTCCCACAAGCATTGTTAGGCTCTTTACTTCTACAGCTCATGTAGGCCTAAAATGTAAGTATGGCCTTTCTCTCCACTTTGATGGTAGACTAGAATTCTCTATATTTTTCCCAGTTTGCTGTGATCTTCCTGCTGCTATGGGGCTGTGAATCATATGACTCCCCTGATGCTTCAGAGCTAGTTCTTACATGCATTGAAAGCCTTGTGATGCTCTCTAGATCCTACAGAACTAGAAACTGCATCGTGGGGATGCCTATTCTCACCTCAGCTGGAGTTCTACAAATTGTTTTTTCTTATGTATACAGCGGCTATTACCACTAAATACATTAATAGAGCAAACATGTAAACTGTACATCTTCAGTCCAACGTGACACCCTCCTCTAACCATGTTGTGGAACACCTGCCTTAATGGAAGCACCCACTTGGCTTATTACGCGTTGCTTGGCATAGATAGTCTTCAGAGTTCATATTTATCGGTTGCCGGAATAAAAGCAACATCTGTGGCATTAAAATAAATGAATAAACCCATAACTAATGCTATACTGTGTTGCGTGTTAATTTTTCCTAATGAAGTCTGTATCATTGCAATTTGACATCCTCTCACAACGAACCAAAGACGAGGAAACAATGGTTGTCTGTCTTCATTCATTGTACAGTTGTCCTAGGAAATGTCTTTCATTCAAATTCAGTTAATAATATTTGCCAAGGAGACCAGCTGTGAAAAGGAATACAACAGCTGTTGCTAATTTATTTATTTCTCTCACTACAGATGTTGAAGTGACAATGTTCAGCACTTTCATTTTGTCATACAAAGTAAGTTCTGACATCTTCGGGTGTCTTGGAAAGTCACTTGCTGAGATTCACCAGAAGTTGACACTAAAGTGACTTCCTTTAATAAATGTGTAAATATCCATTAAAATTATTTAATGCTCACTTAAAGCCAATATAGTTGTTCATTTGTTATTGTTCTAAATAGGGGATGGAAGATTAGGAGCTCTGATCGGTTTCTAGTGACCCTTTTCTGTATGGATTCCTCCTGCTTCTCTACTAGTAGGTGAATTGGCTTCCCCAGAACATTGTCTTCTTAGACTAAGTTAGTTACAAATGACCAAGACAATAACATAAGACCTTGTAAGTTACATATATGTAATTATGGTAGGGCTAGAGATGGTAGAGGAGAGCTCCTCTGAGAAATGGCTTGTATATGTTCTATGAAAAGCACTTTTTTAACCTCCTGAGCATTACGCTCATGGTGAGCTTTTTTAAATTATCTGCTCTACCTCCACCCCTCCTACACCTCTCCGGCTTCACTAATGACGCAGAAAAGGCGGACATGGAAGAGATTGGCTGGTTTGCCAATACTCAGTTTCGGTGCGGGCTTACTGTGGATAGGTGAGTGTCCTTGAGCGTAGCTCGGGGTGAGCTTGCGTGGTAAGCAAACTTACCCCGAGCTACGTTCAGGGGGAAATGCTCAGGAGGTTAATATGTAGAATAATAGAAAAATATGAGATAATAATAACAAAATTTTAGAAGTAGATCCATCATTCCTGTGAGTTTTGTGGTATAGCCTCCAAGCTTGTTTGTAAAAAATATCCCAATATAAATGGTGCACATGATCACCATCCTCATGGTCTGATGGTGAATGTCATTTCAAGTCGTCTTCTTTCTTTATTCTATGGTCAATTTCTGAAGTTTGTGTGTCCATTGTTTTAGGGGTGGTCAAGGTCATTCTTGACTGTAGCTTTTGAAACCCCATACAGAGCACATACAACTTGTGTCCTCTAACCTTTCTCTCATGACCAGTATGAAGTTTTTCAGTGTTCTACAGTAGTTTTTTGTTAGTTTGGACCACAATATGTAGCCTTTCCCCCACACAACATCACCTTCCTCATTAGGCATCAGTAGGCCAGTAACACCCATGATTCAGATTCAGTCTTCCTACGGCGGTCGGGAGCACCGGCATGTATGCCGATGCTTCCGGGTCCGCCCCCGATCGCGTCACCAGTGACGCAAAGGGGGCGGGGGTAGGCGGCGCCATAGACCTCCGTCAAACTGGAGGGGCGACGCTTTTCTTCAGCATAAGTCCGGCGTCTCCAGTGACGCCGGGCTTATGTTAATGACCTCCAGCTGAGCAGGAAATCACGGCGGAGCATATTGTGCTCCGCCGCGATTGCCCGTGGCACGGTTATAAAAAAACCGTGCCACGTGGCAAACGCTCAGAGAGTTAACTATCCTAAAGTCAAAAGGCCTGCATAATTTACCTGAACCTGAGCTTTGTGTAATCATTGCTCCCACGTGTGCTCCGGGCAGATTTGCAGCCTCAGCTTGCATGGATCTGCCTTGTGCAAACATTTATCTGCAGTGTGAGAGATGCTGAACACAGCTCCGGGAAGGTTTTATACAAAGCTCTCTGTTGGAGCTCACTGAATGCTTTGTTGGAAGTCTTCTTAATGTTTGCTGGGGATGTTTGCATGGCACACTCACATTGCAGCCAACTGAAAAAAGTTTTAGCGTGCACAAGCAGAAAAAAAAGTGAAATAGACAGCAATGTCTACTGCATGGTAAATACTGGTATAAAAGGTTTATTATCATTGTGCATTCAATAATATCTAACCTTGGTTTTCAATCAACTGTGTGAATTTAGTCTTTTTATAAGGCTGAATTCACATAGTTGATTGAAAACCATTAATTTGAAATGTTGCACTGCACTGGAGGTCACTCATAGGCTTGAGGATTGTATATATACAGTATATATACAGTATATACAAATACTCTCTAGCTCCCTCTCTTACTCCCTTATAACTGCTGGAAAGAGACATATTCCATATATACAGTATATATACAGTATATACAAATACACATTCTCTACCATTGTCTCTCTCACTCCCTAATAACTGCTGTCCCTCTCCCCCTATTCACTGTTGGAAAGAGATATATTCCATACATACAGTACATATACAAATACACACTCTCTGCCTCTCTCTTTCTATTCACTATTGGAGAAAGACATATTCCATACATAAAGTACATATACAAATACACACTCTCTGCCTCTCTCTTTCTATTCACTATTGGAGAGAGACATATTCCATACATACAGTACTTATACAAATACACACTCTCTGCCTCTCTCTTTCTATTCACTATTGGAGAAAACCATATTCCATACATACAGTACATATACAAATATACACTCTCTACCTCTCTCACTTTCTATTCACTGTTGGAGAGAGACATATTCCATACATACAGTACATATACAAATGCACACTCTCTGCCTCTCTCACTATTTGCTGTTGGAGAGAGACATATTCCATACATACACTCAGGGCTTTTTTTCTCAGAGAAAAGGTGGTGGAACTCACCCCCCTCCCCTGGCCACGCCCCTACCCACCCTTAGGACTGCCCACTAAAACCGCCCCTTTATGTTGGGTGTGCGCTCCATAAATAGCTCCACATCGGGGGAACCGGGGGCAAGTGTGCCCGCCAATGCCGCCTCCCCTCCCTCAGGATGGCTAGAACTCTACCCCCCAGTCCACGCTGAAGAGAAAGATCTCTCCAGCATGGACGGGGGAGAAGATGCCCCGTCATAAGGCCACCACCCATAAACAATGGGAAGGCGCCGCCCCTCTCTCACTGCACATTGTGAGCAGGGGAGGCACAAAATCACCTGCCTGTGGCGCGCCCGTAACCCGTGCTTAATGGCCAACACTTACCCCCACTAAACAACACACATGGGGGCCCCCCGGCAGGCCTCCCACGACGTACTGCAGCCAGTTCCCTTATTTCGGGGCCAGGCTTACAATAGGTGGCGGAACTCCGTTCCAGTGCGTTCCCCCAGAAAAAAAGCCCTGCATACACTACATATACAAATACACACTCTCTACCTCTCTCACTTTCTATTCACTGTTGGAGAGAGACATATTCCATACATAC
>CM070035.1:150804598-150847635 GCA_036250615.1 Ptychadena robeensis | reverse complement strand
GTCTCTCTCCACCTCTCTCACTTTCTATTCACTATTGGAGAGAGTCATATTCCATACATACAGTACACATACAAATACACACTCTCTACCTCTCTCTTTCTATTCACTATTGGAGAGAGACATATTCCATACATACAGTACATATACAAATGCACACTGTCTACCTCTCCCTTTCTATTCACTATTGGAGGGAGACATATTCCATACATACAGTACAAATACACACTTTCTACCTCTCTCTTTCAATTCACTATTGGAGAGAGACATATTTCATACAAACATTAAATATAGAGTATATACAAATACACACTCTCTCTCCCCCTCTCGCACCCTCTCGCTCTTTCTCTCTCAGCTGTTTATTCCACTATAAATGACGCCCATTGCTTAGCCCCTCTTCGCCATGGAATTAGTTTCACTTGGTTGGACACAAGTAAGCATCCCCTTTATTTTCACATGAGCTGAATGCTTCAGGCGGAATTCAACCATCCAAAGACCAGCGACAATTAATGACAGAAGACAATCTTCCTTCTATCAGCCTCAACGCTTGAAATTTTATATCAATCTCCTCTTGTCATAAACTCCGGATGGAAACATATTAACTAACGTTTATCTGTCTGACTAATGGCGGAACGATAATTACTTTGCAAACAACGTAACACAGCTTAAGCTAACAACTTTGATGGCTAAATTATGTCTTGAGGTGATAAGATAATGATTGTTTACTAAGCACCGTGGAAAAATGTCCTACAAATGATGTGTTAACTACACAAATCTTACAAATAAAATAATTACAGTCCATTTACCTACATATCACCATGTTGGTTGTGTTTAATGTGTCTATATTCACAGATGATTTTCTTTATTAATACTCCGGTCACACGTGACACATTTTGCATTAGATCTGTGCTCAGGGGATAACGTGTCCCCGCTGAATGGTTCTAATCATTCTATAATTTGCCTTTACAGCTGGCTATACCATTAATTGTCTCCCTATTAGTGTCACTGTCCCTTCCTTCTGAATTCTCAAAAATAAAATCCAACACTGGTATATGTACAAAACAGCCTCCCTAAAGTACGCAGGAGTGAAGAGTAGAATCATGTAGATTGAGAGGTAGTAGTGCAAGAAGCTGCAGCTGCTTCAATGATCTTAGCTGCTCTGTCTTCCTTCCAGGGTGTATGTGCTGGTGGGAAGACAAGGCCTGCGAAGTGAGCCACAGCAAAGAGGCTGAATTGCCGCATGCGGCTCAGGAGTCATCGACTGGCCCCTGTCTTTAGACTTAACTGTGAAACAGAGAACATAGCACATAGCTCATCTCTCTGTCATTCATTAGGCCAAATGTGCTTAACCTTCTTAGTGTTCATGACGAGCCCATCTCGTCCAGAGTTTGTGTGAAGAAACTGCAAGCTGAAAATGAAAGCTACGGCGATGCTGCATCCAGCCGCAGCATTTCCGGGGCTCTGCGGCTTCACTGATCGCGTCACGGTGACTCTGAAGGGAGCGAGGGTAAGCAGTGCCATAGACCTCCATGTTAATGGAGGGGCTTCTACTCTCCAGACCTCACTGCCAGTGTCATGAATAACACTGGCTGTATGGAGAGGGGAGGGGGGAGGGAGCAAATGGCAGGCAGTGTACCTCGTACACTGCTGCCATTGCCTGTACCACACTGTTAAAAACGGTGCGGTACAGGCAGTGCGCTAGGGAGGTTAAACTTGGAGAAATGGGTACTAGGCCAAATAAATGTTTACTCTGTCTGAATGTAGGATACATTTCATTTGAATAAAGGTATGACATAAGCTTCGTATTTTCTAAAAAGGAGTGTAATAATGTGGCCTAACACATAGACAGAATCTGACAACACTTCAAAAAAGATAACTGCTCAACTAACCACATATATAGAGGTCTTCATTTGGTGTATGATGATAAATTGATGGTAGATGTAGAGACCACCCCACCTGTGAATACCCTCAAGCCTTGTTGCAGTCACTTTTGGTCATGATCATGACTTTTGGTCATCTTAGTTTGCATACAAATGGCAAGAAACCTATCTACCCAAGTCCTATGACATCAAAATGATTATTTATATCTGTCTACATTATTCATATTCACAGAAGAACTTTGTTTTGCATTGGTGGTCCTTTAATTTGAATGTTAGTTGCCCCCACCCTTCTTCAATAGATAAATGAAGTATTCTATGGTACATGTTATGGATCTGAGATCAGACAAGGATCCCTTTTGTATATTACAAACCAGTAACGTACCATACAAATCATGAAGAATGCCTCCCAACTGGATTTAACTAAGCAAATAGGTAAGAGCCTCCTATTTGATAAATCTGGAGTTGCTGCAGTTGGTCAGGTCTAGGTGCAGCAACAGTATGTGCTCCAAGAATGAGGTCAGCTGACTACCTGATTAACTAAATGAACGATTTGTTCTTTCTTGATGGCACAGGCATATTTCAAGATGACAATGCCAGGATTCATCAGGCTCAAATTGTGAAAGAGTGGTTCAGGGATCATGAGACACATTTTCACACATAGATTGGTCACCACAGAGTCCAGACCTTAACCCCATTGAGAATCTGTGGGATGTGCTGGAGAAGGCTTTGTGCAGTGGTCAGACTCTACCACCATCAGTGCAAGATCTTGAAAAATGAATGCAACACTGGATGGAAATAAATCTTGTGACATTGCAGTAGCTTATCGAAACATTGCCACAGCGAATGAACGCCACAATCAAATCTAAAAGTGATCCCAAAAAATATTCCACTGTGTGACCATTTTCTTTTGGTGTAATTGGAGTGACTCAATATAGAAAAAAAAAATCCTCCAGAACTTCAAGGGCCTGTCAGTTGCAGTTTTCAAGTTAAAGAACTTTGTGTTGGGAAGGAAATCTAAAGCCCCCATACACCTTGAGATTCCTCCATACAATTTCCATGAGACCTACCATCAACTATGTAGTATAGTGACCTCCCTGATAGAATACATAGTGATTGGAAGGTGTAGAAATGTCCTCCTATTACATGGTTTTGGTAGAAGAAAAGTTGGTTGTACAGAAATTGCATGGTAATTGTATGTGGTGTATGGGGGGCTTAAGAGGACAACAGCTAACCAATGGTCTTTCAAGACCTCGAAAAATCACACTTTGTTGGACAGGTACATAGTACAATAATTACTCCAGGGATTGGTCTTCATATCTCTTCCATATAACAAGGTAAGGATTGTTGAAAATTCAGAAAAACAGAATGCAAGTTATAAAGGAACGAGCCTTAGAAAACACCAAACTTACAGCTTCAGGTAAGTGACAGAATACAAAACGGCACATCTGATACAAAAAAAGGCTTTCTATAGGCCTCTGCAGACAGAGAAAGAGCTCCTGCTGTCATGGAAAGGCAGAGCACAAAGCAAAGTCACATTCTATAAAATTCATCATTTGTTAGGGGACAAGTGATGAAAGTTCCCAACCGCGAGGTGACTTGTATAGATTTCTATACGGATGGCTCATCACGTCTCCCCATGTATGGGAAACATTATATCATTATTACTTCAGAAATGACAGACACATATAAACCGCTAATGTCATAACATACAGAATCCGGGAGTATTTTTGCCCTGTAAGCCCTAAGATATTTTAAGTCAGAGCATGGAACAAGTATGCTGTGTTTGTATACATTTTCTCTGATTCCCTGCGGCTTGTAATATATGTTTTTGAATCTGCTGTAAAATAGCAATGCACCATTCATAATATACAATGTACTATACAAAGTTTGTTCCCTCAGATGTGTGCTTAGATTTTACACCCCTTTCAGATATATATATAAAAAACTGCATAACTGGTATAAAAATTCAATATATAGACAGAAATATAGGAAGTTAGAAAAGGCATAGAAAAAGTGTGTCTAAGGCTATGTCTCCACAGCGTTGTTTGATCCGTCAGGGCCCCTACGTTAAGTGCAGTGCTTGGCAAGGTCTCGACGGATGACATACACATTACCTGCCCGGCAGATGCTCTGTTCACACATCCACCAATGCAAGGTTTAGCTTACTGCACAATGTTAACCCCTGCATCAGGGGAAAGGTAGGTAAAGTGTATGTGATCCGTCAGGACCACATACGCTAAGCACAATGCTTGGGGGGGGGGTCCCGAGGGATAACACAGCGCTGTGGAGACTTAGCCTGAGAGTGAGACAAATACGGTAACTCAAATCACAGTCCTTAATTTCTAAACCTCTGGCAACAAAGGTAAGTACATGTCCATTATGTCAGTAAGTTGCATGGCCACCATTATTTTCCACCACTGTTATCTTAACTCAGGCATTATTTTTCCTAGGTTGTCGCTGGTATCCTCTTTAAATAAACATGGATGCCTACCAATATCTGTGAGGAATTCTACATAAAAAACTTTCCATTTAAATGGATTCCTTTGAAAGCTTTTGTAGCTGTATTGATTACTCTTGCATAAAAGCTTTTAATTAGGGATTGCATGGAGAAACACATAGTCACTTTTGTCAGCTGTCAGCTGATTGATTACTGCTCTGATAGGCTGATCTTGTACTCAGGAAACAGAAAAGACACATGATTAAATGATCCAGACCAGAGCATCAACCCAGTTAATTGGTCAGATTGATCATGTGCTTCTCCATGAATGTTCTTGCAGGAGAACTTCCCATAATTTTCTACTTTACACCTTTTTGCCCTACTTCAAATGACCAACCTAGAACAAGAACCAGAGACGTCCATGGTGGTATAATTAGCTAGAAATAGTTGTATTAAACTGGACCTGAATAGTAATGTTTTTTAAAAATACTAACTTCCACTACCTATACCATGACCTGAATAATAAGAACCTTCATGAAACAATGATCTAACTAGAGTATTAAGAGGTACCCTAGTATAGAAGCCAACACTGTAAGATCTTGCAGCATTGGCTTCTATGCAGGACCTTTATTCTCAAATGCTTGAAATGGAAAGTTTAGGAGTAATAAAATGGAAGGAAAAAGGATCTGATCTAAAATGTTGCTTAAAGAATCTAAACTGAGCAAGGCCAGAAAAAAGATATATAGGTCTTAAGAATCTAAATCTCAGTAGAAAATCAAGACATCTACTGCACCTTACCAGTCCTACATTGTTTTTTTAACTTGATGACCCTACTAGCAACACCCATTCCTAGGATGGTGGTCCTCTAAGACATGAAAGTGAACAACATCTCTTCTCAATAGTGTAGAGAGAAAATGTCTTGTAGTACACAGAGCATGTTAACCTCTTGGGTCCCGAGTTGGTTAATCCCCAAGTAGAACTATACTTGGGCATAATTACCTGTCTGGAGGGAGCCTCCGTTCTTTCTGGGTCTGCCTCTCTGGCATCATTATCCTCCCTAGCGGTTGAGACGAACCCAGTTCGTTCGGTGTCTGGGCTCGTCCCAACCACTAGGTGACCAGGCATCGGGTGCACCCACAACACCCACGGAAAGTTGCAGCGATTCTCTAAATCAGGGTTTCGGCACTGCCCTGATCGCGTCACGGTGACACAGAAGGGGCGCCCCATAGACCTCCATGTTAATGGAGGGTCGTCGGTCTCCCAGCCCACATCGCCGGCGTCATGTACAGGGGCAGAGGGACAATGTACACTGCTGCGATCATCTGTACTGCGCATTTAAAACAGCACAGTACAGGCAGACCACAAGGGAGGTTAATGATGCTGAAAGGGGGGGCAGAGCCATTGACCTTGATATTATGGAGGCTATGTCTCCTTTTTTAATCACAATAAATGAAGGGGTCTCCTTTTTTAATCCCAATGGAAAAGCTTAGAGGGTTAATAGATCTAGCTGTCTTTTAGAAATGGTCACCACATTTTGATGAATGTATTTTTGAGTGAATTGAAAAGCCCCTTAACAAGGTATGATCAACAAAATGACTAACAAATTACTGAGATATTGATACAGCTTGTGGGAAATATTTCAACTTTTATGAAAAAAATCTGTTAAATCAATACTTTTTCTTCAGCCATTTTGGGTATGATACCATGTTAAGGGGTTTTGCAATGAACTCACAAAGTCATCTTTAGAATAACACAATAACACATTAAGAATAAAAATAAGAATAACCCGCTAAATTCCTTTTCTCTGTGTTACTGTACAACAGGAAACAAAGTTTACTGAAATCTGACAAAACTTTGATATTTGTATTCTGTTCTCCGGTCAATTTCTTTCATTTAACAAGCGTGCGCTGCTGTTGTTGCTATGAGAGGTTACTGAAGTAGGAAGGATGGGAATTCTTTTTTTGTCTAAAGGTTATGATTCTGCTGAGAGGTGAAATAAGTCAAGTCTCAGAGTGCCCCAGGAAAAGGCACATCGCCCCAGCGGAAAATGAGAGCTACTGCTGAGGCAAATGAGAAAAACTGTACATTTCACCTCCGAATCCTGCTCTCTGCACATCAATATGGCAGAGTCTCAGGGGTACCCGCTGGACACATTGTCTGCTAACTTGTTTTTTACATGCTGTTTAATGAAAAAAGAAGGGGGATCATTGTCTTCATACCTGCAAATATATCATTTTCTACGTTACAATTATTGCCTTAACATGCTTAGGGGTGACCAACAGATACAATAGTATACAGATAGAAGAATAATGATACCTCTTTATGCCTTCAGAAAAATCTGCTACAACCGTGATAATGATCCTCTCTGGACAACAAGAATAGAGCGGAGATTATGTCTGACTATGAATTTATTTTCAATCTAAATTTGACAGCAAAAAATAAACAGCAAATGTACTAGATCAGGGGTGGGCAAACTTTTTGACTTGTGGGCCACATTGGCGTCTTAAATTTGAGGGGCAGGACCAAGAGCCTGTAATGGCCGACCCACCATAGGGATGCCAACTCCATGCATTGCCAGGATCTCTTATGATGTCAGCGATGTGTGACGGGGACGCTGTTATCTTTAATATTTTCCTATACCTAAAAATGCTAATTCCTAGAGACTGCCTGTTGTTGCCATGAGGATGAGTCCACATTCTCATGATCACACCACTGCATCGTTCCTAAGGCAACATTTAGACACATCTATGCATTATTGCTGATAACAAGTGGAGCGGAGCATGTTTTCAACAAGGTGACAAAGCCAAATGGGCCGGATCTGGCACCCAGACCATAGTTTGCCCATCCCTGTATTAGACTAATACAATAAGAAAAGGAGGATCATTGAAGGCAACAATAACAAGAAATTGGTTATTTCATGATGGCATTTGTGGTAAACTGACTACTGACTATGTGCATTGGTGTGATTTCTAAAATGAAAGGCAACCACAATATACTATAATAATGTATATGTAGTAAAATGTCTGTAAGCTAATAAGGATAAATCCACATGGTCAGCCTTTCCCAAAACACATCTGTGAATAACAACTTCCCCATTAAAAACTATCCAATGATTGCCCACACAATGTGTGCGACCACAGCACGCTGCATCATGGTTGCAGTTCTAGGGTGGCTGCTGAGGGCCAGCCTCCTAGGAGCCAACCTTGTGAATTCAGCCTAGTGCCAGCCCATGAGGATTTACATGTAAGAAATCTGTTAAACTACTAATCTAGGCCACTATAAAATATCCTTCCCAGCAAAACATCACTGATTTCAGGGCATTATACATTCTCATTGGCTTCTTTGGGTTACTTAATGTTAGCACTACAACTTAATTATAAAAACTCTGGTACATAAAGCCATATATCTTTTATAGATCCATTCCTCTGATCATTTTGTAATGGATGAAATGGGACTAGTTTAGACTTTTTATTCGGAAAAGTAAAAAAAAAAAAAACCTGTTCCCCTTATTAGCCAAACATCTCCCTAAAAAACAAAACTTTTATTCACTCATTCACTCAACGCATAACACAAACTTCTAAACCTTTCAGCTTAAAACCTAACACAAAGCAGTAAATGATAATGAATCCTTTAAATGAAATGCTCCACCGAGCTGACAATATGTATTCTTGCTTCATTTTTCAAGTAAAAAGCTCAGAATTTATTGAAAAACCCCCCTGCTGGGTGACCAGAATGATTTAAAATATGATAAAGTGAATTTTTATCTCCTCTCCCAGCTCCTTGGTATCTCGTACGTTTTATCTGCAGCAGACTATCTGTTATTTTGCATTTGCAAAATGCATTTGATCCTTGAGCTTCTTGCTGCCATTTTATGTCTAATAAAAATAAAAAATATTCTTTTTTTTCCAGTGATAACATGGAACTTTTTTATAATACAAATCAACTGCAGGAATCGTAGTGTCAATCAATGACCACCAGGAATGGACAACCATATTGGTTAGACGTTCTCTGTGAGATGGATTGGACTCCATTTCTCTACAATGGGAAGGAATGCAGAAGATGTCTGATCACATTGTGATGGGCTGTCATTTTCTTTCTTCTACGTTGTGTCAGACAATTAGTTTGCAGATACAGTAAATAGCTTTTCATTATGTGTTTGTACACTAGCAGGAACCGAAGATTGAATGGCTACTAAACAGCATGGAACAGGTTGGAATGGCTTAATATTGTGCTGCTGATATTGGATTTACTATATTCCCTGCAACATATCTATGACCCCACAGGAGTAAAGGGCACAATATTCAAAGAGTCAAACTCAAGTATCCCTTGTGTCATAAAAGGGATTTTCAGCCTTTGTTTCTGGGCCCTTTCACATTTGTTTAAGCTCTCTATACATTATTGAAAAAGTAAGTGCATCTGCTTATGGGGAAGGCTATCTCATATTGATCGAGGTAAATAGTTAAAGAATGTAGGTTTTACACTTTTCTTATTGTGAAGGCCATCATATTGTAAAGTAGAATAAAAGTCAAAGAATGTAGACGTGACACTTATTTCTTATGGTGAAGGCCATCATATGCAGTCAAATATTATAACCTGTGGCCTTTTCATGCTTATTGTGAAGGCCATTACATTGTAGGCTAGGTCAACAGTCAAGAGATATTTTTTCTGAAAGCTGATATTTTTAGCCGAGGCAGATACTCAAAGACTATGAAGTTGTAAACCTTCCTGGGAAAAAAGTGTATGCACAAATCCTAATAGATTGTCATGCTTTGAATTTAGTATTTTGGTAGTTTAAGCTATGTATAGATAGGCACCAGAAGGGAGTTTGGTCCTTACATTTATTGACAATTGACCATTGACAGTGAATGTTGGAGGGTACATGGACAAATATGTGTAGAGACAATTTTTTTTATTATACATTCCTGAAATTAAGAAATCTAAATGGTAATGTTTTCAAATTTGCTGTAATACCATTTTGTTCATGTAGCTTCTATTTGGGGCCATTAGAAATGTGTGGTTAGGTTCTAATTGAGGGGGTGCAAAGTCTAATTTTCTACATTGTACATTTAAAACCCTACATATGGCTCTGTATGTATGTATACATAACATAACTCAATATGTGAGTGGCAATCCTTTGTTTAAAGTTGCTTTTCTTAACTGAGTCGGGGTCAGTAAACATGTTATGACCAAAATTTTTGGGACTGCAATATCAAATTTCCTATTAAATGGCCAACTGTCAAAGACCCTAAGCGATGTCTCAATGGTTTGTGATGGATTATACCCTATATGCACTGCTTCATCATCATCATATAAGATGATATATATGAGTGAGATCTAAATAGTAAATGCTCTGTATGGCCACTCCACAATAAGATGGGAAGTTGCCAATAGCTGGCATTGACCCATGACATATTTCAATGAATCCTGACTTTCATGAAAAAAGGCAAGGAACTAAAAAGGCAAATAATATTTGGCATTTGGCTCAGGTAATCAGTTGTTTCTTACATAAACAAGCTTTCTACAGTCATTCTGTCTAGAGTTCTTCTTAAAGTAAACAGTCACACTGCGCTTATATAGAACCTGATAAAATCTCCGCGATAAAGCAAGATGTTCTGAACAAAAGCCTCATACGTGTGTTTCATGCACCTGATAAACTTTGATATATACATCAAAAGTACAAACAAGAAGACAATTACTAAATTAAAATTAAATTGAAATAAATTGTTAAGAGATGACACAACTTTAGTAGACAATTAGACACAAATTACAAGCATTTTGCCATTGAGGATACAAAATATTTTAATATGCTCAATTACCTAATTACAGCCTAGAATGTTTTCTGCCAGTGATTCATGTAGCAATTACTGCTAGAGCGCTTTATACAAATAGATACAAAGATGGATAACCTCACATTAGAAAGGAAAAAAACTGGAAGAGATGGGGCTACTTGTTCCAGCCCAACTCTAATAAAAGCTTTAGAAGACGCGGAAAGGAACCAGGTAATGTCATTGGAATACCCCACTGTCAAACTGAACTTACGGTCCATATAGAGGTTTCAGTTTCAAAATGATAGAAAGAAGAGATTAACATATTTATATACTTTTCAAGTGGGTCCCTCACCACACAGTGAGTAGAGGGTCTTTGTATGAAATGTTAGAGATAAGCAATGGTCCATGCTCCTCCACTTCACTAGGCCAGTCTGGTTCTGAGATCATTCCTGCACACTGCAACACAAGTAGCCCTGCATTGTATTCGATAAGCCACCACCCACATTCTCAGTGTAGGGCAACTTCTCCATGCAACAAGACCATGCTAAGCCACTATGAGTGTTGTTGCAGCCTCTGATGCAATCACCTATAATTCAGGGCTAACATGAGGACCTTAAGAGCTCACCCACAATAAGAGGACAAGGATACATGCCAGCTAGAAATGGTCGAATTTTCCTTCTGGCTTACTTTGTGAGTTGATTGCAAAGCCCCTTAACATCTATGATATATGAACTATGATCACCAAAATTGTTGGAGATGTAGAGAAGGTTTGTGAGAACATAAAAAAAAGTATTGCTCTAGCACATGTACTTTTAAATAAATTAAGTTCAAATTCAAAGTTGAAATTTCGATTTTATTTGAACTTGATTTATGCAATGCCTTCTTTTTTGTAGTGTACCCTCAACCTTTTTCTACATCTCCAGCAATCAAGTGATGATGTCATACTTAGGGGCTTTGCAATTAACTTATACATTCGAACTGGTCAAGTCCCCCCCCCCAAAAAAAAAAATTCAACCATCTCTAATGCCAACCACCAAGGGAGCAAGGGATGAGGAAATTAGGACTGCTTTTTACATACCAATAGACAAAACAATCCCTCATAGCTGGGGGGTAGTACCACTTTGTTGGCTTGTTCAGAGCATGGGAAGAAAAACCTTTGTGTCCATTGATTGAACACAAAGCTATTTTTAGGAGGTCACCCAAATGTATAGCATGGGGATGGTTCTCAGTAAACGCACAATGTGAACAAATGTATCCCAAGGGTAAGTTTCTCATTTGTCTATATTTTTCAGCTCTACAGCTCCAGCTTTGATTCTGCAATTTCAGCTTCACACCTTCAGTGAAACAATTCCTTCCACAAAACTTAAATTTTACAGATCTATAACACATTAGTTTCTAAAATAACATGTTAGCCATAAGCAATTTTACACCTTCTGCCAGTTGCCATCCCGAAAATTCTAACCAGTGCGTACAGAGTCTCAGAAGTGTCTCTCACTCACAGCTTCTTTCGGGTCCAGGTTGACTCAACACTATGTACGAGTTGTACTTTTTAGGATTCATAAACATGTATCATTGAATCCTTAAGAATTTGTTCATGTTTCTCTGAACTAAATACCTAACTGTAGTAATTATGGGATAATATGTAGTTGGAGGCCCTGAACACAATGTAATATGTGGGATTGTAGAGGCATTGGTTTTTGAGGAATATGTTTAAGATGAGAAGTTCTAACTAATTTGACTTTAAATAGGATCAACTGATTGATTTAGAGTTGTGCTGATTATTGTATAGTAATGTCATAAATTCTCCATGGCAACTTTATGGAGACTTCTAGTGAGGGACCTTGAAAATGTTGGATTAAATTAACTTACCTCCTAGCTCAAACCTTCAAAAGTTCTGATGCTATCATTGGTCACACTAGACAGTTTAGTTTTCGTAATATGTTCAGTTATATGACTACAAACTTCATGTGCCCAATTAAGCCTCATGTTTGATGGTTTTTGCCAAGCATTGATATAGCTAGAGTGAAAACCAATAATGTCACAGATCCCAGCAGGATCAGGGGATCTGTGCCTGCTACTTCTGCATCCAGCTCTGTCCCTTAATACTATCCTTGACTCAGAGGGTTAAAGTGTGCAGCAGAAGATCCCCCTCTGCTGGATATCAGCTGTATTCCCTACCCTGTCAAGTGCCCCTCCCTCCTGCCCTATTTAAGGAAGTCTCCGGCAACAGAAAGTTGCCTGAGCAAGAATGTCTCTTATGTCTAAGTCTCCAGGATCCATGATTTGTGTTATCTACTCTCTGACTCCCCGGCTTCTGACTTTTTAAGATTGTTAAATGGATTGTTCCTGTCTGACCCTTTGGCACTTTGATCTGGTAAAACATCAGCTACTAACTGCAAAGGTGCATCTAAGGACTGCAACCTAGGAATTGTCTGCAGCAAAGTGCAGCGCCAATTGCAGGTGCTCTGGTGAACACCAGGTGATTTCTTTGATTCTGCGACTTGGATTGCTGTGCAGTTAGTCCAGTGGATCCACTAATTTGAATCAACAGTGTCACAGGCGTGTCACCCCATCTCTGGTGTCACCTGCAGTGACAAATAGGGTTTTATGGGACTAACAGGATTGATACCTGCCTAATGTATCCACCCTTTTGTGTGAGGCATTATGCCTTCCAGATATAAAGTGGTTATTTTAAACAATTTGAACAATAAGACTGTCTATAGCACATACAAATCAGCAGCAATCATCATGTTTGGTTCCATTGATGGTCATTGGAGAGTTTGTCATGTGTGCAATCTAGAAGTGACCAATCTAATTGGAAACCAATCAATAAATGGCCTCAAAACACCATACAAATGTGTATGATATCCTTTCCCTTGTGAGCATTTCTCTCAGATAGAAAGTGATTAGAATTCTGATCGGATATACTACGTTTTCAGAGAAACTCTGTGTGTGTTACGTATTTGGAGCAGACCTTCTGACTCTGCTTAGCGTAATCATCTTCTGGAATAGAATAAAAAAGTATAAGAATTCACTACTAGAAGCTGACTAGAATAGATGTGACAAACGTCAAGATAAAACTACTTTTATACCACATACCTCACTAAATGTCAGAAAGATTTTACCATTTTATAAGTGTCACATAATACATTATGCTTATCTGAAAAGAGTATATTTAATAGCTTCTGCCTGTCTCTACTTTGGCTGAAAATGGTGTAGAAGAAAATAATAAAGCTTATGACACATGGTAGGATTGTCTATTATTAACATGTATAGAAAGTCAGTTTTTTTCCCAAATAAAGCTTGAAGTTTGAGAAATCAGATCTATAATCTCACTATGTGGAGATCCTAACTGAGATGAGTCTAAAAACTATTTTTATTTCACCAAAAAGAAGCTACAAGCTTAAGGATTCTAGTGTTCTATGATATTTGTCCATGACAATGTTGCAACTGCCATGTCAATGTTGAAATCACATGGCTTTGATGTAAGATCATTATGGAACCTGGCTGGTGGGGTCAAAATTCCATAGACCTAGACCTCTATGTTCTTTGACATAACATTCAAAATTTTGGGGAAAGGCAACTTTTAGTCCTAAAGTCCTTGCTGGAACTAAAAGCACCAATCCACAGAAATAAAAAATGCCAATCCACAGTACTTATTGAGTATAGTTTAAGGTTTTATTAATAAACAAATGAATAGCCAACACGTTTTAGGGGGACAGCAGTCCTCCTTCCTCAGGGCTTTGCATATAGTAACGGCGCCTCATAAATAACAGAATGGATGGACAGTTGTGATGCTTAAGGTTGCATCTTGGAATTCTTGTTTTTTCTAGAAATCTGAGGTTTTCTAGTTGATTTGATACTAAATGAATAGCAACCTCATTCAGTTCTTTTTTTAATTACAAAACAAAGGTCCTTGAAAGTTTTTAATATACTTAAATCTTTTACTCATTCATTAAATTTATCAATAAGCAGTGTGGTTTGGCGCTATCTTCTTTACTATGATCATGTCAGAGCTGATTGGGCAGCTACCTGGCATTTCCCACAATTGCAGTGAGGCAGCATTCACATTTACAATTTTTCGTCTGCTGACAGTTGGCAGCAGCCTAGAAAGTGCCCCCGCGTGCGCTTGGGCACAATGTGCAGTTGCTTGTGGGATGTTTAAAAAATGGCCCCAATCTGTGATTATAGTGCTGGCCCCCGAAAAAGTGACAAAGGGATTTGTCATGCTGCTTCTTCCCGGATTTATCGATCTTCGGACATCCGAACGCCCATGTGAATGCTGCCGTACAGCATTGGCATGAAAACACATGGCTCCTTTTTTACCAAGGTCACACAATTGTCATTATGATGCAGACATAGCCTGGCTTTAATGAAAGGATAGGGGTAGCAGTGTATAAGATCAAGAAGGGGTAAAGTCTTGTCATCTTGTGACCTGACAATCCAACTAACATGTGGTGCCAAAGCAAAATAAGTAAAGCCAAATACATCTTTCATTGGTTAAGGTCTATATACACACCTCGATTTTGCGTTAGATTCCCGAATGTATGATTGTCATTTTTGTTCACGGAGATTAATCGTTCGGGAATATGGCGCTACCCACCATGAGGGGCGATCCCCCTCAAGAGAAATGTCAATCGAGTAGGGATTAGAGATGGTCAAAAAATTTTTTCAAAATTCGACCATTTCGCCGATTTCGAGTTAATTGCAAAGCCCCTGAACATGGTATCATCACCAAAGTTGCTGGAGATGTAGAGAAGGGTTGGGGGTATACTCTAAAAAAGAAAGTGAGTCTCTAACACAAATAGTTTTTGCACAAATTAAGTTCAAAGTCAAGTAAAAATTTCGAAAATCGGAATTTCGACTTTAACTTTGAACTTAATTTATGCAAAAACTACATGTGCTAAAGCAACACTTCTTTTTTTCCAATGTTCCCACAACCCTTCTCTACATCTCCAGCAAGTTTGGTGATGATACCATATTCAGGGGCTTTGCAATCAGCTCACAAAGTTAGCAAGTCGAAAAATTCGACCATCTCTAGTAGGGATCCGACATGTTGGTAAATCCCTGTTTAATCAACTTTTCTTTGAATGAGGACCAAAAATATTGGCCAGGAATCTATTCACCCAGGTGGGGTGCATTGTTTCCTCGAACAATCGTGTGATCGTAGTGCGATCACTGGGGAATGGCCGGCTTAATTCTGCATCGTGAAAACTGATGACAGAATATTTACATTCCAGCATACAGCTCAATATATAATAAATAAGCAGAATACAGCCGGGCTTGTCAGATTTTGTTCGAAACCAGTGAGCTGAAGTGTCTAATGCATAGAACCTGAGAGATATTTAATTCACTAATGACACACCATATAAAACAAATGATCTGTGACAAACCATCATCTCACCTTGTAAACATTTTAAAGATCGCTCACCTCTCATGTATTGTGTTGACAGGCTCACAAAGAAACACAGACACAATTTACATTGTCAATCACTCTATAGCACAAGGCCTTGATGCAATCATTTAGTAGCTGCAATCTATAACAATAAAGACACAATTAACCTTCCTAATACAGAATATGTGATGTGTTGTTGCTAAGCAGACCATTTTTTTCTTACACTTCACTTAAAAAGACCATCAAAAGCATATTCACTCAAATACAAGAATAGGAAAACCTCTGCATAAAGCTGTCCCAGCGTCATGAAATGGGAATAAATACTAAATAATGTGAAGGTCTTTCACTGCACGAGTATTTTCATTTACCTCTTACTGCCCTGATAATTATATATGAGAAATTATAATAATGAGAAATATGTTTATTCAGGCCTTGCTGTGGCCACCATCTATTCCTTGTACTAAAATTTCGGTTCAAAGATAATAAACATGTAAACCCTGAAGAAATTAATTGCAAAGCCACTTAACATATTAATCATACCACCAAGCTGTAGATAAAGAGAAGGGTTTTGGGGACAAACAAATAATGCATTGTAATAGCATATGTAACGTTTGCATAAATATAATGTTTTAAAGTAAGGCTATGTTTCCATGGCGTCAACCTGCCTGCCGGCTCTTTTGGTGGGATCCTCCAGATGGGCTCCCTTATCGTCGGGAGCGAGCGCGGTGGTCAGCTGCAATTATGGCTGGGAATCGGCCCGTCTATGGGGGGCTTTAGGTTGGTGCGATACATTGTGCAACATTGCGTTAATATCAATGTAGAGCGATATGTTGATCTTGACGCATTGTGCATCATTGTGTTAATATCAATTTAGAGCACTATGTCGATCTTGACGCACCCATAGAGATGTGGTTAACTGAAGCACCCATAGAGAATGCATTGAATCTATTACCAGCGGATGGGTATCCTTTGGTAACTGCATTTTTTTACGTACCCAACATGACTTCCGGTCTTTTGCAATCACCACTTTCGGGATCATGAAGGACAACCTGCCTTACAGGTTGTCTGCGGGTGTCCCAATGCATCATAGATGCCTTTGACTGAGGGACCTTGACGGACTCAGGGATGCCATGGAAACATAGCCTTAACCCAACACAGTTCCCCTAAAAAAATTAAAACTTGACTTTGAACTTCATCTACTAGAGCAATTTTCCCACGATCCTTCACTACATCTCCAGCAATTAGTAATGATGCCATGTTCAGTGATTTAGCAATTAATTATAAAAAACATTTTGACTATCCTTACTCAAAGAAGATCCAGTTGACAATCTTAGGTGGGTGGCAATGGTCACTATTAAAATCTTATCGATGGCTGCAATTCTCTGATTGGTAGCAATATTATTACCACTGTTCCTCGTCAATGGCGACTGGAAATGGTTAGTAGGAAATCACTGGTATAGAATAGATCAGATTTGCAGGGTATTGTAAACATGTGGCTTTCCTTGGAGCTCTGATCCCTTCCACACGCACCAGAAAATGGGGCCTATGGTTTATTTATTCATTTATTTATCACTAGTTGCAAGTTTTCAGTTTTTTTTTGGCTATGAGCTTTCATGCTAGTCCTGCAACACGGAAAGAAAAATGCTGCTGATGTCTATCTTCCCAAGTCCCGGAGACTGGAAGGGCCGAGTATCATGGTATTTTAACCCCCCCCCTACCGTTCCTGACGGTCCCAGCTTGTCCAGCTCTGTCCTGTAAGAACAGCATTGGATGAGCTGGGTTCGTCAGGCAGAGATCGAAGCCACAGGAGAGCAAACTCACTGCTCTGTGTGTCTCCAATCTAAAGAGTCTCTGAAGAGGCAGCTGCAGGAGAACGGATCACTCCCCGCCCCCCATGCTCTCCTATGTAACCTTGCACATCTGCAGCACCATCTAGTGGTTACAGTGCTAATTTACCTGATAAGGTGAATTATTGAAATATTCATTATCTGATATTGAGAGTTATTCACAAAGCATCTGAACATGTTATTATATTTAGGATGTCTACCAGACTCCTCTATGGACATACTTTGGGAAGTTACAGGCCTACAATGTAAAAAAAACTTTTGTTTCCATTTAAGTCTATGGTGTGCTTTTGGTACAAAAATCTGTACCTTAGCAGTGCGCTAGGGAGGTTAATACATAAAAAAATTGGGCTTGTGTATCATCCCTACAGTCTTAACTGCTCTTATGCCCAATATATACAGTATACATTGAAGTTTCTTATTTTGGAGTCCTACTTTTCAAAGACTAAGCTTTAAGTAAAAAACTCTAGTCTTCTGTGCAGATACTGTGAGACCCTTTTGGGGAATCCTGATCCAACCTCACCTCTACTACTCCTAAAGTTCTGTAAATAATGCATTCAAAGGGACTGGCTTGCCATTATTCACCTCTGCAGGGCAAGGATTCATTCTGAGATAAAAAGGCCTGGAAGCTCAAGTGAATGACGGGAACTGTCAGAAGTGTAGCCTTCTGGGACCTACAGGGAACAGCATTACATTAGCATTTGATTTATAGCTATTTTCTGTCTATTGTTTTATGCTATCAGATATTTAAGGCTGAGGAAAGGTTGACTGCAGCATCCATTGACATGACCACAGAAGAGAAAGTTAGCTTGGTAAAAAAAAAAGTGATATTAATTTTATTTTATAATTTTTTGTTGAAATATATGAGCATTTCAAAAGCTACTGACCATATTCTAACAGACAAATGGAAGACAGCATCAGAGGGAAATCTATGAATAGCATTATAAACTGAAAGTCTTGTTAAATGATATCAGTGATATGCGTTGGTAATGTCCTTATAATACGTATTTAATAAACTCAGATGGGAAAGTGTGCTGCACAAACAATACTATACATACATTTTAGAGAAACCACACGCAGAGGCATTGCAGGAACAGTATGACCTTGCGTTTGGGTAATTCTCACTGCTGTTTAAGATGCCAAGCAGACCAGATAATAGGTAGCAGTGGCCGGTTCCTGCGGCTCTAGAATCATTTAATCAAAAGGAGAGCATTAAAAGGTAGAACCAGCACTGAGGACAGCAGGTGGTGCTGCTAAAATGTTGCCGGCGAAGATAGAGCTGACTGCTGACAAATACAATATTTTAAGCGCAGATATATCTCGCCTTCTATTCCTCCGACAAAGAAAATGATGCTGAACGCAGACAGAGCACCGTCAGCAGCTCGAACATGCGGGGGTCCTATTACGGAAATGCTGAAGCCAGGGTCTTGGGACCAATTGGATAAAATGCAAAATGTGTAAATGAGTTTTGACTCGGAAAATAAATGTACATTTATGTTATCAGAAGCTAGAATGTATAATGACTAAATGACTGATACATATTTGCCTTTTATTCTCAAAGATCACTGTTATGTCCTTGACTCCACTATGCGTTAAAACCCTGCGTTTGACGTACATACACAGTTGTATTCAGACAAAGACTTGCCACAGGCTACAGTTATGTCATTACAGGTTCTAATGGTTTATAATAAAAATAATGTATTAATTGCCAGTCCTTGCCTTGACAGGATATAGTGACAGATTGACCAGAAATCTGCCGCATGTCGTATCGCACAGTGATCCAACATGCTGGTACATTCCCGGCCGATCCCATTTGTTATGGCCGGCACACAAAGGGTACCCGGATGATTCTCGGCACTAGCGTCCGTGCGTGATGACGTCATCATGGCCAGTCGAGCAGGCGAATAATATATATACTGTATATATACTGTATAGATAGGTATCTATTGCTTATTCTGGAAATGACTTTGCCTTAGAAAACTGTAATAATTAACTCAAAATATAGATAGATTGATTGATAAACTGTGTGTCTTTTGCATCCAGTGACGTCATTAGCAAAGTGAATTGAGTGTGAATGGTGGCTCAGAGGGTTAGTACTCTAGCAGTGCTAGTGTCCTGGGTTCAAATCCTATCCTGGGCAAAATCTGCAAGTAGTTTCCATGTTTTCCCCATGTCTTTGTGAGTTTCCTCCCAGACTTAAAAGACATGCTGGTTAATTGGCCTCCCCCAAATAATCTCCTATGTTGGTTGCACTGGACTTGGAGTATGACACACAATATACATGACTATGGAAAGCGACCTGTCTATGCCCAGCCTAACACATATAACAGTGGTTGGAAGACCTTTGGACCTAGTTTCTCCAAGATAATAAGTTGTGGTTCCCAACTTTACCTGTGACATTTCCAATCACTCAAGTAGCTCTTATTGACTTGGGCCAATGGGATATGAATCAGCTGCATAGGTGGGACCTCGGCCAATAAAACACACAGACTTGATATTAACCTTGCAATTGGGCACAGGTGTGTGCACAGTACATACTGTTTATCCAAACAAAAGAATATTACAATATATGTTGTCTAAAGACTATTAGCGGTAACAGAGCTCCAGCAGGACAGTTGTTTCATATCAGCAAATCATTTAAATGATGTACAGATGCGCCTTTCCCCTTAGTAGCTCATTCTGCAGCATAATAAAAACACGTCTTCCGATTTCTAAAAATTTGTTAGGAAAACTGTGTAATATATCTGTCACTGCAATAAACAACACTTACATCACTAACTCTCTTGTGTGGATTGTCAGCATGAAATGGTTTTACTTGAGATTTCCCTTGTAATATTGTCTGTACAGCCAGCCTAATAACATTGCCATGCTAAACTCCTCAGCCCCCTGTAATAAGAATAAAATCTTTTATATTATTAACTCTATACTCACATCAAGCTATTGGGCGCTAGTGTTGAGCAGCATATGGCATATTCGAGTTTCGCGAATATATTAGGGTACATTTAAAATTCGTCTAATTCTTTTTGACTGAATTCAGCTTCTGTTCTTCATTCTGTGAAAGACTGTGCGGATTGTGCGTATCTATTCACAATGCGCACAAATATGCGTGATGTATGCCGGTAAACAATGTTAAAGCTTAATATGACGAATATCCGTTGAATATATTAGAATTTCAAATATTTCCGTTCAACATTATTGGGCGCAAGCAATAGTCTAGGTAACATGTCTACCATTTTATAATATGTAATATATATATACTGTATAGACAGGTATATCTTGTTTATTCTGGAAATGACTTTGCCTTCAAAACTGTAATAATTTATTACAAATATAGATTGATTGATTGTCCTTCACACCCAGTGACGTCATTAGCAAAGTGCATTGAGTGATCCGCACAGTGTGGAGGGTTGAGTATGGTGGCTCAGAGGGTTAGTACTCTAGCCATGCAGTGCTAGTGTCCTAGGTTCAAATCCTACCCTGGGTAAAATCTGCAAGGAGTTTCCATGTTCTCCCCATGGCCTCCCCCAAAGAATCTCCTATGTTGGTTGCACCTGACTCGGTGTATGACACAAGATATACATGGCTATGGTATATTGTAAGCTCCCCTAAGGGACATTAAGTGATATGACTATGTATGTATTGTAAAGCACTGTGTAATATGTTGGTGCTATATAAATATGGGATGATAAACTTTGGAACCAGACCATATTTTTGTATACAATGGCTAAAGGAATGCCAAGTAAGCCAGAATCAAATTTCCATCAAGAACCACAGCTGTAATGTCAGTGCGACAGTAGCAGCAAAGTCTTTGGCTTGCCCTTTACACCCCCCCCCCCCACCCATGAATAGTAGTACAGTCTCTTAATGTAAAACATATGTAAGATCCTTTCTGCAGTACCTCCCCTGCATCATGCAATGTGTCCAGGACTAAGCAAAGTTAAATTAAACACTTCAGCTTACCGTAGTAGTATGTGATTGCCCCTGCTGTGTATATAGAAAAAGATATAAAGCCACACAAATAAAAACCTATAATTCTCGCAGGACGCCACATACACAACTATGGGGTTACACCATGGGTTTCAAGCACCAGGTGACCTAGTCACACCACTGTTCACAGTCATAACGGAATTTGCATATTACATTTTAACACATCTCAAAGATGCTCTATTAGATCTCAATCTTACAGGGATCTCCACCATACAGGGATCAACATGATCAATACTCATTTGGTGCTATTATGCTCCTTTGGTTGGTCTTAATGCCAAAAACTATGCCAACATTTTTTCCTATGCCACGCACCATTATACTACCAGCCTGAACTGTTAATACAAGACAGAATAGATAATGCTTTCTTGTTGTTCATGTCCATTTTGAGCCTACCACCAGAACGTTGCAGGAGAATTTGAATTGTTGGAAGACCAACTTTTGACTAGTTGATTGTTCTTACCAGACAGGAGTGGCACCCGGTGTGATCCCTGCTGCTGAAAGTCATTTGCCATAAAGTAAGAGACTTTTTCCATACACATGGATAGTTAAAAAAAAACTTTTTTTAAGGAATAGGTGATTGGAAGGAATGGGGGGGGGAGGGGCTTTATATTACCTTTTAATCTAAGTTTTTTTAAATGATTAAAACAATTCATTATAATCATTTTCAAGCCAGGTTTTGATTGAGAGGATCTACTTACCGCTGACCTTGGGATTATTAGTCCTCCATTCTTACTCTTATGTTTCCCGCTAACACAACTCATGGCTGTCTAATTTATTGTCATGTTGTCACGGAAACCACACATTTCAGCAGACACAAGTACTCCATCACAAGCGTGTTACATGAAATGCATTAATAAGAAACCTATTCATTATTAGTAGACTTTGCAGGGTCAAACTTCCGTATTTCTACACATCTCCATCTGGCCCGTTCATGGTCATGTTGTCTTTTGTCGAGAAATAATTTGTCACCATCGTGGTTTTCTATTTTTGTTCTCTTTACCCTTTTGCCACAGCTTTGCTGCTAGAGTTGTCAGTGAAATCTAACAGCTTTACCTCTGAATAGCGTTCCTTTATCTCCATATGAGTCATGGTAGCAGAACCTTTACAATGTGCTTTGAAAATTCTCTTATTCTATTTGGTCACATGTAGAGATGGTCACGAAATTTTGACTAGTTTATTTGTGAATTAAGACCCTGAGCAAGTTATCATCACCAAAATTGCTGGGGATGTAGAGAAGATTGTGGGAACATTACATATAAAGTATTGCTCTAGAACAGCGGGTGGGGTGGGGCGACCATTTTACAGGGGTTCGCTAAAAGCATCAGAGCTGTTGTCCACCAGCAAGGTGGGAAGTTAGGAGGGAGAGCAACACCCCCTCCCTCCTGACTTACGACCCCATTTATGCTAATATATTTGCAATTTGAATATTTAATACACTCAATACTATTTGTGGGCTCAAGGTCCTTCATCAGTCTCTGTTTCCAGATGAGATTCTTTGAGCACATAAGACCTGGGGGCAACCAAGTGCTGAGAGGAAACAACTAGCTTCCAGAGGCTGAGTGGGGGCTTGTCTATAGGCGTAGAGTACAACATTGACTGGGAAATTACTGTCTGGGCTGCAATGACACAGTGCCAGGGCCTTTTTATGGGTCTGAATGTAATGGGTCGTGCATAACTGTGCATTGTGAGTTTGTAGCATTATGACAACTTATCATTATAACTACAGTTTTAGAATCAAATATTTTTTATTTTAAGATGCCAGCTAGCGATGAGCAGCAAAGACAATAATCGTATTTGCAAATTATCGACAATTTCTTGTCTAATAAAAAAAAAAAAATTGGAGACTTCGTGATCTCCAGTCATTATTACCTTCATTGTGAAAAAGTTCATATTTTCGCGATCAACAATATCTCATTAAAACAACTAATTTATCACCTTCATTGAATGAAATGCACGGTAGTTCCAGGTACTGATGTAAAAAATCTTGAATATTTGCGAATAAAGCACTATAAAGCACTATATTCAAGACGTTTGCAAACTCTCGAAGTGCCAATATTCGCAATAAAAATTTGCAATTTGAATATTCGCGATCAACATCAATGCCAACTTGTTTAGACAGCAGGGTGCCTAGACAATCGATCAATATGGAGTCTACCAACATCATGAAATGCTTGGCCAAGTTGCCAAATTTTGGTTGCCATTTTCTCAACATCCCATATACCAATGTAACTGTCACACTGAATTTTGGAGTCTTCCAACACATAAAATATTCATGAGCTGCCGATGTTATTTCATTAGCTACTTATTAGCAGTAACAGATCTTTCTGAAATGCTGCTTAACAAACGTGATCAATATATATTTTTATGATGACCTAACAAACAACATGTTTGAGCAGCAGGAACAAACACTCTCATTGACTACGTAGTTGCTTAATTGGTACCAGATGTTATATTTTCCTGTTGATTTCCACAGGGTAAACCACAGAGTGTAAATGAGGAAGACTGCAGGGGGTCTATAACATGGTACAGTCAAAGCAAATGGAAAATATTACTAAACATCTCAGAAGCTATAACATTTATGGTGCTTACGGGCAAGTTATACCTTTCTTAAAAAACAGTTTGCCATATATAATGCTTCTAGGGAAAACTCAAAAAAATTACATTATGAGACATGGTGCCTAGAGATGGGCCGAACTGTTCGCCGGAGAACAGTTCGGCCGCGAACACGGCATGTTCGCCGTTCGCCTCGCCGGCGGACAGTACGGGTGTTCGACCCGTACTGTTCGCCGGCCAGAAGAAGGTCTAAATTCTTCCTCCGGCAGGATCACAACCTGTGTAATCCTGCCGGAGGAAGAATCTTTTCACTACAGAAGCCGGTCTTGTAGTGAGAAGACCGGCGGAAAAACCGGATGTGACGTCAGTGACGTCACATCCTGCGGCCGTAACCAGGAACTATGCGTTCCAGGTTGCGGTCCACGGACCGGATGTGACATCACTGACGTCACATCCGGTTTCTCCGTTTCAAATTCCCCGCCTAGAGGCGGGGAATTTGAATATGTCCGCGAACAGAGCGGACGGCGAACATCTTTGAAGTTCGACCCGCCCTGTTCGCGGACACCCCAGGGAGGGTTCGCGCCATCACTAATGGTGCCTACCCATAAACCTTTTCTCTATGCAGCCAGTCCATTATCTATAATGTAACAACCATTTCCTATCCTTCATTATCTCTTTTCAGCCTCTAAGATTATGATTACCTTTGTTTAACCATCTAAGCTTACAATTAGTCCTGTAGTAGTCTAACTAGGCTTATTGCAACTTAATTTACCGCATTTTTCGAACTATAAGGCGCACCGGACCATGAGATGCACCCAGTTTTTTGTTCAGGAAAACTAGAAAAAAAGGATTTAATACGTTTTCACATCAATTGGGTTAATGAAATGAATTAAATGGATGCAATATTCAATTCAGCCAGTAGGTGTCACTAGCAGCAATACACTCTCAGCTGAACACGTCATACTTCACACTGATCTGCAGGAGGAAGGGGGGGGGGGGGCGGGCTGTCTTCTGCTCTCCTCTTCTCTCCTCTGCCGATGTTACTGTTTCTGTGTCCGTGGGGGCTGCAGATTGATTGCTGTTCCCACGGACAGGAGAGCTATAGATGCAAGGTCATTTATAACTCTCTCTTCATTGCCTATGCCAGTTCAGGGCTGACATAGGCAATTACACAGTTCAAATGGGAGAGCCGGACATCGGCCGGCATTTCACATCTGACAGCTCCTCTAGCTCCCAGGCTAATCTCCGTGCCGGCAGAGCTGGCGGGGAGCCAAGTTGTGACCACTGGCGGCTGAGTGGCCACGGGGGTCGCGCATTCGGACCATAAGACGCAGGCACTTTTTGCCCCCAATTTTAGGTGTGAAAATGTGCGTTTTATGGTCCGAAAATACGGTAACTCTTCCTTACCATTGTATGCAGCTTCAACAACTACACCACTACAAAATGGTCCAGAAAATAATACACTGTTTCAGCCTTGTGTCATCCAACATTTATTTACATAGAAGAATCCAGTTTATGAGTAATTTGAGCAAATTTTATTAATTACATATGGAAGCATTTTTCAAAATGTTTGTGAATATATAGTATAAACATAGGTGTCTATTGTTAACACTCGCCAACCTCTAACCTACCTTAAATACTATTTTCATTGTAATCTGCCATGATAGCCCAAGAGGTTAAGGTATTGATTTATTGCCCTCCCATGTCCCCCCTACACATTATCATTACTGCCGGGGATGTGCTTTGAAAAAGTGAAACTGCCCCCATTACATGGATGTCAATGGCACCACCCGCCACCTTTCTGGCACCTTTCCAGCATCATAAATAAAAGAATCAAATTGGACCCGGAATGATACAGAGAACTGCTGTGGGCTTCCACTGGGCAGGTGAGTATGCCTGATGTTAGGTAAGAGTGAGTTTTGAAAGTAAACAAACTCACCCCAAGTAAACTTGGGCTAAACTCCCAGGAGGTTAAAGTTCCAGTAGTTTTTATAATAACCCTCTGTATATGCTCAGTTGATTCTCTGGTAAACACAAACAAAACAAAGCAACAGAATACAATATATTATGGTCCCATCTGAACAGAGCAGCTAGAGCAGTGACTGTCTCTTCCAACTTTAGGTTAAGTTATTGAGGTCTGTAGTCAACCAGCATTTTTCAATAATGGAGCTGAAACCATGTTTAATTGCAAAACCTTCTTGTCTGATAAATACATTTTTTATCCCTAACATAACCAAAGAGAGCTTATACGCCGATATAATACATTCTCTTTCTGTTCTGTTATATTCCTTTTTTACATTGTTCACATATTCCACCTGAAAAAACCTGAAGTATGCAGTAGGTATTGTTTTTATTTTTCTAAAGGCTTACATTGCAAAGCATTGCTATGGGGAAAAAGAAGTGAAAAGTTACATGAAGTTTCTTGATTAAGTGTATTTCACCTGCACTGAACTGTGCACAGTATTAATTACAGAACTATGTGTGATTTCTCTGCAATATGAAGAGTTGTGGGGTTGCAATAACACAACACATGTGTGGGCGGATGGAAGATGTGAGTAAGCTAATGAAGTCTCGGTAATACTGGACACAAACATCTGAAGAACTTTTACGGCATCAGTTCTTAACTACTTAACCACAAGAGAGTTTTGTACCTGTACAAGCATAACAGCGATCACAAGGCAATCTTCCCTTTGTCTCTGTCCAGACACTTTAGTCAAACATAGGCTTAATGGGCTATGTCGGCACCCCCTGCGTAGCCCATCCATATTGCCTGCCTGCCGCACCGGCTGTTTCCATGGCGTTGAGCTCGATTGATCCCACTCGTAAACAGGGGTGGACGCATTACATGGGCACTAGATCTTGCGTCCATCTATGCGTGTATGGGCACCTTTAGAGTTCTTCATGATGTAGATTTTAGCAACCCATGCCAAGAACTCAATTTTGTTACCAATTTGTAACCTGAAAGCTCCGGAATTTGATGTAATAATTAAATACTTTTTAACCTTCTGGGCATTACAGGCTATTCGCGCCTTTTTTATGGCATGAAAAGCCATTTCCCCCGCAATAGAAGAACAGAGTTCTAGTTATGTGCTAATAAGTTAAAGTATATTTTTGCATATAAGCCAAGATATAAGCATATAAGCATACAAATAAGCATACATTTTTCTCATTGTAAATGTGAGTTATAAAGATTATCGTATTTTCACTCCTCATTTAAACTGCTAGTCATTTAAGCCTGATTGTGAAAGCAAGGCTGAATGATTTATTTTAAACAAAAGGTGGCAGTATGGAACATTCACACTGAAAACAATACTTGCAGACAAGAAGGAACATATTGAAGAAGAAAGACACGCAGAGAAGGTAGCAGTGGAACAGACCCTGTGGCTGAAACAAGCAGGAATTATGTAATGTGCATCTCCAGTATGGCCTTCTTCAACTGAATACTGTCCTCTGCAATTAATACAACTGTCAACCATTACTAAAATAGGGCGTCATCTTACACTTAAATTGGCATGTATGTGAGTGTATATTATAAAAAATATTATATACAGGGGTGCACATAAGTGGTACTCTGGTACTCAAAAAGGGGCCAAAAACTAGCTCTGCGTACCTGCATTATTGTTACAAAGCTCATATGCGTACTAACAACTTGAAGGCACTTGGATAGCTGCAGGGAAATAGGAATAACTATGAAAGGTTGCAGTTAGGGTACATTTACACTGGCGTTTTTTAACCACCAGGTAAACGACCCTTTAACGTGACCGACCAGCGGACGCCACATTAGGTGTTCGCCGGACGGTTTTCGGGCTGCCGTCCCATAGAACCTCTATGGGGTCCTTAATTAGATGCCCTGTAATCTCCTGCACTATTTCGCAGACCATCACAGGGAGTTGTTTCTCCCGTGGCTGCGAGAGTGTACTGTCGGCTCTCAAACTGAAAGCTGAAAGCAGCTTGAGAACCGACAGTCTAAACTTAGCCTTAGGGTTGTGAAATTGACCCAAAGCCAGCTGGTGACCTGTGGATGGCTAATCAGAGGCTCAATCAGGAACAGGGAGGTCCATCTCCAGCAGAATCTACCATGCAAAAAGCTGACACAGAGGACAGTGAGGGAGACAGTGAGGAAGACCACCCTACATATGGGATGAGTACCAAACACCATGTCGTGGTACTCATCTGAGGAGCTCACTAAAAAAGTTATCTGCACCCCTGATTATATAGCACTTTTTGTAACAGGGCTGCCATTTTTACAGGCATACAAAGTTGTTGTTGCCATTAGCAATCCTATCCTGAGCAATGGCATGCAGCCACTGCGAGAGCAATTGCGTCCAGGAAGAAGATGGATGTGAGGTTCTACAAGAGACAAGCAATACAAACAAAACTGAAAAAAACCCAGAAATAATAACAGCACTTTGCCAATCTAAAGTCATCATATTAGGGTTTGCATCTTTTTTAAGCGAAAGTACAGAAATGTGAAAAAGTCATATTATAGGATACTGTGTTTTCCATCAAATGTATTTCCAGATGGATCCAGAGTTTAGGAAGAACAGTTTGAGCAAACAAGGTAAATATCCTGAACACAAACAGCTCAGTGCATTCATTATCAAGTTCCCCTGTACTTGTCATACAATCTGAATCTGTGAGACAGTGACAACTGTGTCTTAGGATATCGAGCTTGACAAGTGGAAATACTATGTGACGATGTACTGTGCTGGAATTGGCATACATAACCAAATGGCCCCAATCCAAGAAACCGCTGTGCTTAATTATGAACAAAATAAAGCAAATCAAAGAAATTTTAGCCATTCCTGATGCAGCTCCTTATTGAAGAATTCAAGCGAAGCCTATACATAGAGAGGATGTGGATGTTATAAGTCCCTTCTAAGGCACGAGTAATAACAGGCTAGGCTGGTGATCAGAGGATTTAAGCCCTGACCTCTTGTTCTAATATGCCCAGCACTGGCAATTAGACCGCTAATCCAGATCCTGCTCCGGAAGTGCCTGCCGCAGATGAAAAGGAGAATGTCTTACACAGACAGCACCTGTAGCTGTCATATCTCCTCTGCCAAGTACTTGTCTCCACAGACATGTCACTGGCTGATGTGATCGCAGGAGCAGAAACATCATATCAGTCAGTTGGAGAGAATGTGACAATAACAGGCCATGTGTGTGTATGCATTCCTATAATAGATGGGACTCGGGTTAGACAATTGGGGAAAAGAAAATATCATATCAAAGGCTTTAACGGCACACCATTATTCGTATTCACAAAATATAAAAAAAAATTCACATTACATTAGCAATACATTTAGAAATTCAAGAATTTGTGATCTCCAGTCATTGTCCCCTTCAGCACTAGTACATGCACATATTGTAAACACAATGCACAGTAGTTTCGGGGTACTGACACCAAAAATATGCAATATTTGTGATTGCGAAGATATAGCACTATATTCGAGATCTTGACGAAGTGCTTTTATTTCTGATAAAAATTTGGGATTAAAATATTTATGATCAACAATATTCTTCAATGAAGATTTAATAAAAAATTTTTTACTAAACCAAATCTAACCATAAAGCTAACATTTGGCATACATTTAATGCCAAGCTGAAATACAAATCCCAGAGAACATTGTTCCCTAGAGGTTGGGGTTTGGGTTTGTCTCAACCGCTACTGCAATGGGGATTGGAAAAACCAGATATACCCCTGAAAAGCTGAGGCAATTATCTATAACACTGCAGGATTTCTGGGGTTCCAGAACCACCCCCTTCGGCGGTGCTGCTGCGATCACCCACTGCTGCTGTTTCGATCGCCCGTAGGGGCTGACCACTAGGGAGGTTAATCTGAGTAGAGATGGTTGAATTTTCTGACTAGCTTATTTTGTAAGCTGATTGCAAAGCCTCTCAAAATGATATCATCACCACAATTGCTGGAGATGTAGAGAAGGGTTGTGGGAACATTGGAAAAAAAAAAGTTTTGCTCTAGTACATATACTTTTTGCATAAATTAAGTTCAAAATTTAAATTTCAAAGTTCATTTATGCTAAAACTATTTGTGTTACAGCCATACCTTTTTTTTAGTACACCCTTCTCTACGTCTCTCTACAGCAAGTTTGGTAATGATACTATGTTCAAGGGCTTTGCAATTAACTTGAAATCGTTGAAATTGTTGATATATGTATATGCTAGACTAATTTACTCCTCTAACCTCTCTTCCTCTGCTGCTCCTTTCTGCAAATCCTTACACTGGCTTCCACTAGCCCAGATAATCACATTTAAAATTTGGTGCCTTGATTTTAAAACTTTCCACACCTCCTGTCCAATTTACACCTCATAAATAAATATACCACTAACAAGCTCCTCTGTTTCTCATTTATAACATCATCACATGTGCAGCTTCGAAACGTCTCTCTCTGGAACTCTCTTCCTCTTTCTATTGGACTTGTTCCCATCTTACTAACAAACAAGCCCTGAAAACCCATCTGTAAATTCAGGCCATCTTCTCATTCCTAATATCACCACCCTGCCAGTATACCCTCTACTTATTATGTACGCGGTTTACCCGTTAGGGTTCCCATATGTGGGTCGATACCTGCTCATGATCAATGAATGCTCGAGCGTAGCGTGATAACGTCACCATGATGCGCTGGAGCATTCATCAGTTGGACGGCGAATCGATGCGCACCACTTTGCGCAACTGATTACCATTCAATTACCATTCAAAGTTCTATTTAGCTTTCTCATTCTCAATCGAAGAAAGGGTGGCGGCGTTCGATTCACAAACAATCACTGCAAACGTGCACACGATCGATCGTTCGGAAACATATGCTGGCCTTTTATAGATACAACTTTATAATATATATGTTTTTAATGAACATATCTTTAACATTTTTAGATTCTATTTAGAGATATGAAATATATACACATGAAAATGTACATTACTATTAAACTCATAAACCCAACATCATTGTTTTACTTGCAGAAGGGGAACACAACTATTAACTACTCGATGTATAGAACAACAGGCATGAACATGCTACCAGGACATTCAAGGGTCTGATCAGAAATCAGCTCTTCATCGGCTTGTACGTGTTAGAAAATAGTTCCATTGAAGCAGGGGTATAGAATGACCTAAATGTTCCCCTCTGTGACTCAAATCTGTGCACAGGCTGTAATATCACTCAATTCCAAAGTGTTCTGCTACACCGCTAGGCAAGGATAACTGTATGTAACCCCAGTGATTAGGAGCTTTGAAAACAGTGGAAAAACAAGCAGTAAACATTAAAGTATACAACCCTGGTGATAATAACCCATAGTGGTCTACTAAGAGGGTTTATATTTGGACTTGACTATTGCTTGAAAGATGTTTTCAAAGGAAGCCTAAATGTGTGACTTCTGATGGAGTCAGCTCTTTCAATGGGTCACTTGGAAGACCCTAGTACAACACTCAATCTATAAAATACTATAATAGATCAAGACAAGATACTTACCAGCTTTAACCAACTGAATTGCTGCTAGCAATGTTTGTAAGATACAAGATGATGGAATAATAATTTAAAGCTCGAGTTCTACACATTTTTGTGACTCATTTCTTCAGCAAAGTTACAATTTTGTAGATGATAGGCAAAGACAGCCAACACCACCATAGTATCTGAGCATCAAAATGAGAGGCTGTACACTGACGGGCCTCTTTGGTGCAATAGGTGGTATTTTTAATTGGCCTCTGGTCTCAAACACCTTCTCAATAATATGAACCTCAACTCAAAGCAAAAGAGCCCTGACCACATAACGAGACGTATGTCTGACCTGCCAAAGAACCTTCAACACTAATGAGCAGCCTAAAAGCACTGGTGTAGAAATGATGGTCTATCATCAATATGGACTGAGAAATGGATGAATATCCACAATTATAAGCTTTAAAACACCTGTTAACACTAAATTTTACCAGCTGTGCAAAATTAATGCAGCAATAAATGTGATATTCACATTATGGGTTGTACATATTAAAGTGTTATTGTCCTACATTTTCGTGCAAAATACAAAATAGGTAGAGACAATTTGATGCAAATAGCTTTCCCAGTCTCAGAGCTGTTCTAGTACAAACAGTGAAGAATATTGAAGATAAACAACTACTATGTATGTATAGTTTATAAAGCAGCAAAAACATGTGGGGAGGGTGTCAAGCACATATTTCACAGTGAAATATTTAAACTAAGGCTAACACTATCTTTCACTGTTCAAACATTTGGGATTGAACTGTTGATAATGATCTTATGGTGCAAATTTTAGGGGGAATCTTAACAGGTGCAGGACTTTAAAATAAAATAAAAAATGTTATGCTACAAACTTTCAATAAAAGTTATTATGGAAAGAAAAAAAAGAAAGAAAATTTAATAGACTTTAATGACCTAATGAGCCAAGGTGCTCAACCTACGGCCCTTTGGGTGTTTCTTCTGCGGCCCCCTCAGTCTTCCACTTGCAGCCCCTGAAGCCTTACTGTTAACGCAAAGGCCATAGTAACTCACCTGTCCTCCAATCCCTAAGAGTGGGAAGAGAAGGGGAGGCGATAATGCCTGAGCCGTCCCTTGCCTCTCCTCCTCTTCTCCTCTAGTATTGTCTGGGGATCAGCAGACAAGTGAGTGCCTATGCTGCCACTATTCCACCAATGAACGGGGGGTGATTATATAATATATATTGTAGCACATCACCTCAGAATAGAGGCATATAACCTTTAAATCATAGGTTATATGCCCCATAGATATCATCAAAGGCTTTGATGATATCTATGAGGCACATAACCTTTGATGATATATATGAAACAAAATGTGCATCACCATACTACAGTGTTCCCTAATGCTTGAAGTATCATTTAAAACAAGTTTTGTCATTTAGAAATAGAAAATATTGTCTTCTTGCTTTGTCTGTTGTATTTTTTCCATTAAAAAATACTTATTCAAGTCAGTATAGATTGAAAATGTTATGTGCGGCCCTTTAGTGATGCTGAGGGCCGCACTTGTGGACCTCCATATCAACATAGTTGTCCACCACTGCCTTAAGCCCCCCATACACCTTTAGATAACTCCATACAATTTTCGAAAGATCTACCAACAACTATGTAGTGGCGGGTCCTCCCTGATAGAATAAATAGTGATTGGAAGGTATATGTCACTGCAATGTAGTGCCGGGTCCTCCCTGATAGAATACATAGTGATTGGAAGGTATATGTCACTGCTATGTAGTGCCGGGTCCACCCTGATAGAATACATAGTGATTTGAAGGTTCAGAAAGCTCCTCATAGTAACTGGTTTTGGTAGAACAAAAGTTGATTGTACAGAAATTGTATGGTAAGATTGTAAGGTGTATGGGGTCCTTTACAGAGTAAAACCCTAGACCGTGCATTATGGAGTATGGTCATAAAGTATGTGACAATAGTTCATGGTGCCAGCCCCATGGAGGAGGTGGTGGTGGCAAGTGAGTGATAAAGGAGGTAAACTTATACACTATTGACAAACCCCAAGACCATAGGTGTCAAACTTTGGCCCACTGAATATTTTTGGCCCACAGAAGATGTGGCAGATTTGATAGTTTAGATAGTGATGGTAATATGGAAGCTCATTTAATGTAGCAGGTGGGGGCTGTGGAGAAGGCAGATATGCCACATCTGCCAAGGTAGGAAGAAGTAGTGGTGAGCACACTTGGAAGAGGGGGCTGCAGGGTCGGCAGTACTAGAAAGAGTACCAGGTAGTGATAAGCAGCACAGGCAATATTCGTATTCACATAATAACGCAAATGTTTCCCCTAATATTCGCTGGTCCCTATCGACCTATGAGATCGACCTAAAAATAACGGACATGTCTGTAAATTTGCCAATAGATTTATGGGCCGATTTATGGCCTGATTTAGGGTGGACACGTTAGATGTGCGGCCAATTTAGTGGCAGATTGATCTCGACAAGCATGCAAAGTCGGCTGCAAATCGAATGTATTGTACAGCGCTGCGTAATATGTTGGCGCTATATAAATAAATGATAATAATAATAATAATCTAACCGTCTATGCCTAGCTTATATGTAGGGTTGTCTCTGGTATCTGTCCCCTTAGATCTTAACAATGACTCATTAAGAGTCGTTTACACAGCTTTTCCTTTAAATATATAAAATCATTGGCAAAGTAAACAGTACATACATTATTTAGTAATTGTGACAAGAAATAAGCACCGTCTCCAGTTACACTGATGAACCAGAGAGTGTGACAAGAAACGGCATGCAATTGTGGTATCTATAATAGTAATGCTCCTTTGTGGTCTATTCAAGAATCAGCAGAATGATACACAATACATAAACTGGTCTAAAATGGCAATAAAGTGGCCCAATTAATTCTCCCACAAAGACCGTTTGATCATAACCCGACCATTTCCACTCAGTTTCCACTGTTTATTACCTCAACAATGGGCAGTTATTGTCAATACGATAAATATTCTGGAAATGTCATTGCTGAAGGCTATTATTTAGACTGGACAGAGGTGATGAATTCTAGCCAGCTATTACCACCGCCCGTTCTCTATGTTACTCCTTGGTTTATCAATAAAGTGGGTGAGCAGGACAGTAAGCGGAATGATATACTACAGCAGCAGTGTTCAAGCTATCTCTAACCCCAAGAACAAAAATAAATTGCAGCTTGCAGGTTCTTTATACTGATCGGCAATGCACATGTTCATGTTCCCGGTGAATTGTTCATGGTCCAGTATTTCTGGAGAAGGACCCAAGATCTAATCTGCTATATAACACAGAAGGGATGTAATCCAAAACGAGTTTGGTCTTTAAAATCAGAAAAAACAAATAATAAAAATTCTTGTTACTATTAATGGCAAGTTTTCCAAGAAAAAAGTTCTCCAGCAAGAGAAATTATGGAGAAGCACCTGATTAGTTTGATCAACAGATCAAATTGAACTCTTCTGGTTCGCTGGTCAGCTCCAACTGATCATTGCTGCTTTATGTGCAGGCTAAAACTGAATTAGTCAATCAGAGAGCAGTGCTTAATCATCTGATCAAATTGATGGCAGGCGAACTTTTTTCTGTTATCACTTATAAAATCACACAGGTGACTAACAGGCTGCTGCAGACACAGAGCTATTTACACTGGTGGTTTTCAACCGTCAGGTAAAGGACCTTTAAACATAACCGGCCGGCTGACGCAACATTAGGCATCCGCTGGACGGTTTTCGGGCTCCAGCCTGATAGGACCTCTATGGGGTCCTAATTTAGACGACCTGCAAATGCCTACACTATTTTGCAGTTGCTCACAGGGAGTGGTCTCTCCTGCGGCTGCGGGAGCGCACTGTCGGTTCCCGAGATAAAAGCAGCTCAAGAACCTAAATTTAGCCTTAAATGCTCATTTTCCAGGCTGCTGTCAGTCAGCATTTGCACACTCTGTGGGTACACTCAAAGGGCAGTTATAACCGACTCCGTTTTACTCCTATAGAGTAGTGGTGAGTGGCTAGTGATGGCCGAACATTGGCCAGGACTGTCCGCAAACGGGCGGGTCGGACTTCTGAAGACGTCCGCCGTCCGCCTGTTCGCGGACAGATTCAAATTCCCCACCTAGAGGCCGTCAGTGACGCCACATCCGGTCCCTGGAACGCATACTGGAACGCATAGTTCCTGGTTCCGGGAGCCGGATGTGACGTCACTGACGTCACTTCCTGCTCCGACCCGGTTTTTTCACTAGGAGACCGGCTTTATGCCCGGTCTTCTAGTGAAAAGATTCTTCCTCCGGCACGATCACACAGGTTGTGATCCTGCCGGGGGAAGAATAGAGATCATCTTCTCACTGGCGAACGGAGCGGGTCGAACACCCGCACTGCTCGCCGGCGAGAAGATGGGCAAACATCCATCACTATGAGTGGCATAGGCAATATTAGAATTCGCAATATTTTGCAAAAAATTCTACTAATATTCAATATTCGCAATTCAAGTGTATAAAAATATTCCTTCAAAATGAATGGTCGCATGTGGTATTTATTTTCGCATTGCGAATATAAAATCTCAATATATGCTAATATGCTTCCCAATGCATAATATTGCGAATATTTCAAATTGTGAATATCCACCGCCATATCAATCAATAATGGCAGCTCAACAATACTATGGAGCAACTGACTAGCCCGGGCGGTTGCCATAATCGGTCATTTAATGGGTGGTTACTAGTGATGGCCGAACATCAGTCAGATCCGCCCGCAAACTGGTGGATCGGACTTTTAAAGAAGTCTGATGTCCGCCTGTTCAAGGGCAGATTTGAATCGGAAAAACTGGAAGTGACGTCAATGATGTCACATCCGGTACTTGGAACGCATAGTTCCTGGTTCTGATTGCCGGATGTGACGTCACTGGCGTCACTTCCGGTTTTCAGAGCTGGCTTTTCACTAGAAGACCGGGTTCTCTACTGGGCTTCTAGTGAAAAGATTCTTCCTCTGGCAGGATCATGTTGCTCCTGATCCTGCTGGAGGAAGAATAGTGAGCTCCTTCTCGCCAGCGAACAGGGCGGGCCGAACACCCGTACTGCTCACCGGCTAGAAGGAGGGAGTGCGAACATGAAGGGGGGCAGTTCGGCCATCACTAGTGACAAGCGCTCCCCATGTTAAGTTCATTGGGCAGGCGTGACAGCATTTTGTGGGCTTACCAGCGCAGAGAACACAACGTTTTCAGATGGCTGTATGATCTGTCTCTCTCTTACTTTTTATCTTTGTAAACAAATATGTGACTATAAGTTGCATTTCCCATAATCACGTGTGACTCTTAATGATGATGTTACATAAGGGGGTTTGATTTAGGCTACATTTACACAGTCACTTCTTGTGCAGGCGTTTTAAAAACAACCCCATTACAGGTATATCAAGCAAAAGCGTGAAAACTGACTGGCCTCCACCGGTCGGTTACGCTTATTGCTCGTTTATGTGAACGAGACCTTATTGTACCAGTCTCTGTATATGATAAAGTCTGTAATTACTGAAGGGACAGCAGAGGCAAAGGAGGGAGTCAGATGTGTGCCACCAGATATCAAGAAGTTGGAGCTCATTAATATTTGGGGAATGAACTTTAGATTAGCTCACTAATGTCCTCAGCACTAACTTCAAAGATAAGTCCACATATAATATTAAAGTTTAATGCCATATAAGATACTTTTTTTTACATTTGGCTTTAGATAACATTTAAAAGCCACCATTTAGGAAACCATTGCTGGCTCTTATTGAAATTATGTAACATGAATTCTGCAATCAGCGGTGACATTCAGGGAACGGGAGAAGTGCATTACGATTATTGAAAAATAAATAAGTAAATAACTCCTAGACTTACTAGAACAGCTGTATAGGAACAATATATACAGTATATATTAAGCCATGAATATTTTTACCAATGTAGAATTTACTGGCAGATAGATCAGCTTATAAATAGTGATGAGCGGCATAGGCAACATTCGTATTCGCGGCATGCCGCAAATTTTATGGAAAACATTCGGAAAATATTCACATTCGGCAATATTCGTTTTTTTTTTGTTATTGCGAATATCGGCAGTTTATTGCGAATTTTGCGCGCGCAATATATGTTTAACATGGCGCGAATTTTTATGCGAATTTTTAAAGTGACGATTTTCGCAATATTCGCATCACCCCAATATTCATTTAAAAATCTGTTGATGGTGTTGCTAAGCTCTTGTTGCAGCCTTCCCATTCGTCCACTCACATTGAGAGGGAAGTGTAATGGATAAAAAATACCGAATATCCGGCAATATATTCACCATCTTCGCGAATTTCCGAATTGACGATATTCGCGATTAATATTCGGAATCCGAATATTCGCGATCATCACTACTTATAAACACAGATGATTTGATACAGTATATGATAAAGTCCTGCTGTAATTAACGAAGGGACAGCAGAGTACAAAAGGGGTCAGATGTGTGCCACCAGATATCAAGAAGTTGGAGCTCATTAATATTTGGGAAATATACTAGCTAGATTAGCTTTCCGATTCCGATTATTGAAAATAAATAAGTAAATAACTCCTAGACTTTTTTGAACAGCTGTATAGGAACAATATATACAGTATATATAAACCCATGAATATTTCACATCAGATTATTTCACGTTCCTTCTTTGGATATGAGACGAGCCAGCTGCAGCTTTTTTTTCTGTCACTTTTTTTGTCCACAAGGGATAATGGCTTATGTGTTCCTCTGGAGCTCTCGTTTTCCTCATGATGCCACTTTGTGCTCTGCACTACCTCATGGGGATTAATGTTCTCCCTTTAGCAGCTGCATTGACAGGGAAGAACATTGATTTTATTCCCCTTTTTATGAGGTTGATCATGACGGCTTCTGCCCTACAGCACAGTGATGTTCAAAAGAAACAATATGTCTGTACGTGCCAAAAAATGCCTTTCTCGTCAGAAAATTTGCTCTCAAAAGGGAGTTTGCTACAACATTACAAATAATGAAAGTCCATTTGTTTAACGTCTTTAATAGATGAGAGCGGAGCATTGCGTTCCCTCTCAATGACCGGACCAGCAAAATAAATGTGAGCCGTCTTCTAAAGGGAACGCAATATAGTTCTATGAATTGGTACATCAATACAGTAAAATAATATGAAGAGGAAGAAAAACAACAGCGACAAAGCAATTTAAATCCATGTGGATTTGTAAAGCTAAATATAGTAAATCTTGAGCAGGATTTTATATTTCTTCTAGAACAGCGTGATCTGAATTTACAGCACTGTGTTTAGATAGAACATCCACAACACTTAAAGATTAGCATTCATCGCAGATGCTATAATGCTTTTGTAATAACAGACTGAATATTTAATTTGGCACCTGACATCTGGTTTGAGCAACTATGGGCATCTTTTCTAAAAGAAGCTCCAGCTAGGGCTTTAATGATCGGCTCTGGGTTAAATGGTCACTGGTAATACCGCTGCTCCACCAGAAGATGTCCTCAGTCTTCCAAGTTTAATATTACTCTGTTGATCTGGTACTTTTTGTTGTAGCACATTGTTGAAAAGAGTACTGAATCAGGTTCCGTTTTTTTTCCATACTAAAGGCTAATATAAACCAGGAACCCTCAGATTTCTACAGAACACATCAGAAATGCAATATACCACTTAAAGCTGACGGTACGTCTATTCCTTATCCGATCCTATGGAGTAGCAGGCAGCGTGATGACGTCATCAAGCCTGCCTGCTAGTGCCGAGAATCAGAGGGCACTCTGCATCTGCAGCTCATTAGTTCAGCCATCCCCAGCTGAACTAATGGGATCGGACTAAGATTTACCATCCTGTCGTATAACTGTGCTGGCTGATTTTAGCCCAATCCTCGTCAGTTGCAGCCTCCAATTCCTGCACGACCTGATCCTTAAGGGATGCGGGAGCGTGCACGGCAAACGATCTGGGATCGGATCGTGCAGGAATTGGTGCGTGTATACCCAGCTTTAGGCATCACAACTATCCATTTATTACATTTTATTTGTGCTGTGCATAGCCTTTAGAAAGAGGGAAACTGAGCACCCTTAACACGTTGGATTTTCCTTTACTTTGTATTTTCTTTTTGATAAAACATTGGACTAGACTCAATAAGCACTGTGGATTGGAGCTTTTGATTTCTTTAAAATAAAGCTCTGTGGAGCCAAAAAAGCCACTTCAGAATTATATTACTAAGCTAACTAACTATGGTCTTAGTATAAAAAAAAAATCAAAAAATACAAGTGGGAAACTAAGTTGAATAAAAAGGTAAGATACAAAAAACATCATAGTTAATAGTGTTAAGCTCGAATATATATATATTGCAAATAAATTCGACGAATGTCCGCTATTTGAGAATTCACAAAGTTGTAAATATTCGAGATATTATGCATTGGGAAGCTTATGGCCAGGCATTCTGATTTTATATTGGCAATGTTAAAATAAATACCACATGCGACCATTCATTTTGAAGGAATATTTGTAAATATTGAGTATTAGTAAATTGATTTGCGAAATATCCCGAATTCGAATATTGCCTGTCGCTTATCACTAATCATCAACAGAAGTTGGCTAGTTATGGTGGTCACATTGGAAGGTTAGGGGCCCATGCAAATTGGAAAATAAAACATCTTGGAATGCATTCAGCTTCCCTGTGCTGTGAGATGGCATCTCAATCAATAAATGGCGTCCACATGTTGCCATATGAAGCCATCACAGCATCTTACTCGTGTGAAACCTGTTCTACCATTCACACTTGTGTACACAAGTATGCACAAACATTCTGCTGTGACAATTTTTTGCACTAAGCACAATCATTTCCCATACACAAAACATATCTATCTTCTCTTAGTCTCACTCCACTGTCTAATTTAAGATCCCCTTGCAGCCCATGAATCAGAAACATTGCCCACACCTGGTAGAGTGTGTGGCCACCTTAGTTAGAAGTTCATTGATGTTCACAAACACTCTTAAGGCCCCCAGACACGTGAGTGGGGACCAACAGATGAGTGCACTCTGTATTGGGGGGCACCCTTTGTGTGCCGGCCATAAGTTTGAACAGGGACGTGGGTCCCCATTCAAACTTATTGCTTTGGCCAGAGATTTCCGGACATGTCCGTTCTCTGGCCGACTGCCCCATGTGGGCACCCGCGATCCGTGGGCGATTTTGTCTCCGACCAACACCAACCGGCAAAATTGCCCATGGCTTGCTACGTGTATGGGGGCCTTTAGGACTTTTGGCTAAATATACAGTATCAAAGCACAGGAAAATACATATATTTACTGCAGTGTGTATAAGCTGATCTACCTGTAAATTACAGCTCGTAAGTTCTACAATGGTAAACATGAAGTGGTCAGACTTCAGTACATAAATCAAGGACATTACAAAGCATTGAGGCCTAGACTGGTGAGGAATCTAAGTATTGTACTTCAGCATTTAAGCCATATCTGCATGAATGGGAGATAAGGAGATAAGTCATCACACAGGATAAGGAGGTCTCAGTAGCTCAATGATTCATTCTGCCAAAGTATAGAATGTTTATTGTGATTACATGAGTCTGTTCTTAAATACAGCGCTACAGAAAGACTTATGTCCTCTCATACTTTAATAGCCTTAAAAATCTGGCTGTGTCGTACAAACCGCAGCACAACACTAAAACATGAGAGTAAAGCAGCTTAGATCCTGATGTAAACATCTCCACCATCAGAACATTTTAGATATATTTAACTTTTAAAAAAATAAAGCACTTTTTCAAATGTGTGGACATGCAATGCAGGTTTTCAATAATTACATGGAAATAAAATGCAGAGTCTTCATGTTCTTTGTGATTTTTGTTGCCAACTTAAGAATATTTCAACTCAAGAATATACTACATTGGTCATTTAAATAGCAAATATGAATTTAGGTTGCATGTAACTAAAAAATATGAAAGATATAAGGGAAGAATTCTCCTAACACTACACTCATGTGTAGTGTAGGGATTACTCCCCATTTGTCATTGACCAACTTCTCTGGACCTCTCAACAACATCTGAAACTCATCAATTCCAATGGCCTAAACCTCCATTGGGGAAGGATTCTTCTCTGAAAATAAATCAATTAAATCTATGGTAATTATCCTATTTCTCAGAAAACCACTGGTTAGCCTACATCATTGACACGTATTCACTGTTCCCTACATCAGACATGAAGTCTGATGCTTACTAGAGATGGTCGAATTTTTTTTTTAAAATTCGACCATTTCGCCGGTTTCGACTTAATTGCAAAGCCCCTGAGCATGGTATCATCACCAAACTTGCTGGAGATATAGAGAAGGGTTGGGGGTATACTCCAAAAAAGAAAGTATGTCTCTAACACAAATAGTTTTTTCACAAATTAAGTTCAAAAATTTCGAAAATCGGAATTTCGACTTTAACTTTGAACTTAATTTATGCCAAAACGACATGTGCTAGAGCCATACTTTTTTTCTTTCAAATGTTCCCCCAACCCTTCTCTACATTTCCAGCAATTTTGGTGATGATACCGTTTTCAGGGGCTTTGCAATCAGCTCACAAAGTTAGCAAGTCGAAAAATTCGACCATCTCTAATGCTTACAGGCTCTTTCATGGTGACAGCAATAACATGAGTCTACCATAGATCCATAACCTGAACTTTAGTAGTCCACTCATCAGCTGCCTGTATACCTGAACACTGCAGAACAGTGACTGAGATGTTTGAGGTTTCTAAACATGTTAGGTTCCTCCACAGACCCTAAGGTTATTTTCTTAGATGAAGGTCCTTTAAGTTTAGCAGATAAGCATAGACCAAGGAGAAAAAGGTAACTGATAATCCCTGTAATCAATTGAATGGACCATTAAATACATATTGGAGCCTTCTGTGTGTCTGGCTTCTGTTATGCTATTAACCACACCATTGGCCAGAAAATCCCTGGTACAAGAAGCAATCTATCCAAGTGACCAACTCACAAGAACCCAAGAGTGAAATTTATATAATATTCTATTGGTAACCTTTTTTCTAAGATGCTTACCCATAAGTGTCTTTAAATCAATAAGTCCTCATACCATCAATATACAATATTCTTGTCTTGTTCTAATATTCATGTCTTGTTCTAATGTTCATGATCAAATCTGCTTTAAATATCTTAGCATATTTCATGTTTAGTAGAATACCTTCTGAAGCCGAAACAGTAATGTGCTATGGCTGTTGAAATAAAAGAGCATTTATTACAAATCTTGGATCCTTTACACCTTCTAACTCAGCAAGCCATGTTTTGGTGATCATGGATAAAGATGAGACCCCGAAAACCTTTATCACAAAAAAACAAATATTAGAACAACTCATCTATTATTCTAAGTTTTCCTTCCCGTTTGCCATAATCATGTGAATATAAAAAACAAACAAATACAAAAACATAGATTCCCTAAAAATTTATCAGCAAATTTACTTGAAGAAAAAAAAAGTTAATTGTTAATTAAAACAGACAGCAGCTCTTTCATGTTAATTAGCTAATAATAGTGACATTCACCAAGAGGCACATCTTTTTCTCAAAACATGATTGTCAAGAATCAAGAAAAAAGGCAGAATAACAGCTGAACATGGATTGGCTTTTTTGCAGCACTTTAACCGCCCTAGCGTGCGGGACGGCAGCACCTCGTCCAGCGCTGCAGCTGCTAC
>CM070035.1:150760986-150804498 GCA_036250615.1 Ptychadena robeensis | reverse complement strand
GTGCGCTTTTGGTACAGAAATCTGGACCTCAGCAGTGCGCTAGGGAGGTTAAGGAATCCATTCTTAAAGAGCAGCAGCGCTTCACTTCATTTATTCACATTATTTTCCATTTATCTTTCTAAGTATATGGAAACAAGTTAAACTGTACAATATCTAAGTCAATTGAGGTTAAAAAAGGGGTGGGGGCAGCAAGTAGCAAAAAGGGGTGGGGGCAGCAAGTAGCAAAAAAGGGGCAGGGGCAGCAATCAATAAGGAAACATAATTATTTTAAATTATTAGCTTATTTGCCCCATAAATCTTAGTTGACCGTCATGCTGATATAATAACTCCAGTACTTCCTGGATGGCTTTGTACACAACTTTTGTATCTTTAATACACATATAGGTACTGTGATTGAATTCATCCACTCTAAGAGAATGATCAGTTGTGGTACGTTAGATGTGGTCCCGGCCGTTGATAACAATTGTGAAAAATAGCAAAATCAATAAGGAAGCATAGATGAGGCCATGCTGATCTATTGGCTCCAGTATTTTATGAATGGCTATATACACATGTGTACACAATGTGTACACATTCTTCAATAGACATATAGGCAGTGTGCTTGAATTCGTCTACTTAGATGTGATCCAGGTCATTGATATAAACAGTGAAAAACAAGATTTTAATATGGGGCATTGGGGGAGACACCAGTTCACATTTGTCCCATGAATCCTAGTTGATCATCATGTGATCCAATGGCTCCAGTATGTCCTAAATGGCTATATACACAACATGTGTTTGTTTCTTCAATAAACATATAGGCACTGTGCTTGGTTACCAATTAATCAACAACAAAAAATGATCAGTGGTGGTACCTTAGATGTGGTCCAGGTCATAGCTCAATTGAAATGTCTATATACATCACTTGAACAATACATAACAGTTCCAGCACTCTGGAGTCCTCAAAGTCACCTTACAAGTCACAATATTTAAAGTTGTTTTGTATGTTTTACAGAAACTATTTAATTGTTCCAAGTACATGTTCATTGATATGCATAATTTAAAGTCCAGATGAAGAGGAATTGCCACTTTGTTGGCATCTACACTTGATCTTTAGAAGAAAGCATTGGCTTGATTTATTTTTCAGGTGAATTTTCTGGTCTGTGTTGGTCCCTTGCAGAAAACGATGGGCACAACCTGCAACATGTATGTACGTGTGTTATGGAAACATGCTTTACCCTGAAGGGCTGACTGGGTCTTGTGACAAAGTGAGGGTCCCTCGCTTTGTCTGAATTTGTGGTAGATAAGAAATACATTGCTTCTGGATTGAGACGGTGCTTTTGGTAGCAGCTCCAAAATAGTCCTGTAGAATGGTCTGTACAGCAATGGTCTATTTGTTGTTTTGGGTCTGAAGCTCACCAGGACCAGAGCAGGGCGGGTGCTCCTGGTTGTCCAGTCCAGCGTGGATTTAGTTCCAGGTTTTAGACCTACCCATTGGCTAGAGGTTGAACAGAAACTGTGAGAGGAAAGAGAGGGAAAAGAGGTGCCTCCAAATTCTGATATGCAAACATGACTATAAGGAGTTTTCATTACACTTATTAGCCACCAGGCAACTAGCAGGAAAGCAAAACTATCTTCCTTATTTCTTTCAGTTCAAGTTGCATTTAATAAATAAAATCTTTGAATGAAAGTTTTTCTCTAGCCACGTAGTCTGTTATATACCCTTACTGTATACTGTGCTCTTTCTGACAACCATCTCGGTGTGATTTATCTACCAACTCAAAAAAAGAGGCATCTTGCTGCACCGCAGACCAATACCTATTAACCAGTGTTGAACAGTCATTCATGCGTAGCCAAACTTTATAGGCTGTATATTGTCTTTGGCATTATAAACAGCTACACTTTCTGCTTTAGCATTTTTATTGTTGATCCATCCTTATTATGCAACACGAGACAATTTATTGAGTTATTTTCTGAAAGGAAAATGAAACAAGGCTTGCCGAATTTACTGTTTTCAATGCTTTAAGGGCTTACTAGTGCTTATGTCAACAATGAAACTGTTACAATAAAACACTAGTAGTGAAGTAGGATGGGTACAGTTAACATAGGGCGATATAAAATTCATCTTGGTAGATTTTATTAGTAGTTATTTGTGTTATTTACAATTATTCTAAGATTCTTTTTACGGTAAATAGTAGGTCTTTGTCTTCCACAATGACTTGCAAGTTAACTGCTGCAGAACCCCAAGTTTCATGATTCATCGCCAGCCTTGTGAGAACACTGAAGCCTTAAAAAACATAAACTCTTATTGTCTTTGTAGGGGTGATTAAAAAACCTTCATATCAATATATTCCTTAATAAACCTTATATACATGAATCTACTTTGTGTGCACTAAATGCATTTGAAATCCTAGTTTTTGCTACATAGGATTAGTAGGGAAATCACTGTGGCCACAATGAGCTGCCTGAAAGAACTACAGGGGGTTGATACAAGACTGGTCACCCTGTCCATGAATAACAAATCTTAAAGTTGAAGTCTAAAGGTCACCATAGACCTTACAATCTCATTATACAATTCCAGTACAATCAATCTTTTGTTATACCCCAACCATAGTGATTTTAAGGTGTATAATGGACTTTAGGCAAACTTGTATCTACCTCCACCGCACTACAAGTGTTGTACTCATACATGCACATATAGATATGCCATTGGTTCTCCAAAGATTTCAATGATCAATCTGTAGGGAATCGATGGCTACCCACATTGAGCGGTCAACTCCAAAAGGTGTAAATCGTGCAAGGAACAGATCAAATAGGGATCCGCCAAGATGGTAAATCCCTGCCCGATCCAAATACTTTGTATTACAAAGTATTGAGCAAGAACCTATTTCTCAGTGACGCACATTGTGATTCCCATTCATTTTACCGGGGACTGCATGCAGAGTGGTGACATCACCACTCTGTGATCATTTGCCGGAAAAAAATAATGGGAATCTAAACTTTATGGGTACCTCTAGTTTGTTAGGAGATGATATCTTAACCTAGGCATACATGGCTCAATTTTCAATTCAAACGATCTTTGGAAAAACATAATGTGATCGGATCCATAGTACCATCGGATACAAATTAATCGAAGTGCCTAGAAAACCCATCAGATACTAAAATTCTAAAACTTGTGCTTTTGGTTGATCGATTCAGCCAAACAGGAATTGCTTTTGAATAATTTGACCTAAAACTATAGTTTTGTAAGTCGGACACAAACATTTTATTGTGTATGCCTACCTTTAGACGATTACTCCAATAGGAAGTTGAGCCAGTCTCACTAGGAATTTACGTTTAAATACAAAAAGCTCCTGCACAAAGGAAGTTTCACACTGGGTAACTACTCAAATAATGCAAATGTATTTATCTGTAACTGTTATTGAGAGCACTGTGTATGAAACTCCAGCTCCGGCCAATATTTAAATTGAACTTCTACAGTGGAGAGGTTCAGTAACAGCTGGGTACATTTGTATTTGGAATAGGATAAATGAAGAGAATACAGCAATACTTCTATAATTATTGTACAGGTTACCATCAGTGGAAGTGAGAGCACCAAAATCTAATAATATCCATATGTATAAAGATGACATATATCAGCATGGAAATAACAGGCTTTGTAAAGAAAATAAAGATAACGTTCTGTGATGTGACCAACCTTTAAACTTACTACTTGACTTAAGCAGGGAACACACGGCTCGATATTGGAGCCGTTCGAGGCTCCCTGCAGCAGTGTGATGACGTCATCACACTGCTGTCAGATATCTGAGGAGCTGGACCCACGGTCCCCATGCAAAATGGACATTGACCGTGGTTTACAAGCGGGATTGATTGGTCCCACTTGAAAACAGGGATGGCTGCATATGATATGGGCCAGAACGATGGTCATGAGTGCGCATGGCGCTCGAGGCAGCCATTGATCTGGCCCATATCTACACGTGTGTTCCCAGCTTTACCATTGATGACATAAATCGCAAAGTTGGAGAACTGAAGGGTATTGAAGTTTAGTATCGTGTTTCCCCGAAAATAAGACAGTCTTATATAACCTTTTGCTCCCAAAGATGCCCTACCTCTTATTTTCGGGGGATGTCTTATTTTTCCATGAAGAAGAATATGGCACTGGGGTATAAGGGTAGGGGGATCACTTAAAATGACACAGGGGATCAGAGGGGCAAATCAAAATGGCACAGGAGACTCAGAGGGGGATTACCATTTTAGTAACTCCTTCTGATCATCCTGTGTCATTTTGATTGCCCTCTCTGATCCCCCCACCCAGAGTTACAGTACTGTATCTTCAGGGGTGCCCTATTTTCGTGGGGATGCCTTATATTTTAGCATGAGGCAAAAATGTAAGGGTGCCTTATTTTCAGAGCATGCCTTATTTTCAGGGAAACAGGGTATCATTCGGCATCAAAGTTTGTTTTAGGTGCGTTTAAATCCATATTTGATATTATGAAGACCTACATTGAGTCCTAATGGCCACTGAATCCCTTTCTTGCTTTATACATTCCTTTACCTTACCATACAAATCTTTCAAACAAATGAAATAGTCCGTAACCTGTAAGTATTACAGCAGCAAACATTATACAAAAATATTTCCACTATCCCTAAATATAGCACAGCATCATTTTACATTGAACATTTGTGAAATCCAATTTACAAGTTATAACAAGCCTTATTAAAAATATTAAAATGTTAGGGACACTGTGAGCCTATTAAAACAAATTTATTGATAGATTTCTAATGAGTGTGCATCTGCCACACGATGCAATAATGTCCATAGAGATGACAGCCTGTGGCTGGCTGTTCTGGTCTTCCATTTGGAGGAAGCCCAATGCTAAATATCAGATGTCACATGAAAAGTGATTGATACTCACTGATGAATTATATGTGCTTCTAGTCTCATCTGAACTTTTCATTATTAGTTTATCACTGTCTTTCTCTGACCTTAAAACCTACTCTTACCCTTTCAAAGCCAATATCCCCTGCTGCCATTATCACTGATGATGAGTACAAATAGTATGCAAAGAGAAATGGTGTTCAGTTACCTACAGAAGGTAATCAGATTTCAGTGTTACCACCATTGTTACTCTGCAGTACATGGTAGCATGTTTTACTCAAGTGCTGACAAACTTTAAATCCCATCAGCAGCTTTCAATAATCTGCTCTACCTAAGTTAATAAACACTGGAGTAAAGTGTGTATGCCTTTGTACTGTACTAATAAAGCTGGAAGATGGAGGGTTATCACGATGGAGTGCAGGTATCTCCAACATTGGACTTCATAACATACTTTTCTCTGGGGTTTCTGTTCCATTCATGACATCTCCGTAGCTTCTGGTGTCATCTTTGAGGTAGTCCTCTGCTGCCTCACACTGATGAAACATCTGGGGTTCCACCACTCCAAGGCCAACCCTTATCCCAGTCAAGTTAGAAATAATAAGCTTAGGGCTCTACTATGGACGGACAGAAAAAAAAATAATTTCCGTGCGGCTTCCATGCGGATTACTCGCTGTTTCCTCGCAGGTCTATTGACTGTCAATGGGCTAAAACCCATGGCAAAACCACGCCTGATCCGTGCCCATTGAAATTGCGGGCACACATTTGAGCCATGGAGTTAAAGCAGTGCAGTGTGGCAGAGGGAAAAACGCAATCCGTGGCAGTGGAGATGGCTAATAGGAGCAGTTCGGGCGCAGATAAAAAAAAACGCTCCGCATCCACTTCCAAACCAAGTGGAGCCTTACCCTCAGAGCTACACAAAGTCTTTCCAAAAGTATCTGAGAAATAGTTTTTCATCAAAGTAGAATGGCACAATGACACAACATAAATGGGCATATGCAATACTTTTATTTCAAGTTTGACTTCGGTCTGATCACAGTCTTGTTTGTCGTAGATAAATAAATTATTTCACACGTGGCTAAACAACAGGAACCACAAACTTATTAAAAAAGGTCTCATGGTAGAATAGTCTCACTAAATATGACCTTTATGCTCCAAAGATTTTTATCACTTGATGAATGTGTTGGGTTTTGATCTACATTTATCGTTTTTTAATATTTAACAACAGATGTCTTCTTGCTATGAAAGTCACTGATATTTGTTTTTGTAAAGTAGAATAGTATAGGTGCCAATTTTATAACCTTCATAGACAACCAACTATCATCCCTGATGAGTGCCAGACACCTAGATCCATTCTAATGTATTTTATTTGGGAAAAAGAGACCAAGACTCATTCACTTTATACCCGTCTTTCTAGTGAATCCCAACCTCTCTCGTTGGAACCATCCCCCCGATACACATTGTTGGATGATGTTTCAAGAGCAGTGATGTAATTTTTTTTTTCATGTGACTAATGGGTGTAGAGCGTATGCTTTGCCAAAGCAAGATAAAGTGGCAGACACTGAAGAAAAGCAGGGAATAACTGAAGATATGGAGTGGTTATAATAGGGTCTTCACATCTATACCTTACTGTTTACTGAGTGCAAAAAGTGATGGTGATCTCTGAAAACTGAGCCACAGGGCAGTACTCCAACATGATAACAACCCTAAACACACCTCCAAGACAACCACTGCCTTGCTTAAGAAACTGAGGGTAAAGGTGATGTACTTGCCAAGCATGTCTCCAGACCTAACCCTACTAAGCATCTGTGGGGCATCCTCAAATGGAAGGTAAAGGAGAACAAGGGCTCTAACAACCACCAGCTCCTTAATGTCATCATAGAGGAGTGGAAGGGGATTCCAGTGACCACCTGTGAAAATTCAATGAACTCGATGTCCAAGAGATTAAAGGCAGTGCTTAAAAATAATGGCGGCCACACAATATATTGACACTTTCCGGTGTACTCACTTTTGTTGTCAGAGATTTAGGCATTAATGTTTTTTTTGGAGTGGACAGTAAATTACAAGCTGTACACTGACTACTTTATATTGTACCAACGTTCCATATCTTTAGTGTTATCCCATTAAAAGGTTATATAAACTATTTACTGTGTATATATATATTACATTGCTATGTATCATCTAGTGATGAGCGGCATAGGCAACATTCGTATTCGCGGCATGCCTCAAATTTTTTGGAAAATATTCGGAAATATATTCAGATTCGACAATATTCTTCTTATTGTGAAAATCTGCAGTTTTTTTGCGAATTTCGCAAATATATGTTAAACTTGCATTGAGGGGCGTGTTGAAAAAAAATTGCAAACTTTGGACACCATCTTGGACACAAATTTTCAAAAGTGCCGATTTTCGCAATATTCTGAATATTCGCATCACCCCAATATTGGATTTTAAAACTGTTGATGGTTGCAGGGAGTGTTGCTAAGCTCTTGTTGCAGCCTTCCCATTCGTCCACTTGCATTGAGAGGCGTGTGTAATGGAAAAAAAATACCGAATATCCGAAATTGCGAATATTCGGCAATATATTCACCATCTTTGCGAATTTCCGAATTGCCGATATTCGCGATTAATATTCGGAATCCCAATATTCGCGATCATCACTAGTATCATCTTAAATGACAATAAATTTTTTTGTTTTGTTTTTTATTAACCACAGATCAATGGAACTGTGTCCACACTGAACAGAAATTGTAAACCAACATAAATCAGTGACCAAAAGAAAAAAAAAACACCCAAAATGCTTCTCTATTGCTCAGCAGTTGTTCCTTTGCAGCATTTTATAACCGAGAAGCAGTCCAGTGTGCTGAAAGCCACTAGCTTCCCAAAAAAATGCATTGCAGCTGCCAATAAATCACAACTGTTTTACCATATGTCACTTTGTACTGCCAACTATTACCAGTCTGTTCTACTTTTAAGCAAATTTCATTATATTATAGCTCAGAGCTCCGCTCATTAAAAAGTATTATTAAACAATTTCGAGCTGTTTTCACTACAAAATAAACTATTTTTTTCCTGATAAGAGCATGTGATGTATTGAGCATGCATTATTAATACCCTCGACAAGAGAACCTGTTTTCTATTAAAGAATAATGGTCTCGGCTTCTGCTTTTCTTTTGATAACCTTGAGAAATGTGTAATGCTTTGTTATCGCTTCCCACCATATGTACGTATATATATTCAACCACAGTGACCTTTCCATTTTTTTCTTTAAATGCATTTATATTTTCACATAAATCAATGAATGACAAAAAAACAACAAAATGCTCATAATCATCACCTCAGATTTAATTACCATATGCTTTGGGCTATAAGGTGTACTTTCCCCCCTCTAAATCAGTGGAAACTGACTGTAATGTCAATGTAATGTCTTATAGAGCTAATATATTTTTTTTAATATTGAACCCCCATGGGCAGAAGGAAAACAGACTCCCAAGAGGCCGGACTTTGTCTCACTCCTTTCAGTCAATCCAAAAGGCCAGCCTCCCAGGAGGGAGGGAGTACGAATTAGTCTCTGTCATATAATATATTCACTGCACTTGCAATTTAGTATGTGCATATCTGTACTTGATAAAAAAAAGCTCATTCTGCATAGGGAATTGAAAGTGCAGTGAATATATTAAATATATGTGCAAAATGCACAAAATAGAACCACACTTTGCCCATTGGGTGTAGAATATGCATTTGTGTTTCCATAGCTTTCTCCTCCATGGCTAGTACCAACTTCACCACGTTTCCTCACCTCTATTCATCTGCTGAATGCTTATTTTCAATAGATGTGTGTGTGAGGGGTAGGAGCGTTAGGATAAAGTGTTAATTGTCCCTGAATAATAATCACTTAAGGTGTTATCTGATCACTGTGAATGTTCTGACACTAAACCCTCCAATATTTGCCTATTTTAGCTTTTTTTCATGATCATTGTGTCAGCAGCTAGGCAAAGCCATGACTTTGAATATTATCACCCGTGTCCCTGGCAGCATGTCACATATCACATTTTATTATAGAGGTTCCTTCTATTTGGTAGACACAATATAAGCTATGACTTCTTAAACCTGCACTGTGGGTGACCAACTGGTATGAAATAGCTATATGAAGTTGGGAATAGACATCCCTACAACATAAGACACACTTGACACTTTCCACCGTAAGCACGACTTTTAGACCACCTACCTCCCGGAGACGGCCTCTTGGCCTGACTAAAGGAATACCCATAGCCTGCCGCCAGGCCTGCCCCATGCTTTATTGCACAGGGCACTTATTTATTTTTGATGTAAGGTCTCCTCCCCACTACCCCTGCACTTTTGTCGATAGTAAGGGCGTTGGTCCTTCAGGTAGAAACTTCTTACGGCTCTGGCCCAGCAGACACTCCAAATTCGGGACCCTCTTCAGAGGGGCACCCACCTCGGTCCCTAGCACTTGGGAGACCTGGCTCTGGTCAAAGTCACCTAGGGAACGGGAAACTCGAGGATCAGGTGGCTATGGCTGTCTGACCCACTAGTCACCCTTTTTTAGGGAACAAGTCCTTAGCCCCTTTCGGGGCGGGACAATCAAGACACCTGTGAAGTTTGGTGTGTTTATACACTATTGAGGACACTTCACTTTTTTGCACTGGGTGCAAGTTCACGATTGTGTGTGAGAGAACACGCAGAGGCTCAATAAAAATAAGACTGTATCTGCAGTCACAGGGCCCCAGAGGAATTACTCTAAATAAAGAGATAAATTCCTAATCTTTCGATTTTGCACTAGAACTGAGACCTGCAAATACAAGGTTCCATTGTGCTTGTGATGCCCATACAACCTCTTCATTTCATTATGTAACCTACACTTACACCATGAAAGAAAACATCTTCCTTTAATAGCTAAGACTTGAGGCTAATGGCTGGACCCAGCAGGCTTCTACAAGACCACGCTTACTTCATGTAATTGTGGTGCCCCTCGTTGTGTTGGGTTTGATCTGTAAACACAGCTCAATGCTGGGTCATACCCGAGAAGAAAAGGCATCTAATAAAAGGAGCTGTGTATTTATTTACAATTCATGGCACTTTTTATTCAAGCTATCCACCACTGCATGTGGGTGGGCACTGAATGTTGGAATCAAAGTATTTCTTAGCTTTGTGTTGCTCACAGTGTGTTTTTCACAGCATTAAGGCAAATATTTTTGCTAGTTTGGAAGAAGGGAAATACCGAACAGCTTTTCATACTTTGTTATTTAGCTGAAAAACAATAATTTAGGCACAGTCACCCTTCACCCCCCATCCCTGCAAAGCAATGCCTTAATTTTTTGTTATTGTTTATTTCCATTACTGAGAAGAATGCTCTGTTATATCTTGTAGAGTATTTCATACTCTAAAGCCCCCCCCCCCGCCCCATACATATTCAGATCACTCCATACAATTTCCATTAGATTTACCAACAATTATGTAGTGCCGGGTCCTCCCAGATAGAATACATAGTGATTGGTAGGTATATATCACTGCTATGTAGTGCCGGGTCCTCCCTGATAGAATACATAGTGATTCAAAGGTATATATCACTGCTATGTAGTACCGGGTCCTCCCTGATAAAATACATAGTGATTGGAAGGTATATATCACTGCTATAAAGTGCTGGGTCCTCCCTGATAGGATACATAGTGTTTGGAAGGTATAGATCACTGCTATGTAGTGCCGGGTTCTCCCTGATAGAATACATAGTGATTGGAAGGTATATATCACTGCTATGTAGTGCCGGTTCCTCCCTGATAGAATACATAGTGTTTGGAAGGTATATATCACTGCAATGTAGTGTCGGGTCCTCCCTGATAGAATACATAGTGATTGGAAGGTATAGAAAGGTCCTCATATCCCATGGTTTTGGCAGAACAAAACTTGGTTGTACAAAAATTGTATGGTAAGATTGGAAGTTGAATGGGGGCCTTAAGACTTATGGCTTTGCGTTACTGTATCTGTTTTGTTTTTTACTTCCACAGTATAATGAAATACAAAATTTTACTGAAAATGTATGTATAATGTTTAACAAGATCTTTTTTTTAACATATTGCTTTAGATTCAGGTTCAACCTGAGTTTAGATTAGGGGTGGGCAAACTTTTTTTTCGATATGTGGGTCTTAATGGGTTCCTAAATTTGACAGCGGCGCTGGACAAAAAGTAGATGGATAGACTTCCATAGACTATTCATCTGGTTTGTTTACCCCCCCCAATTAGGATTCTCATATGGTGACGTTTGGATTATTTCTGCTCATTGCATTGAAGGGTGAAGAGGCGCTAGAGTGTTTTGTCACTAAGATGAAAAACTGAAGAGGATGGAAGTTTTCCCATGTCTGATGAAGATGTAGAAGAAGGATAATGCCTGGGTAAATAATGTCATGTCACCTAGTCATCACTGCATACAATGCAAACAATATTGTTGAGATAACCCCCTGTCATCATAAGTAGTTGAACCCAAATCTCGTCCCATTCTGAGATTTCATTTTATTGAGTGCTGTTGAAACTTTTAGGACTCAAAGAGATATTCTGATGATCTCCCAATCATGTATATTTGCCTTTATGGCCTTTCCTCCAGGAATTGTCAAGCTTGACCTGCTCCTGTCTAGCATTCCATGTAAGTAATATTTCAATATGAAGATGAGACAAGAAGACTTTTTGCAAAAGACTGCAAGTGTTGAGACATTGATATGTGCTTTGTTTATTCCATATACATGTCATAGGCTGGTTCGCCAAGATTAACTATAGACGCTGGTGAAAAAAAAACAGGTAACCATGGGATTCAGTTGCTTGGATACGGTCTGATTAATGCAAGCGGCCAAACGAATGCCGGGAAATTCTACCTGATCCTTCAGGGCCATTTGTCAAAGCTAGTTATGATGACAAGGGAACGTTATACTTTGCTGAAGTCCTATCAAATGACAAACTGCAGTTTTGCATTAATGAAAAAAAAATGTAGCGGTAAAAGAAAACACATATAGGCTCAAGACGGATCTTTTTATAACGTGATGGTGAGGCTCATAGATCGTAGATAAAGGAACCAAGATGCGGATGAGACGAAAGACACCGAAGAACCTCTTATTGACAAGCAGTAGAAGCATGGCGGAGAATATAATCAGGAGGACATTTGTATTCTGCGCAGCGCACCTCATACCAGCACTTATCTTAAATGCTAGTCTGTATCTGACCATACTTTTAACAGCTGCTAGGAAATTAATACCAGTTTGTTTCATTTTGTTGGCTGACAGGCAGGAGAGATTTATCAATATGTCACAAAAATGTTTCAAAGGGTTGAAGGGATTATATGTCATTTCCTCTCAGCAACCGATTGGACTTATTTGTCGCGGTGCAGAGCTGTGCAACCAATCAGAATTCATAACTCGCTCAGCTGACATCAAGGACTGTAGTCTATGGAGCCGATCATGTGTTTTTTTTTACTCTTAAGCTAGCCACAGCGCTGTCCCCTTTTCGATGTAATTGGACGACAGAGGGGACAGAGCAGCTAAGCTGCTGTGTGTTCAGCTACGGTTCTGTGTATGTGTGAAGGGGGCGTGGCCAACACAGACCAGCCAGCCAGAGAAGCTGGTAGCAGGGGGACCGGGAAACCAGCTCCCATTGTACGGTAATTGATGTGCCCATGTGGTGCACATTGATTACTGTACAATTGACCCGCGATCAATAATTCAACTAATTATTTGGTTTTAACACCAATCATGAAGAGACGTGTATCATATATGGACACACCAATCATACACAGACACACACACAGTGACAGGCACATTTCATGTATTCTACGGACTGTTTGTAGCTAGTTCCTCCATGGTTGGTTTATTACTTGTCCCTCCCTCAGCCCTATACCTGCCCCCCACCTTGGGGGCCGGCTCCCCAGTTTAGGAATCACTACATTTAACCTACGGCTATATATATATTCAGGGATGAAAAAATACAGATTTTTTCTATAAACTTACATGGCACTGGTGAAGGCCATATCAGATAATATTAGCATGTAGAGTTTTATGAATGTACCTCTTTATTTAAATATCTCACGTTCAACAATGTGTTTATGTACTAAGAAGACAAGTGGGCAGAAATGACATTTTTAACTGAGATAGAAGAATGGGAATAGAGTGAGGTTAATGAGATCACACTGGAGTGTCCTTCATCGCTTTTCCTGTTCACAGCTTCTAATTACAATGTGCTGCAGTATTTAAGAATCTAACACTAAAGTACACTTTGAGAGATGATATTGTGACACATGCTGAATATGTGGGGGTTGGTATAGTAAAAAGAGATTTTTTTGTGGAGTGGAGTGATCATTTGTTTAAGACCCAAAACTTTCATTTATGGGTTTTATGGTCTTTTTAATTCAAATTGTTTCTATTATTTATTAGGTTTTAAGCTAATTTCTATAATATTATCATCATCATTAATAATAACAATTATAATGTATACTTTTAGTAGTAGTAGTAGTAGTAATACTAGTAGTATTAGTTATAACTATACTGGATTTTTTGGATTGGACTTTCCTCTCCAACAAACATACTTTAGCCCAGTGGTTCCCAAACTGGGGGGGGTGGGCCCTCATTCTGAACCTGTGTTTGAATGGGGAGGGTGGCTCAATAATGTTCCTAAATAGAAAAGGGGGGCCATGCAAGGAATGTTGGGGAACCACTGCTTTAGCCTATGAGGGAAGTATAAGGCATAACATGATATATGAAGGTAGATAATAGACGTTTATAACACTTGCTTGCCTGTGGGCAGTAATATCAAATATGTATTCTTCTCTTGGGTGGTACATAGCCTTGGGGCACAAAGGAAAACCGTATAAGCAAGTTTAACGGTTCAATCTCAATTGATTTTATACAGCTTTTGGAGAAGAGCAACGTGTATAATCCCACAACCGGCCCATATATATTGTGATAGTATGAGAGTGTGTGAATGCGATGACACCAAATTTGGCAGACCTGTTCTCCATTCACACCTAAAACCTTGTCACATAAAACTGTAGAGGTAAATGGATAATTGGGCACAATTTGGGCATTAATCACTTCAGGAGAGTACTCACTTTTGTTGTCAGAGGTGTAGACATTAATGGTTGTGTGTTGAGTTGCTTTGAGTGGACAGCAAAATTACACTGTTATACAAGCTGTACACTGACTACTTTACATTATATTAAAGTGTCATATCTTCACTGTTGTCCCATTAAAGAGTTATTATAAACCATTTACCACAATGTCAAGTGTGTACTCACTTTTGTGAGATGTTGTAATGTGTAGAGGGAAATTCCTAGACTCTTATGGTAATATTGAATCACTGTTCAAGTAAAAAACGTTTTCCTGGTGTCCCTATCTGATTTGCATCTCTGAATGTCTGGTCTAATGCATGTTTCACTAGTGCTATCCATACAGTGCATTGGTTCCTACTAGTGGAGCCCCAAGTAGCTGCTGAACATGTACATCTAGGCCAGGTGCCCTCCCAACATTGCGCATACATCCCCACTAGGAAAGTGCCAAGTGTATGTGTAGGATGTAGAAGCAGCTGCAACTGTCCACATCACATACGGTAGGGTTACACTGCGCCTCTAGGTAAGGCTATGTAGCCCCCCTAGGAGGAATAATGTCCTAAATCCTCCAGACTGTAATATGCTGCAAAGAGAATACAGGAATAATAGGAGGCCTGCTAATATATATATATATATATATATATATATATATATTTATTGAGGGCCTTAGAACTAAAGCCCCCCCATACACCTTACAATCTTATCATACAATTTCTGTACAATCAACTTTTGTTCTACCAAAACCATGTAATTTGAGGACCTTTCTAAACCTTCCACTTACTATTTATTTTATCAGGGAGGACCCGGCACTACATAGTTGTTGGTAGATCTAAAGAAAATTGTATGTAAGCTTTAGAACTAGAACTTTAGAAGGCAATGAGGTCTGGTCACGTGATACCACTGCACAATCTGTCCCTGCCAAGCACTTGTTACATCTAAAATCTCAATAGACAAGTAAACCACACTTCTTCACTAAAACTGAATATCATTTTTTATTAAATAAACATCTTAATTGGACGTTTCATTTCCTGTCCAATATACAGTAACAAGTAGCTGTAGAATAATGCCCTGTCTGAAGAATTAATGAGATACGTGCTTCAAGGTCATTCCAAGGTCAGGGTCAGTACATCCTTCTTCACGGATCCCGCCACTAATGTAGAATCATGGATGGAACTCAAACAAGATTTATGTTCCGAGTGATGGAAACAAAGAAAATAAGGTATGTGCTGTTTGAGTTAAGTAAAAACCTTCTGATTAAATCATTAATAATTAACTAATGACAGTGAAATATAATTTATACAAAGTCCATGGAGTGTTTAGATCCTAATTTATTTTTAATTTAGAAAGTACTTACTAAGAAAAAGGAAAAAAAATATATTTAGGGCGAAACTGCATGGGAGATTTTAATCTCATGCCACTGAGCAATTTAACCTCTTGCTGGCAATTACCTCATTTACAGCCAATTAAAATCAATACTCTGCATATTAAAGACCTAAAATATTAAATGAGATTTAAATGCTTAAATTGTTTGCCCTTAAGGAGCAAATTGAATGCGTAAAGCAATGAACAACTAACGATATCCAGGAGAACCCTGCCAATTAAGGTTCCATTCCATATTGAAGCAGCGGTAACACTGTCCTGTGTAACAAGATTGAAGTTAGGGTTCTGGGTCAGCCTTCATCCCCATGTCACATGATTCAGTGCTCTAAGTGGAGATGGTGTGTGCTCAAAAGTGTCCATGCAGGGGCGGTCCTAGGGTGACCGGGCGCCCTGGGCAAGGACCAGAATATACAAAATGGTCTTCATTTTTTTTTTTTTAATAGTCTGCTCTCCCTGCCCCTTCACATTCCCGGTGACATCGATGTGCTGGAAAAGTCCGGTGCCGCCTCCATGACGCCTCTGCCTTCTGCCTCAAACTTACCCCAAGTTTGGGGTTACTGCTCAGGAGGTTATAATAGCCTTCCAAAAGATCCACCACTAAGATCGTTGGCTACAATCAGCTTATGCTTGAACAGTAAACTGACAATATGAGTTTACCTGTGCAATGCTCCCAAAATAAATCTATCACTTATCCAAAGACATTTACTTAGAGTGTAGACACCCTGTCAGAATTTATCCTTCTGTCATGCATTGAGCATAGGTCATATTTGCTTGGTTGTGCGCCGATCTTCTGAGTGACCGGCTGAAACGTGATGACGTCATCACACTGAAATGGGCCAACCGAGAATCATGCAGCTACTGCGAGTATGGGTAGCTTGATTGAAAAGATTCACATATGTCATTGGAAACGGATGTAGTCCCCCTTTACATGACATATATATTTATATATATATACCGTGTATGTGTGTGTGTGTGTATGTATATATATATGTATATATATATATACATTATATAAAAAAAACTAGGTATATAAACATATATATATTTCTTTTTCTCCTATAATGAGCTCGGACAGGGTGGTTATACAAGAACAAAGGAGACAGCAAACACACTTTCACCACAACTCATTTATATGAAATGCGGCAGAGAGATTACAACTAGAGATGGGCCGAACTGTTCGCCGGAGAACAGTTCGGCCGCGAACACGGCATGTTCGCCGTTCGCCTCGCCGGCGGACAGTACGGGTGTTCGACCCGTACTGTTCGCCGGCCAGAAGAAGGTCTAAATTCTTCCTCCGGCAGGATCACAACCTGTGTAATCCTGCCGGAGGAAGAATCTTTTCACTACAGAAGCCGGTCTTGTAGTGAGAAGACCGGCGGAAAAACCGGATGTGACGTCAGTGACGTCACATCCTGCGGCCGTAACCAGGAACTATGCGTTCCAGGTTGCGGTCCACGGACCGGATGTGACATCACTGACGTCACATCCGGTTTCTCCGTTTCAAATTCCCCGCCTAGAGGCGGGGAATTTGAATATGTCCGCGAACAGAGCGGACGGCGAACATCTTTGAAGTTCGACCCGCCCTGTTCGCGGACACCCCAGGGAGGGTTCGCGCCATCACTAATTACAACTGCTTCTGATGCACATTAAACTGTTTCTCCAGCAATATGTAGAGGAAACATTCGGATTAATCTAATGGAAATATACCATTACCCTTTCCGAGCAAGATCATTTGGTTAATCTTTCCATGCAAATCTGTTTACACAAAATGCTTGTAAAATCACTTGTTCAACGTAAGAACTTGCTTCTCTACAAGCATTAAATATATTAGCCGTAATCCTGTTGTGATTTATGTGAAGTATGAAAATTTTTAAGGTATTTTGTCTAAAGTGCATGTCAGGGCAAAGTAAAAAAAAAAAGAACATACACAGTGCATAGCTGAATGATGTCCCCTTTTTTCATGTTGTATGCTTGTAAAGATCACATATGGACAGAAAAATACCGATCTAGAAAAGACACAACATTTTCATAAACATGATAATTACATGCAGACTGTAGTTATGCAAATCAAGCACAGCAGCCAGTATGTTTCATTGGCACATCTTAAGTCTGCATTCAATTTCCATCTTGATGACGATTCATTAAAATTCTCTACTTCTCTAGATTTCCTTTAATCAGCTGTACTCCTAAATCATGGCTGACAACACACACACTCTTTGTGTGGTGTGGGCCCTAACCAGTTGACTACTTCAACCTACCCCATATCCTATTTTCCACAACTTACAAACTAAACATTCTGTAGACCCAACACAACAACTGGCAGGGTATTGGGATGATACAGGGATAATGCGTAACCCTTCAAGCCATGAATGATAAACACTTTTTTGTTTTCACTGAACTGATTTTAATGGTAAATTTAATTGGCAAAAAGGTAAAAAAATAGAAAACATTTATTGTAAGGTTTCACGTTTTTTCATTATATAACACTTATTTGTTGTCAATTTACTTAGATAAAAGAGATAGTACTCTATCGTAAATTGTTAGACTAAATTTTAAAATTTTCACCCATGGACTACACGAACACTGTATACAAAGGGATGGGTGCACACATGAACTACATAAACTGCATACAGTGTGTGTAGTCCATGTATGCCTTAGTCTCTGTGTCTACAGTTGGTGCACTTTGCCTTCCCCCTGACCAATCCTGGTCCCCTTCTCCCCAGCTCTGCACCCCCTACCAGCTGTCCTCACCACACTTCTGTTCTCTAACTCTGTGAGTAGAGCACTATGGATACCAGCAGGTGGTGGCAGGTCAGAGGGGCAGTGAGTGCACCGGATAGAAGAGCTGCCAGTAATTTGGGCCAATTTTGTCCCCTTGGACTAGAGTTTGACACCTACACCTAGCCAATGATATTTTCCCAAAAATTTTGAAAAGCACCAAGCCCTATTTCCATAGCTTTCTGAGGCTCCACTAGGGAAATTTGAGAGTGTCTGCGGCATGTTTTTACTTGTGCTCACACCACTCCCACAGTTCCCAGTTTGCCTGTCTCCACAGTTCTGGATCGTCAGTGGCGTGGTGCATTAGCAAAAAAAAAGTGGTTTACCCAAACGCACGCCGCACCAGATTGGTATTGCATGTGTTTTTCTGTCCGCATTAGTGGAGCCTCAGCCTCAGTCCATAAAATTAAAGGTACAATTTCTGCTTTAACAATTATTAATGGGATAAGCATCACCATTGGGGACCAAATTTCTGTTCTAGTGATAACTATTAAAAAGGGATGGACAGTTCTCCCTCAAAAAGTTCTGTAACAAAACTCATGGAGAAGCACATTGTCTGATTGGCTCATTCTGTTCTACATGATCAAATGTTCCTGACCAGTGGATCAGGGAAGATCAACTCCATAATATGATAAATTATTGATGAGTGTCTCCTTGAGTTCCCTAGAAATATATATTTTCCTGGGATAATTTGCTTCATTCTATGAAACATTTTTTTTTTTATAATGTGCAATGGTCGTGCTTCTAATGAGAGCAGAATTCATTATTTTGATAATCAGTTTTCAAGTATGTAGAGAAAATGTCAATGTTTTTATGTGTTGCTATGGCAAACACCACCTTTCCTCTACAATTTTGTTCATCTAGGTATTGGTCTGTGTTCACAAGTAGAGATGGTCAAATTTTTTTTTAAAAATTCGACCATTTCGCCGGTTTCGACTTAATTGCAAAGCCCCTGAGCATGGTATCATCACCAAACTTGCTGGAGATGTAGAGAAGGGCTGGGGGTACACTCCAAAAAAGAATAGTTTTTTCACAAATTAAGTTCAAAGTCAAGTAAAAATTTTGAAAATCGGAATTTCGACTTTAAATTTGAACTTAATTTATGCAAAAACTTCATGTGCTAGAGCAAACCTTTTTTTTTTCAAATGTTCCTCCAACCCTTCTCTACATCTCCAGCATTTTTGGTGAGGATACCATGTTCAGGGGCTTTGCAATCAGCTCACAAATTTAGCAAGTCGAAAAATTCGACCATCTCTATTCACAAGTGAGGCTTCTATACATCCGAACTGTTAGCAGGTCAGTACAGAATTTCAGATTGCTCTACAATGCTGACCTTTTAACCCATCTGTAGTATTCGAAAAAAAAGTAACCCTCTGAATGAAACTGAATCTATGTAAGCTACAATACCAGCATTACTTAAAATTGTTCTAGTAGATTTGTGGAGTAAAGTGCAGCTTAAAACCCACTTTCTAGATTTTAGCTTCAGCCTTACAAGAAAATGTTGTATTACCCTTTACAGGTATGAGTCATAGATCGGTAATTGATCTCGTTGAAAAGAAAGTTAAGTAAGTATCTATGCAGAAGGACCCCTAGGTAGTCTATGCACTACAAAGACAAGTGGATGACTGACTGAAGAGAAAATGCGCTGTAAAAGGTTGCACAAGGTGCAGCGCGGGCCTGCTGTGAATACAGCGGTTGCTGTGATCTTACTCATTTTGATTTGTACTGATCCTACACTATGGGCCGCGAAAAATACGTTGCAAGAATGATGCCAAGATCTTATTAATACATGAAAAATCTATACAAAAATAGTTACAAGTGGAAGATATATAAAGACCTTTTGAAGCCACATTAAGAGAGCGACAGTTCTCCAGTAGTTAAAGCAGACCGGGGAGCTGTCGAAATATCTCTGCCTCCTGGTCCCATTCTGCAGAGCTGTGCATGTGAGTAGGCATCTTCAGGCCTGGCTCACATACAAAAGCAGAGAAACGGGATCTGTATGTGAGTTGCTGGCACAGCTTTGCAGAGGCACAATACTTCTGTGGGTGGATCTTCCCTCTGGCTCCGCCAGCTCTCATACATTGTCTCTCTTTCATGTATGTGAGCTGGGCTGAAGCTGCCCGCTCACATACACAGAGGAGAAGGAGAGAGAAGAACCACTCAGCTAACTGCTTGGCTTCAGGTGGAATGTGAAGGTGCGAACACCCATGACCGTATTCGGCCATGGGTGGTCACACAATCCCAATTTAAGACTCACAACTTTAAGTCAAAAATTCAACTTGTCCAACATGAAGCTCAATTTTTTTGGAGCTTCTTGTCCAACAATTTTGGTGATTATATGTTGTGGGGCTTTCCAAGTAACAAAGTTAGCTAGTAGAAATTTTCCTTAAAAATGTTTTCATCTGTTTTACTTAACATTGCTTTGTCCTCAGACATCAAAACTTTGAAACCTTTATTAACACCAGGAATAAAGGACAATTCAAGCAAACTAGTCCAGAAATGGCTGGATGAAATTTTTTTCACTAAAATATTTCCTCAGACCCGAGGTCCAGCAGCAATTCTATCCGAGCCCAGAATGAGCTATGTGCCTGGTGGCAGGTGATGGATAAGTTGCCGCTGATTTACAGTGCCATGTCTGATGTCTAGTTAAACAGCCTTATAGAGCTATTTAGCCCGCTATACACAGAAATAGATTGAAGGGCCTTCGCTAGAGCAGAAAATTAAGTGGATCTACTACAACAGAAATTGTATTGTTAGTGGGAAGAAAACAACCATTTGAGTTTGACTGTGAAAGAGAATTTATCTTGAAAGGTCAGAGGATTTCTGAATGCTTTAGGTACATTATTGATATGAATAGGAACTGACAAAGCAATCTATATGGCTACAGCATTAGGAAGGATATTCAGAGAGAAATAGATGGGGTTGCCCAAGACAAGGCCAACATGAATGAGGCTTTACATTTATATATTCAAGAGTACTTACAGGAAATTACATTAAAGGGATATTTATAAAAAATGTATCTGTTGCTACAGACCGGTTTATAATATCAAGTGGAACATCTTTCAACCTCATCACAACTGTTGATTTATCTGATGCTTCAATTTGTTATTTGACTTGAGTCTCCATTTGCCTTTTTTCCACCCCATGAAAAATGTATTAATTTGATGTTTGAACACTTTAATATGGTATGGAGGCACAAAGGTGCCTGAAAGTAAAGAAAGATAACCAAACTAAATCAATAAAGGGTGTTACCTTCCAAATATCTATTGGTACCACCTGGCATGTTTATCATATAACAAGAACTCTAAGAATTAGTGGACTATTTGGGTACCATAACCGAGGTTTCAACAATATTGATCAACCATAAAATGACTACACAGTGCCTCAGACAGACAGCAGAAAGCACGAAAATATTAATATCCAATGAAAAAAATTCCACTGGTGTTTGACATGTAGTCACCTACCACCGGCGTTGTCATGTTGAGGTGACAAATCTCTTTCAATAGTATAGTAACTAGGATAAACATATTGGTGCGTGTATTTAAAGACAAACCAATGTTGGTCTGTGGGCTTGTGAGGTGGGTTTGACTTATTTGAAGGTTTCTACGTCTATTGGTGGGGTCTCCAATTGCCTTCCAGTCCAAAAACCTTTTGATCCTACTTTTGACTTGTAACAGCAAGAGACCACACTGAAAGGTAAGTAATACCATTTTATTTCCCCTAGGAAAAAAATAAACATTTAACCCTGGCTAGGTACATGGCTAGACCCACTGCAAGGGGTGATTATTGCAGAATCTGGAGTTCAACCCTTCATGTAAATTGTACTAAAGTGTTACAATTAAAACAGGTCAGATATACGGTAGACAGTGTTAAAATGGAAAGAGAGATATTTTTTTTTCAATCGCCGGCTGGCAATCGCTTCCATAGAGAATGAATGGACGTGATTATTGATCACCTCCACACATGATCGCAAATCGCCTCCATTCATGTCTATGGGCAGGAAAATAATCGTGGCCATCGACCGCCATCGGTCAGAACGCGGGTTTTGATCGTGGCCCCAATCACAACCGTGCGCGATCCTATCAATGGGGACAAGCTCATTGAAACTAGTGTAGGCGATTGGCGGGTGATTCCGCCGGCGATAATTAATCGCCTAAGTGGGAACATAGCCTAAGCTGTTAGTGCAGCTGACACACACAGCAAACCCTCCACTGTGTATGTCTGCTTTAAAAAAATGCTGGCTGCTCTGCAATCACTTCCTTCTCTCCGCCTAGTGGAGAAAGCAATAGTTTTTAAGGGTTTGTCAACTCTTTGTGTGTCAGCCGTGGTTGGCTAAGAAGCATGCTGTATATAAAGGTGTGTCTTATCATCAGGTGTGTCTTGGCAGCAAAATATAGGTACACAGTCATTTTTTATTTGTAAGAGAGATTCACTCTCTCTAACTGCCCTGATAATAAATTCCAACTGGCATGAAAGTGAGGGATTAAATCCAAAATAATTGCATGTAACCATAATAGCAATAGAGGGCATATCTTCCAGTGATGACAATTGTCCCTCCTTTAAATTAAAAGATAATTTTTCACTTCCTGCTGAGTATACAGGAAGTGAAGGAAAATCTCCCTAATTGGAAAAACATGACGATGAAAGGACTAGGGCAAGGCAAAGGTTGCCACTGTCCAATATGCTTAAAAAATAATGGATAGAAATATATTTTTTGTCCCATCCTATGTATAGGGAATGTGTGTTTTTAAACGTATCATAGCTATGCTAGTTTTCAGACCTATGCAATTGAACAGCATGTGGATTTTAATAAAAGGCTATTGACATCCATTGGACTTGAAGCTTTGTTGCCAATGTAAACTAACCCTTTAGAAGTTATGCTGGATTTGTGTTGCCCATTGCACATGTCGCCCATTTATTTTTAAATGATGTTTTAATGAATAGCTGTGAATTGGGCCTAAAGAAAGACTTTGTATAACTATTTGTTTTAGGACAATATATCCCAACATGTATTTTTTTTATTTGCTAAGCCCACTGCTTGGCCACAGTACATTATTTATTTTTTGCTTAGGTTGTACTTGAATTTCAATATGACCCACTTGTGTTTTGAGAACGCAGATAAGAACTTAAGTAGGTCAGAACCATCATATAATACCATTCTAAGGATAGAACAGAAAAAAGCTGTAACATAAACTATTTTTGGTAAAGTTAAATATCAAGCATTTACTCCAAAAAGCTCTAAACACTTGTCTGCAATCTGTAAAAATAAATAAAGTATTTGAAATAAAGTGAATTTAAGCTAAGGGAATAAATTATTGAGTTGTATGGCTCCACTCCTCAAAATGTAATTTATATATGGGCTTTGTAATGGCAGTAATGTACCAAGAAAGCATATGGTACAGATGCATACTAATCCCTTCCCATTTGATTATACAACAATCTAACCCAGATGTGGGCAAACTAAGGCCTGGGGACCAAAACCGGCCTTTTAGTCTTTTAATTTGGACCTTTGTCAACTTGGTGCCAAGACGCTCTGGCTCCCCTCATTCCCTGCAATAATTGAAGATATCACCTAGAGGATCATTGTTTGGATTGTTTCCTAGAGGCCGTAGTTTGCTGCAATATAATGTTTAAGCTTCTCTATCTATCTATCTATCTTATTTTTTTTTTTTTAACATACTTACTGTCCTAGCTACGAGGACATAGGACCCCTATGCCGGGCGGCCCTTGAAGGCTCTAGGTCTGGCCCCTATGTCACATTTAAAAACCCATTGTGGCCCACATCAAAAAGTTTGTCCACCCCTAATTTTACCTTTGTTTTGTGAAAAAAATCCTAATGTGTCCCTCCCTTTGGCTATACTGCATGCAACAATTTTGAAATTATGTACAATTCGACGTTTTACTTGCTAGAGATGTTCCAACCTGATAATTAGAGTTCAAGAATTCTGATCTATGCCCTGGCTTCATCTAAGCCAATAACATAAAATAACGCCATTGTTAAAAAATATTCAGGAGTTGATTAACCCTTTTATAACCAGAGATCATTAATGCCTAGATACGCACACAAAGAAGACTTTTATTTGCCATGGTTTTATAAAATGAAATCCTGCAAACAAATATGCAAACATGTTTTAACTTAATTCATTTGCTATTAAACTGACACATGATCAGAAATAACACAATTACAATTGATCAGAGTCATAGGTGGGAACCACTCCACCGCACAGTAAACCGCGTTTTTTTCACTGACGCACAGCACTGTGGAGACTGACCCATTACCCTAAAAAATAAGGCATCCCCACGCTGAAATATAAGGCATCACTCTGAAAATAGGGCCTCCCGAAGATACGGTACTGGACAGGGGGGATCAGAGGGAGCAATCAAAATTACACAGGAGGTAATCCCCCCTCTGAGTCTCCTGTGCCATTTTGATTTTCCCCTCTAATCCCCCCTGTGTTATTTTAAGTGAGTCTCCCACCCTGATACCCCAGTGCCGTATTTTTCTTCATGGAAACATAAGATATCCCCCAAAGATAAGACATAGGGCATCTTTGAGTGCAAAAACTTATATAAGACACTGTCTTTTTTTTGGGGAAACACGATAGGGACAATGGGGGCGGTTTGGGAGTCTAAAGAACACGCCTAAACTGCCCCAGTAAACTGTTAGCTGGTGGCTATTGTCAGAACTTTTGGACGGAAATAATGATTATGTATACGTATTATATGTTATACCGGAATTAATGTCAGCCATCTTGTTCATGAGTTTAAAAGCTAGCTGAATTTTAGACTTTTCTAGTTGACCTTTCTCTGTAGGAATGTAAGGTTTATTTGTTAAAAGGAGAGACTCTCTTCTTAGAACAATGGGATAATAAATTGGTGTTTGCAGATTCAATACAGATGTAGGCATTAGAAATACGTGAAGGTCGATCCATTGTGGTTTATGATGGGGGATATAGACCTGTTTTAATGGATGTGTCAATCCTTATATTTGTTTCCAAAATAGAAGGTAAAACGAATGAATAGTAAAACTTCAGATTCTGTAACAAGTTAACAAAGTATACAGAAGAGTGTTTACTAGGGATAAATAGGCCATTTTTCTCTTCGAGCCTACATGGACAGAGGTTAATGATTGTTACCTGTATTGTCAATTGTATAAAATTCGGATTTTCCAAAATTATATTCGTAGAACTCTAGTGTCCTCTGGTGGTAGGGCTATATTTAAGGCAGGTATTACAATATATCTAGCTAACGATTATTCGTGAGATCACTAGTTATTGATTGATTTGGCTCCACCCATGCCTGAATAGGATATAAGGTTAGAGGAAGGAAGGCATAGGGAGATCGGATCCATCGATTGAACTGGGAGGAAGCTGATCCATTGATCTAATTTGGAGGCTTAGAATTCATCAACCCACCTCTCGAGCCTGACATCCATTGACTTTCTGAGCCATTGATCTTGGCCTACCTTTTTGAACCATCTAATCAATCTTACCGAAATCTACACTTGGGAACCGATTTCTACTAGTCAACACACGGGTATAGTATAATCTTATTACCTCTTCTGGGTAGTTTTGTCCTATTATATACTATATATATATATATATTCAATTCAACCATACTTTGGGTATAGGATCTGTTTTGGAATAGGGGAAGTTTGTAACTGCAGTATCAATCTAACTTTGTTCCAAACCAGGGAGATTTTATATACCAAAGCCAAGTATTCATAGGCTATGATATTATCTCCAACGAACTGATTTTAGTTCTAGTCTTGTATGGATGGTTATATATATATATGTGTGGTTATATAGACAAAATATAACTTAATAGCAACCCACTTTTGGTTTTACCTGACTAATCTGTTGACTGAGAGAAATCAGATATTCTAAGAATTGGTTTACTTATTCCCTATTTTGCATTTGATTAATTTGTACCATATAACTATTTTTGTGTTAGTTTTGTTATTAAATATATATTTTGATTTACTACTTCCTTTCTTTGACGTCAACTTAACGCGGTTCACGAGCTCTTGTTAGCTTTATATTTATGTTGATGGTTTGGAATCATTATAGATCCTAAATTATTTACATAAATAATATAGACTGTAAATCAGAAGCAGTATAAATATTCTGACACTATTATAGAGGAAAACCTTTTAAAACATTTTCTTGTAATGAGACAAAGTGTTGGGGATGTTTATAAGCAAGTGGGAAGAAGAAACATTTCATTATTTTGTTAATATAGAAGATATCCATTTGGGAAGTGGAAAAACATTTTTACACTGAATCCAATGAGGCGTTTGAAGTAAACGAATGCCACTGAACTGAGCTTTTGGCAACATAAAAGTGCTAAATAGCTAACCCCCCATCATGTCATAACCAAGGTCTTGATTCAGAAAACACCCTAACCCTCCTATACGGTAGCAGTCCCACACAGTGCTGCTAATTACTCATTCCACAACAAGGGTATAAAGCCTAATTCACAAATGTGAGCAGGTAAACATGAGAGCACAACTGGAGATATGCATTCTGCGAAGCAGCAGTATGTTTTTATTAAACCCACACAATGAATCAAACAAAAAGTAATTACTATATAACAAATAATTAAACAAGAATAACAAGAACAAAAACGCAATCATCAAACATATAGACATTCGGTAATTTAAAACACAAACTATCATTTGAATTTCTAGCAGCCATTCTAAATAGGGGTCTTTTTGAAATCCCTGCCACATTTTCCTTTGCCAGTTATTAAGTTCTTTGTGCCAACAACAATTGTGTGCATTCTATTGTCTACCGACTAAAACTTCTTTGAACTACCAAGGCATGTATTCAATGGAGCTGTGCCTCTTGTATGTTTGGAAGTCCTTGAAGTTAGTTCTTTAAGTCTCTTTACCAAACTTCTGGTAACTCTGATAAGAAAAGAACTGGATCAAATGCAGTAGGAGGTAACAATGCAAAAGGTTGGCTGATTATTTTTCGAAATTTAGCAAAAGTCGTTTTGTGTATGTATTGTCTATTTATATGACTATGTTACTCTGAATACCAAGCTATCAAGTCTACTTTGCTCACCTTGCCATGGATAAGCTTTTTGCTTTTATAAATTTAAAAACCAAAACCAATTATGAACTGTAAATATGGTCAACAAAAAAATGAGAATTGTGACTGATAGTTGTGGGAAAAGAAGTAAGAGCCATTAGGTCCCTAAAAACTCAACCTTAACCCCTGGTCTCATTATTTCATGTTGGAAATACTGTGTGGACTAATGTGTGGGAATAATAACAGATTCCAATGTAATCTGGATTTCCCGCCCACTCTGGCCCATCAATGACACTGTTGATGTGATTACCCAGGATGCCTATGCCTGTATTTCTATACAGGAGAATTAAGAGGGTACCCCCACCTCCATAATGTCATCATTGATGTGGGGGATACAGTGAGTAGACGGTGGCACCGCTGTAACCGGTAAGCATTTCCAAATGTGGCTCTGGGTTACTGATATTGGTAATATAATCTACCACCGAGGCACTCAGGAATACCCCTAGGGAGGTTGAAGCTGTTAGTTTAAATCAGCTAAAAACATTAGATTTCACTAAAGTTTATGCTTTGAGATCAGGGGCCCTGAACCAAAAAGGTAGCCCCTGTTATGTTTTCTCTATGTTGGAAGCAGTTGTCTCAATACAGAGGTTTTCATGATCTGTGTTGATTCAGAGATGGGACTTTCCAATTAGGAGGCAGTGCAAGGTATGCCTATTTCTGAGCTAAAGGTCTGGCTTCACTTTAGAGAGACCCCTGCTTCTACAAAGAGTCAAATCCTAATGGCCATTGCCTGATAAAAAAAATCTATGACTTCACTTATTTACTCTGAAGCTAGACATGCACACATACTGGCCAGTAAATGCTTATATAATTATCTGAAAGAGTAGGGTTGTGGAAGTATTACAAAAAAAGCATAGCTCTAGCATACATACTTTCTGTATAAATTAAGCTCAAAGTTAAAATTGTGACTTGACTTTGAACAAAGTCAACCATAAATTTACCATCTCTAGATATTAATATGGTACATTGTATAGGTGTATTATTGAAAGGATTGCCCTATCCTCATGCAACAAAAATGTCCCAACTTTATAATAAAACATCATTAATATCCAAATAGGAAAACCAAATAGGAAATTCCGCCACCATGTAAAAACAACCAACTATGTCATATAAATACCTCTTTTTTTTATATTGCTATAGTAATTGTCATGCTTCATATAATTTGTATTGTCATCAAAAAGGGTTTTTCAATCTATACACAGAGAATATATAAAGGCACAACATGATAATGTGGTCACTTCTCAGACTTCTATCTCTTTCTTCTATGAAAAACTTCTAAAAATAAAGATGTATCTCCTGCGTCTGTACTTATTTAATATATACAGTTTGTGCGGTCTTTGAGATGTGTCTGTCACCTCCAGGGCCCATGTCAATGGTGACAGCCGGAGTATCTGCTTTCTAAAGAAATTCAAAAGAAAGAGAAGCATGGAAGTTGTATTAAAAAATATATTTTCTGAATCTATTTATCTATTCAAAATTCTGTCCGTGTCCTCAGCTATCAAAGTGTATATTATATCCATATTCAAGGTATTGAGTTATTTAGTAGTCAGGTCTTGCACTTGTTGAAATAGATGTCATTGTCAGATGGCTATGAGAAGGAAGACATTTCCTGCAGTGCTCAGAAACCATAAAGAACCCAGAATACTGAGCTCCAAAAGCATTGTGATGGCATAATTTATTATGTATTGTCTGCAATTATAAGTCTCATGAAGAGACCACAGGTAGTATACAAGCCGTCCTCCATCAGATCAAGGTTGCAATTTAAAGAAATCAATTATACACGAGAAGCAATTACTTATTTCTTTAACACAGTATAATTTATTTTTTTCCCAGAACAATATCATAAAGTTTGAAGTAAACAGAAGGCCGGAATAAATGCTGATACATCAGTCAAAATGTCGGTGTCTCTCCACTGGCTGGCGCCGAGGCTTCGCTCGTGGCTGACCTTGTACTTCCCATTCCGAGTCCTAACTGATGCAGACAGATGGCATGGTCAGCTCTGGTGGCTGTGAGCACGTCTCTCTATTAGCACGATAAACAATCAATTAAAATGGTGCCTTAAACTGGGGGAAAATAGCTAAGGATAGACAGTTTGTATACTAATTGGAGTCTCCAGACATCCATGGTCAATGGAATAATCTTTATGTTTATCTATATAAATAAAAAAAAATCTTAGACTTTGGTTTATTGTCACAAAACTCTTCATACAAAGATTAGAGATACAACAAACAACCAATAAGATTCTTGCTTTTGTTGGGATAGCCATAGGCAGCATCAGTACTATAGGTAATGACTGGAATCGATTCTGTTAATTGGCTGTGTGTGACCTCCTAATGAGTTGGTAATGTGGCTGTACACTCATTATAGCACAAAAAATTGTCCAACCTTTAACGTCTGTGTTAGGTTAGTATCACAACCAGGTTCTTAAGCTTAGCATGGGCAAATATCTCTCTGCAATCATATCCATTGTTTTGGGGAGACATCTGCCTGTATATCAGTGTATTTGAATGGCATGAAAAGAAAAGCTGAAGAGGATCCGGAATAGTGAAGAAGTGGTTCTAATACATTTTTTGTAAAATACAGATATTGATAAAACACCAACACGTTTCATGGCATAAGAGGTTGCCACTTCTTCAGGACTGGTGTTGAGGAGGGCTAATGATAATAAATTACATGGATAAGCAGATGGTCAAATTTTTTGACTAGCTGATTTTGTGAGCTGATTGCACAACCCATGAAAATATTATCATCACCAAAATTGTTGGAGATGTATAGAAGGGATGTGGAAACAAACTTGCTCTAGCATATGTAGTTCTTGCCTAAGACAAGTTCAAAGTCAAAGTAAAAATTTTGATTTTTTTTTTATTCTGGCTTGATTTAGAACTTAATTAAAAGAAATCTATATAATATATTCAATCTTTTATAAAAGAAAGGTATATTTGATCAATGAATAGATATATTATAGTCAACTATATAGGATCCATTAATTTATCATGTAAACCTTTCTTTTATAAATTATGTTTGCAATCCATTATACTTCTCCTTACATGGATCAGAGGATCAGCCTAATGGCAATCACCTTGCAACTTTAACAAGAGTAAAGCTGGCCATACATGGGTCATTTTTTTGATTGATGTGCACATTCGCAGCGATCGTTCAGGAATCTAATGCAGCCCACCTTTCCACTTGAACAGAAAAATGATCGAACAGGGATCTGACAATTCTGTATTTCTCTCGATCTCCATCCAAAGTTTTGACCAGTGATTGATTTCCCAAGGTGGTGCACATCTATTCTCAGGGGACTGATCGCAGAGGAATTGAGACATGTATGGCTAGCTCAAGTTAAATATACCTCCATACAACCACATTTCCCCCCAAAAAAAATACTTCCACCAGTTCTTAATTTTTTCCTTTTCTCTTTTTTTTCTCTAGAGTACAACTTTACCTACTTATCTACCTGTATATGGGAATCTTTAGGATCAAACATATCAGAACAATGAGAGGGAAAATTCATCTTCTTGATCAAGAGGAGTGAACCTCCGCACCACAGTGTCAATATATTTGACCTACAAGATTTTTTTGCTATTGAGATGTTGAGAAATGAATGGCACAGATGTGTATTTTATTTGACATTAGATATTACATGTATTATAGGATTATACTTTGCTTGTTCCAGATTTAATGTTGGAGTAAAGTTGGTTTCCAAATGAAAAGGGTATTCATTATCTTTCACAATTGTACAAAAACTTTCACAATTGTAGACAACATTTTAAATACATAGCCCATGTCCAAGTAATTATTTTGGCCAATTGTGTTTGACACCCCAGGTCTAGACAATGGTCTGATTCATACGGGGATGTTTGGAGACTTATCTAGATATTTTTTTCTAGTCAAAAGTCATACCCTAGTTATAAAATCTACAGCCTGTATGTGCCAGTTATTTTACCACCACTAGCCAACCATACAAACCACTTATATGTTGGCTTAAGTATCAAACATAGTATAATTGTTTATTTAATAACTCACAATTCACAAATTAGAATGGTACATTCCCTTTCTCAAGAATATATAATTTCAGAACAGATAATTGTCTTTGTATATCATGAAAATATTCTATTTAAGCAAATACTGTATGATAAAGAAACCCCTCAATCTGTTTTAGGTTGATAGTAATGTTTAGGAAAAAAAAGAAAAGAAGTAACGAATCCTGCTTTCAAGCCCTGAAATGCATTTCATATTTCATAGTGATTACTGTGTAAATCTCTTCTGCATATGTGGAGCACTAATAATCATAACATGGAAAGCTGTCCTTTTGTTTAAAATTAAATCAGTTAATCCCTTGGATCTCATTGCATAAAACATGCAAATGGGTTTTTTTCTTATCTATCATTAGAAGCAATTGTGCTGAATAGTGTCCTATGTTTCCCTGGAATACTCCTTTACTGCAGGCATAACAGGAAAGTGGATGTTAATTTAGAAAAAGTCCAAGTGGATCTTTGTTGACTTGATATTTGAATGCAGTTAATGAGGTTTATTGTGTTATTTAGAGATGGTCGAATTATTCTAGCATATGTAGTTTTTGTTTGAATAAAGTTCAAAGTCGAAATCGAAATTTCGACTTGACTTTGAATTTCATTTATGCAAAAACTATTAGTATTAGAGCAATAATTTCTTTTTTGTATCATTCCCTTCTCTACATCTCCGGAAAGTCACTCAACTCACAAAGTCGAACTGGTTATATTTTGTAGGCCATCTTCCATGCATATTATGACAGGTAGGCCAAAAACTTTTGCCAGAGCACATCAAAACCTTAGTGGTTGTGTCTTTTTCACACATCCCATTAAGTTTGAATGGGCGCGTTCTAAAAATCGCGTTGCTATGGGACACATGTACATCGGGGGTACATATCCATTTAAAGTGAATGGGACGTGTACTGAAGATGGGGCCACTATAATTTTTACATGTTTCAGCAAAACGTAGTGAAATTCTGGCCGTACTTTGTAAGAGATGCTACTTAGGACATGCTTCAACCAATATAGTCATTCATTGACTATGACCATGTTCTAAGTTTGACGTGTTCTGTTTTCAGACATTCCATGCATTGGCAAGAACGAAATGCATATATTTTTAAATATTGGCTGATTGTTTTTTCAAAAAATTACTTACAAGAGATAAAGTAGCAAATCTAAGGTTTGACAATGAGTATTAACAACCTATCGCACATTTTCTATGTTATTTCTTCCCCTCTTTTGCTCCTCTTCCTTGCAGCTGTCATATAAGAGGAAGAACCACTTCCTTGCGGAGACTGTCACAATTTCTGAAGTTCAAAAACTTTAATGATATTCTTTTACATCCAAACCTTTCTCATTAAAACTCAACGTAAGAGCTTAATAGCTAAATATACATTTGAGATATACTGATCAGCCTTCACTTTAAGATCACTGACAGGTTAAGTGAATATTACTGGTTCTCTCGTTACAACAGAACTTGTCGAGGGGGGAATATATATGGCAGCAAGGGAGTCCATTCCTTCAGAATCAGCTCCAATCACCTGCAACCCAGGTGTTAACCCTTACAGTGTACCTGGTGGAATAGGAAGGCCCACCCAGTTCCATCCCTCCTATCCCAGAGTCCGGAAGCCCTTTAAGAAAACAAAACTAAAACAAAACACATTCATCAACCTATAGTTGCCGGGCAATAATGATTCCTGGACTCCTTCCAGGAACCACCCAACAGTCTATTTACACAGTGACAAATGACCAGTCTGTCACAATATATATATATATATATATATATATATATATATATATATATATATGGCATGCAGCAAGTAATATAAGTGTCAAATTGAGCGACAATGTTGTACATATAATAATATATACAACATTCTCGTCTATGCATTGTGATTAAATAAAATGACTACAGCATACAGCAAAATAAATTTGTTAAATTTTCTTTTGGATATATATATACACAGCAGGGCAGGAAGATTCATACTATTACACTGAAGTTTCTATTTTACCTTTGTCCTGTTATGGACACACTGCAAACATGAATCTACCTCCACGCCTAAAGGAATGCCGTGTGGCTTACAGAGATACTCTTTCCTTACCCATTTTTACATTCAACTGTAAAAGCAAAAAGAAGATAAAACTACAAAAATTTCAGGAATTTACACTAAACAGTTGAAATTATACAATAGATTTATAATAAATAATAAAAATGACTCATTTTGGATACTTAATTGGGCCTAAACAGAGCTCATTTTTTGGGGTTTTAAACGCTCCACTGGTTTTTTTTTTTAGCCCCTGCCAAACTAACCCCAATGAGCAGGTCTCTGGTTTACCGTGCTTTTTTTCTGTGTCCGCACTGCCATAGACTGTCAATGTAAAAAAACTAAAAACGTGGTGAAAATCCAGTGGGTTAACTGCGAGTAAACCGCTGGTAACTGAACAGAAAAACATGCTTTCCGCATGTGTTTTTTTTTGTCCTCCGTATTGGAGCCTTACCCTATGTGTATAAGCAATTTTTTTTAGAAATCCATCTGTCCAGGGGGGGATTCAACAGATCTTCAAATGTCAAAACAAATTTCCCAAAAATGTTTTATGAATATGTTGTTTTGGAACTAAAGACAATACATTGTTTTCTAAAAGTACTTATTTATGACTAACAATGTATTTCAGGCATCGGCTATATATAGAGTGCAGTTGATTCCGTTTGGCATGCTTTACGGAACTGTTAATTTCAAAGCAGAAAAATTTGCAAGTGAAGAACTTCTGACAATGTGTGATTCAGATAGCAGAAGAATCCTCAAACCAAACTTCTCGGATGTTCAAAGATTTTTTTTCTTTCCCTTCCCTCTCACTCTCTTTTAGAACTTGCTAGTTAAAGATTAATTTCTGAGTCCTACAGTGAAATTTCACACTTTGTCACAAGAAGTGACAAGGTCAGCATTTCAAAGAGGATGCAGTGGAAAAAAAAGCATTGTATGTATAACAGAAAACCTTCTGAGAGTTAGGTAATAGGTGCGAAGATGGCAAATTTTCTTTAAATTGCTAAACACAGAATCTGCTACATTGCATGATAATAAGAAAGGGAAATTGTAACCACTACCATTTTCTCTCTAGTCTTTAAATGTTTAAGTAAGATTGTGAAAAACATAGAAGCCCACCCGCAAATCTGGTCACCTTTCATCCTCATCCCTTCTGTTGATGTCATGGTGGTCCCTATTGGGTTTATAATGAGAAGTAGTGATGGCCGAACCTCGGCCATGTCCGTCCGCGAACGGGCGGAGCGGACTCTTAAAAAAGTCCACCGTCCGCCCGTTCGCAGACAGATTCAAATTCCATGCCTCCATGACGTCACATCCGGCGACTGGAACGCATCCTGGAACGCATATGTCAGTGACGTCACATCCGGGTTTGCAAGCCGGTTTTTCACTGAAGACCGGGTTCTCTACCCGGTCTTCAGTGAAAAGATTCTTCCTGCGGCGGGATCTCGCTGCTTATGATCCCACCGGAGGAAGAATAGAGGGCTCCTTCTCGCCGGCGGACAGGGTGGGTCGAACACCCGTACTGTCCGCCGGCGGGAAGGAGGGCGAACCTGCTTGTTCGCGGCCGAACTGTCCGCCTTGCGGGCAGTTCGGCCATCACTAATGAGAAGACAAGGTATCCAGTGATGGTCAGAACATTTTCGTGAAATTTCAACTAGGTATTTATTTTATGAGATCTCCTTGTTAACTTTGATTGCATTGTCCTCTATATACTGGTATAGACCCTAATTTGGGATTATTTGTTAGTATGGTCACAAAATTTTAACTTGTTTATTTGGGAGTTAATTTCAAAGCCTCTGAACATGGTATTACCACTAAAATTGGTGGAGATATAGGGAAGGGTTGTGAGAATGTTACAAAAACTAATGCTGTAATACACTTAGGCAGCCCATACATCACTCTGCGCTCGAGCGTTCGTTGATTGAATGGCGAACTGATTCACACCGCTATCACAGTCCTCATTCAAAATAATGGCAATCGAACAGGAATTTACAAAAATTTCGGTTCCCTGTTCGATCAAGCATTCCTCGAGCGAGATCAATTGATCCTGCTTGAAGAAAGGGTGGCAAATTCCCAAATGATTGTTCAGGAATTAATTGAAAAATCAACCCGTGTAAGGCCATCCTCAGGCACTACCAACACTAGGTGTCCTGTAAATGGGCTTTATTGGTTAATCCTATAAACAAGCAATGGGTTATACACAAAATAATAAAGTACGGACAGAACTGGGTCACTGTTGGCAAACATAGGAGCAAGCCCAACCACACTGCAATGGTGCGCATAACAGATCCTTATTAAATAGGAGGTTTGTCCCACTTGGCGCTATAGGATAAGAAAAACAAATGGTAAAAATTGGCTGCAGGAAATTCAAACTAAACATGTCCCGCCGTGTTGTGAGCCAGCAGAGTCCCTTTACTGTACAGCACATCCACACAGTACGAGCCCCTGGGGATGCCATTAGGCTGAAGATTAGTTCGGCCAGAATGGATTCCTCCACCCGATCAGGCTCCTTTAAGTCTACCTGTGATCCCTAGGGTAACCAAGGATATTAAGGGATCCCTGGTAGGGTAAGTAACTTAAAGTTGTTTGAGAACATAATAATTAATTTTAATTTTAATTGGTGATACTTGAGGGTCTTTGCAATAAGCTTCCAAAAAAAAAACTATTAAACATTTTGCGACCATCTCTAAAATATTTAAATAAAAAAACTACAGTTATTAAAAAAGGATGTACACACCTGACTCTTAAAAACATAGTAATCTGTATTTCCCAGTTATATTTCTGTATTCACATATGCTATTGAGCTCTGTGGATGTATGATTTTGCCAGACTTGCTAAGGCTTGAGGCTTGCAGCATTTTTTTTCCATCCTGGTTAAAAGATTCAAACATAAATCTCTTGAGTGTCTGTGACACCTGAGGCCTCTCACTGGATCCACATGGATACATAATACAGTTTCCAGGCTTTAGTGAAAAATGATTCTCTGCTGCTTGCCTAGAGTAAAGACACAGCTCCACAATTTTTATTCAATGTCATGTTTTGGTAGGTTGAATAGATGAGAGACTCTTCAAGGGCAACAGCACATGGCTGACCAGGTTTTCCTATTTATTGTGGATCACCAGGCTGTTTCATGGTTTACAGTTTTCCAGGTACATTTTGTATTATTATTTCACAACATCAATTTGTGTCTATGATAAATGGTCCCATCATAACATGATATGTGAACAGCAAAAATAGCCGCCCCCCTCCATGTATGCGGTGATCAGTGTTTCGTACACTCTCCAGCAACTCCAGCTTTAGGCTGTTGGTCTATGATGTCACAGTTGCTATGACAACAATGTGTTGAAAAAGGTTATAAACTGAATCATTTTGCTCCCTTTACATATTTATTTATTGTTTTTTCTCTATTACAGTATTATAGTTGAAAAATATATTTGGTCTGTTTACTTTCTTATAAAAGTGGAACAATGACTGGCTTGGAAGTATATTTTTTCCCAACTTAATCTGTTACTTTCTATTATCAATCCATTATAGAAATTGTGACACTATTATATTAAGTCTTCTGTCTACAGTGTGACATCACCTTAGGCACATAGCTTCAATTCTGATGAGTGGAATTCTCAAAGGAATTTTACGGAGTTCTGTAATGGCAATGGTTGATGTCATCACTATGGTAAATGTTCTTGGAAAAAACAGCTGGAGAAGGAAGTGTACTTAAGGACATGAAATGCAAGGATCTCGCTGCGCCCATATATGATTTTGTGTACCTCTGTGTTGTTCTTATCTCTGCAAATTCTTCTTTCTCTACCTGTGGCTGTCCTATCAATAGTGATTGGCGAACTTCAGCCAGGTCCACCCGCAAACAGGCGGATTGAACTTTTAAAAAAGTCAGACGTCCACCTGTTCATGGGGAGATTCATATTCCCCACCTGTTCGCGGGGAATTGGAATTGAAAAAAACGGAACGCACAGTTACCGGTTTCGATAACCAGACATGAGGACACTGAGGTCACTTCCGGTTTAACATGGTTTTCTTTCACTAGACACCGGGTTCTCTACCTGGTCTCTGATGAAAATATTCTACCTCTGGTTGGGTCTTTCTGCTCCCGATCTGGCCAGAGGAAGAATAATGATCTGCTTCCCGTCGGTGAACGGGGCTGGTCAAACACCCGTACTATTCGCTGGGGGAAGATTTGTTATGTTCGTGGCCGAACTGTCTGCAAGGCCATCACTACCTATCACTGTAGAATAGTAAACAATTCCCACATTTTATGAGTTCAGTAAATCCTTGGTCCTCTACCTATGTTTTCTGTATAACCCCTTGGCTACCCAGTTTAATTGATTTCCTGTGCAAACTTGCTTACTAGTCACCCCAGTAGAGTTACATAAGTCTCTATTCGCAAGTATAATCTCAGCAGGTAATTCCTAGGGGCAAACAAAGTCGGGTAGGAGTATCTTGTCTCCCGCTCAAGTGGGCTGAAGATGAAGACCGCAGTGGAGATTGGGGTATCCTACCTGAACTGAAACTGGTGATCCCCTAATGCCCTTACACATGGTCAGATGTTACTGCCATCCATGTCTACATTAAACACATTTACCTTCAATTTCTGTTGTGGAACAAAGTCAAATTTTTAGGTTTAATAATCATGCACATATAGATGTAGACAATACTGTGTAGAGAATAATTATGTACACCGTTTCATCATCTCCACTGTACCTCTACAAACGCCAATGCTCCCTGCCAATTAAAAGCAGTTTATAAATCTTTGTGCTATTTTGTCATACTCACTGGGTTTTAAAATCTGCAATCTCATCATCTTATTTCGTTTTAATGCTGCTAAACTCTGTCAGAGATGATATTTTCTCCTCCAGATGGCTAATGGGGGTTAATGAATCGAGGATTCACTATTTTAACTTTTAGAATCAATCTAAGCTGTCTTCTTCAAACAGTTTTTGAATTATCCGCAAACCACGGCGGAATTCTCTTCTAAGGTGTGCATCAACCCATCGCTGGCTTCTTGGAAAGGAGGCAATAAACCATATATTTTCTGCTATTGTGCTCTCCATGGCTTTTCAAGTTCAATTGATGTAATGGTTTAGAAGACTGTTTAGTCTTTCAAAAACACATTTACTTTTAGCATAAACTCTATAAATAGTTTTAAATGATAGAAAAATCGGGATTCCTGTGCTGTCATCAGAGGCCATTCCAGAAATAAAAATCTACAGCTAGCAGTCAGTATATTTATTAGTATAATTATAGATTAATGGTATGCAAATTTAGATATTTAGGTTTAGCCTGTAAAACATAAGATATTGCCACGCCCCTTAATTCAATTGTATTACTATACTGAGCAGTATTTTATTTGAGTGAATACTGTAATACGTAGATATAGACTATAGATAGCATATTAAAATGGGACCTCAAGACTCCCAGAACTACTGTTGACCTTCATAGATAATCTCAGAATTAACTGATTGTCAATTGTTTTTCCCACCAAGTTAAAATCTTGAATGGCCAATGCGATAGTTGATCCCAAACCCATCTCATGTATATTTGAACATGATAATATACACTGAAAATTGCTTTCAATCATTTTTATTCATGTGGTACTGGGCCTCAAACCGGAATTTAATGATAAACCCCCTGAGCAATCTGTTAACCATTGTTTTTTTACAGGTAAATGAAACAAATTACAGCGCAATCTGTTTGAATTTTCCACCTGCTCTTATCATTATGGGATGTGAATGCAAGGCCCCTGGGTGCCTATGCCTGCCTTTACATGCAGGTCAATGGCACATCCCCTCCCCCCACCTCACCTGCGCCATTGCTTGAGGTGGAGGAGGTGGTGTTGCGTGAGGTGGAAGCTGAAAGGATTGGTGAGGAGACCAACATAGAGGGGCACAGTGGGCTTGTCTGCTACAGGTAAGTATAGCAAAATGTAGATCAGGGTGAGTAATGTTTGTAAACAAACATAAGCTACACTTGGGGTTAATGCAGCAAGGTTAAGAAATGCGTGCAAATATATGTGACCATATATACTTACATTCTTAAATACTGTATTTTTCCCTCCATAAAGCAAACTTGTTCCCACCAAGAATTTCTGTGTGCCCATAGCAGTAAGAGTGGAAGAGAGGAAGAGGTAATAGTAAGTTACTAGATATTATGTATGTGCCTGTCTGTATGTCTTTCTGTATGTGTTTGTCTTCATTTATCAGGAGTGTCTCAGGGGTGGTGTAGGGAAGAGGGTTTCCGTTATGTCTGCCAGAGTGCTTTGCCCTTAAGATAAAATCCATGCCTGGTAACATCAAGTCTCAGCATTCCATTCTTTCCTCAGAATCATGTTTTACTCTACTCCCAACCAGGAAATTTTTGGTATCTTATGACATGATCCATTGAGCTCTATCCAAGTTGTTACTGCATACAGTATTTTTCGGACCATAAGACGCACTTTTTCCCCTCAAAAGTGGAGGGTTAAAGAAGGTGTGTCTTTTGGTGATGCCGCTCTGTGACCTGAAAGTCAGGAAAGGAGCCCATCATGGCAGGAGAGACACAGTTAGTCAGGGCAGGACATACTTAACTTTTTGTTAGATTGAGCATCTGTGGAGTCTTGCTGTCAGCTGTAGAGGGGAGAGATGCATGCAGTTCGCTCTTTGCTCCACCTCTTCCCTGATGTGTGAGAAGGAATGTTGTTGGTGTCTCTGTATGCTGGCGGCAAGTGTTCACTAGTGACATATTGTGGGTGAAACTGATATTGCACTGGATTTTTTCCCCAATCTTGTGGGTGAAATTGATATTGCACTGGATTTTTTCCCTAATTGAGATTAATGCTCAAACACTTCAAATATTTTTTTTTCTTGTTTTCCAGCCCTAAAACTGGGCGCATTTTATAGTCATGTGCGTCTTATGGTCTGAAAAATACAGTTATTCTGTGCATTTGGTTTTCTATAAGTAATCTTCTATTATTTTGCTTTCTACTATATTATAAATATAAATGTACCTTCTGTCTCTATAGTTGGTTCTTGCTTCCGTTCAGATCTACAACTCAAAAAAATTACAGTTCTCCTCAATGCCTACCAACATATTTTATCACTAAAGCTTGGCTCTATCAGGGAAAAGTACTATAGGAAAGGGATTGGTGTAATTTCCTACAACAGAATGCTCCCATCCTGATGTAAACAAATAATGGTACTCGTAGTAATCTGGAAAAGAATCCCAATGGCACGCCATGATATATGCACTTAATACCTGGGGCCATTCCATGCAGTATTTTCACAACAGGGTGTTTTGATAATGGTTGTTAATGTTGCTCATCCAGAGGTTTTACAAATAGAATTTGTAGAAGAATAAAAAATGTATACTCCAGGCAATCTGCCCTAAATCATTATGGATCTGCTGGCGCTAGCAGATATAAACGTCTGATAAACTCTCTTTGTTGGCCATGAAAGGGTCGTATCCAGACAATAAAAATCCACAGAACCATATTTTTAAAAATATATTTCACTATTAGGACAAATCAAAATAAACAACAACAAAAAATATTCATCTAGCTGATTTAATAGAACAGTTTAGTAGTTGTCTACCCAAGGACATTTCTCCGCAGGCCATGCTGAGCAGTCAAAAAAAATCCTATGACTGACTTAATTGACAATAAAATGCATTTTAATAACGGAATACATAAGGCATTTCATCTTTTTGTTGTTTGCTAAGTCATTTCAATCTGACAGCAGAGTTTTGCCAATATTTTAGATCGCTGCTTTAGATCAGAGAACGGGCAACAAAAAAAAGCTGTTTCCAGTTTAAAATTCCTTGATAAAATGTACTGATTTGCTCTGACAGTACGGCATAAATCTGCATCGTCTTTGCAGAGTAAATTTAAACCCAACATAGAGCGGCATTCGTAAAAAGTCAATTTACCATGAAACATTCCATGCTGCACTGTTCAGATACAGTATTTCCTCTCAAACCAATTTTCCCATGTGAACGTAAAACCAAATATATGTTAAGATTACAAACAGACCATTATGCACCGCACAACAGAAAACTCCTGAGGCACCAATTTCAGGAATGCTTTCTTAAGTGGGTTTCTTACAAAAAAAGTCTTAATTGTTCGCTATCTACTGACAAGAGTCATGCATCTCAGTGCTTAGCCTAAACAGCTGGTGGCAATACTGGTTGAGTTAAACCGTACATTTTCAAAATACTGTAACTGCAAAATGACAAATGCGAGTGTTTTTTGTGCACTTGTTAAAATGTTAGGGACGGCAAAATGTTTTGAGGAATACAAAGAAGAAAATGTTAGCAATTACTTGTTTCTTTTTTAGTGAATGGATAAGAAATGGCTTCAAACCAATATGGCTAAAAGACAGAAAGCTGTAATGTTGTTGATAACTGCATCTTTCAATGTAGTAAATACACACACAATGTGGGACTTCCACCTGTGAGGCCTAGCTATCACTGATGCCATACTGCGGCCCGGGGCCAAATCTGGCCTGTATCTTTTATTTGACATTTGATGTCACATGTATTATACTGTTACACTCCGCTTGTTCCAGATCCAATGTTTTAGTAAAATGTTGTTTCCAAATTCACTGATATATCTCATGAGAAAACAAATGTTCTCGATTATAGTTTTTTCAATGAATATTAATGTTGGCTCATGACTTTGTCTTTAATTTTGTCCCACTATGTGTTTGAGTTTGACGACCCTGCCGTAAGCTTTTATTCCATCTAACCAACTGAAGTGGCTTTTGATGATGTGTATATTATTTCAGAATGAAAAATGAAGGCTAAAGATCCTTAACCTAAAATACAGTGCATCACATGTTGTTATGTTACAGCCTTATTCCAAAATGGATTAAATTATTTTTTTCCTCAAAATTGTTCAAACAACACTCCATAATGGCAACATGAAAAAAGTTAACTTGAGATTTTGGCAAATTGACAAACTGAGAAATCACATACATAAGTATTCATAGCCTTTGCTCGATACTATGTCAATGCCCCTTTGGCAGCAATTACAGCCTCAAGTCTTTTTGAATATGATGCCACAAGCTTGGCACACCTAACCTTGGCCAGTTTCCCCCATTCATCTTTGCAGCACGTATCAAACTCCATCAGGTTGGATGGGAAGCATCAGTGCACAGCCATTTTATGGTTGTGGTATCAGGGGTTGAACTTAACAAACACAATTATTTAACCTACTAAAAAAATTATCTGTTTTTTTTTATATTTTTGGTTCATCAGATTGGATGTGATAAAAATCAGAGAATATAGTAGAATTTTGTAAAACTTAATGACAATAAATTATTGAATATGTCTTAACCAGAGATGGTCAAAAACTTTTAGTGAAATTTTGACTAGCTGACTTTGTGAGTTGTGGGAATAGTGTATTAAAGGTTCATGCAGTTATTGCAAAAGATTTAGTGCAAAGTCAATTGAAATCTTTTGAGTCAAAACCTACATACTTTTTTGTATGCATTTTGTAATGTTACCACAGCCTTTTTTTTACATCTCCAGCAATTTAGTTGATGATACCCTTTACACTCAACTCTCAAATAAACAAGTTGAAATGTTGCTGAGTATTTACTAAAATGTAAAAATATATTTAGATAGGCCAATTAGACCAATTAATAAAGTTAACTGATGCAAAAACATCACAATGCAAAAAAGACAAAAATTTAAAAGTGTAACAAAATTTAATACACTAAAGCTAGGCATACACTGTTCCATCTTCGATCAATCTTAGATCTTGATCTTTTCATGGAACGCCGATCGCAATTGATCCAAACAAATACCACATGGAAGGTTTGATCGTAATACGTAATCTTTCCAAAAAACGAAAAAAACACAGAAAAGAGTCATATATAAATGTGTTTATCGAATAAAATCGCCCTGACTAACAAACAAATGCCACGATTTTAGTTCACTCGTGGTACAATCGACTAAAAATTTCCAACATGGACGATCTCTTTTTTCGGCCAATGTATTGGTCAGTATCAAAAAATTTTCAACAATAGAAACAAGTGTGCAGTATACGATTTAAGTTTGATCGATTTAAACTTTGAATGTTTTTAGTTGATCAAATGCTAAAAACTAATTGTGTATGCCTAGCTTTAAAGAAAAAGTAAAGGTGTAATATTGATGATGTTCTGAATCCAGCTGAGCTGAATCCAATAAGATTTGGAGAGCAGCAAAAATTAAAACAGCCCTGTGTCACCACTGGGTCAGTTGACACTATTACCCTGTTTCCC
>CM070035.1:150736878-150760886 GCA_036250615.1 Ptychadena robeensis | reverse complement strand
TACATATTCATTTTTGGTTTAAAGGCAGAACTAACCCTACCTACTATTGACATCCAATGGAGGTGCCATATTACCATGGTGCTGCCATGTGATCAGCTTAGAAACCAACCTTTCAGGGTTGTGACATTATATGCATGCCTTGAATGTCAATGTTTTTTCTCCTTTAGGACGAAAAGTACGGACAACATATTAGAGGATCTTTGACTTTTGACTTGCACATTATTTATGCAAAAGCTACATATGCTATCTATTTTTATTTCCCCTATAATCCTTGTCTACATCCACAAATGGGAATCTTGGTTTTTAATGGGTTAAGACTGGGAGTTGAAGAGTTTTGAGCTCCATAAGATTTGTAGTGTTATGTCTCCATGATAAAATTGGGTTTACCAACAGCTAGTTGTTACTAAATTATCCAGCTGATTCTTTCATTTGTTTCCAACTCCTTACTGCTAAAGGGGAAATTCTGAAGCCCCTGAAATGAGAAAATAATTGCATACTGCTTGCTCCCAACAAATGGTGTTGCGCTCTACATAAATTTTGTTCTTGGAACCATGAAACCTAAAGGGTTTACAGTTCCTCCGTTCTGCTGGAATTCCTATTCTCTATTATTAATAATACGTCTATTTATCTACTTGTGCTGTTAGATATTACTACTGCATAGGACTGTAACTTACTACTATTATACTTTGTATATCGTTAGATGATGGCTTTACATAAAAATTTCCTTTTCAACCCTGAACAACATAGATTTACACACTAAATCAATTATACTTGACAACCACAATATTGGTATTACCATACAATACACTGTTTTATGCGTCTTTATTATTTATGAGCTGAAGAGTGAATCCTAACTATGGAACACGTCCTAATATTTCTTCTTGTTTTTTCTGAGTATTGTTTCTCTAGTAGTGCAGGTTGTGTCAAGAGCGTTCGCTCCAAACAAAGGATTACATATTGGCCTGTAGAGTTCTTAGAATATTGTGCCATGATCCTACAAATATATCTCAGCAGCAGAGAGCTTTAATTGCTTTCTGTTGCTGAGAAACTAATTAATAATACACACTAGAGACAGGAGTGGATTGAATTTTAAATGTTATATTTTAAATCGTGCTGTAAGGATAAAATAATGATTGATTTCCTTTTTTTTGCACCAGAGAAGTCATAATGTATTTTCCAATGCATGCGTTATTTTTTAGGCAATACTCTTTACGTCTTTGTAAGATGTTGATTGTATGCATAATGTGACCAGTGTTGGCATGGATCATGCAGATTCATTTGCCTGAAATCTTGTGAAAGCAAAATTATGCAATGTTACCAAAAGGAGAAAGTACATAAAACATTAAACCACTTAGCGGTAGCCATTTGGTGGATTTGGTTGAATGAAGCAGTATTAGTATTGTCAAAGGGTTATTTAAATGAATAAATGTTTAAAACCCTTGGCAGGATTCTATTGCTGCCTTTGTCCCTTTGAAGATTTAAGGTAGCCATACAATCGTTGTGCGCGCTCCCGCCAATCATCCGGTGAAAATAGGATGGGCCCACCTGGTGAGATCGACCAGGAATCTCCTGCATGTCGGATCGCACGGTGATCTGACATGCCGGTAAATTCCCTGCCGATTCCATTACTTTGAAATTAATACTTCAAAGTACCATATTTTTCGGACCATAAGATGCCCTTTTCACCCCCAAAATTGGGGGCAAAAAGTGTCCGCGTCGTATGGTCCGAATGTGCGACCCCCGCGGCCACTTGGCCGCTGGTGGTCACACTTTGGCTTCCTGCCAGCTCTCCCGGCATGGAGATTAGCTGGGGAGCTGGAGGAGCTGTCAGTTGAGAGATGCCGGCTGGTGTCCGAACTGTATAATTGCCTGTGTCAGCAGAGCTTTGCTGGCATAGGCAATAGAGAGAGAGAGAGAGAGAGAGATGAACTGCCATCTTTCCCTCTCTCAGTGTCCGTGGGAACTGCAATCACTCTGCAGTTTCCACGGATACAGTAACAGCTGATCAGAGCAGAGGAGAGGGAGAAGACTGCAGATTTCTCCCCTCCTCCTCCTGCCGATCAGTGTGAAGTAGGACGCTGGGCTGAGAATGTACTGCTGCTAGTGAACCCTACTGGCTGAATTGATATTGCATTCATTGAATTCATTGCATTAATCCAATTGATGTGAAAACGTATTAAATCTTTTTTTTTCTGGTTTTCCTGCCCTAAAAACTGTGTGCGTCTTATAGTCCAAAAAATACGGTAATGGCCGGCACACAAAGGGTGACCGCCGATCAGCTGAGGGGCTGGCTGTAGAGGGATGACTTCATCACGCTGCAGTCTGTCCCTCATCTATCGAGGCAGAATTGCCTCATGTATGGGCCCACAGATTGATAGGTTCATATTAAAGCAGGTGTAGTTCTAAATCAAAGTGAGCATTTTATAGACACAATTGGACAATACTAAAAGGCAATATTTTCATATTCCATTAATTTGTTATAATTAATCTGAAAGTTTAAAACTTAAACCATAAATGATAAATATTTTAAATCTTTATCTTTTTTTGTATAAATTCTTCCGAATAATAATAAGTAGCAAAAAGTCAAATCATTTACAGTTTTTTTGGTATCCCATATGTTTCACATATTTCGAAGTTTGCTACAATTTCTATGCTGCAGACAGTCAGGAAACATTTTCAAACTTTATATAACATTTTAAAAAGTTTAGTATAGAGATACATTTTAAGGATGGAAAGTCTCCAGCTATATCATTTAAGAAACTTAAAGATTTTAAGTGTAAAGTTGTGTATTGCAGTAGATTTGATTTATTTTCAAATGGCAATTACAGAAACCTTCAGCTGTACAATTACATCTGCTGCTTCTTCTTCTTTTTGAGATAGATAATTAAATACATTACTCAATATGCTACACTTAAACTCTAGAAAGCCAGATTTTTATCTTTCTGCTCGCTACATTTATTCAGAGTTTTGCCACAGACAACTTAATCAAATGATCAATGTAATCAAGTAATCTGTATGATTGCTACTAATTATGCGTACAGAACTGAAAAGACAAAATTTAATTATGTTACCGTATATGCAATTCATGTCCCATATTGCTTGCATGAAAAGCCATATTTGCTTACATTTTAGAGAAGGAAACTTTTGTACCCTTTGAATTAAAGCTCGACATGAATAGCTACTAAGACATAATCTAAGCATCAACTAAGCCATAATAAAAACATGAAGACAGATTTACATACCATATCGTAATAGCTGCCCTATTGGGTCATTGATCAGGGATTATGGACATCGATTTGGAATAAGTGGCTGCATGATTGCTAAGGGTGGTACCTGATTAGTTTGCAAAGCAAAGATAAATACAACAACCCCTTAAGTATGTGAGTAATGGCAGTTGGTAGAGATGGTTGAATTTTGTTTATGCAACCATTTTGCCGATTTCGAGTTAATTACAAAGCCCCATGAGCATGGTATCATCACAAAACTTACTGGAGATGTAAAAAAAGGGTTAGAGGTATACTAACTAATTAGGTGACATTGTAACATCGAAAAAGAAAAGTATATCTCTAGCACAAATAGTTTTTGCATAAATTAAGTTCAAAGTCGAAAATTCGACTTTGGACATTTTAACTTAATATATGCAAAAAATACATGTGCTAGAGCACCAGTAACAGGATGAGAAGCAAGGAGTACCATAAAAAATACATAAACATGCTTGTCTAAGGTTAGCACCTGATTAGTGAGTAAACCCAGGATCAATATGTCAACCCTATTGTGTCTGCAAGTAAGGGCAGTTTCCAAACTTACTACCATTGTTGGTTTCATTTTAGTTCTCCAACAATAGCAACATGACCTTCTCAAGCAGGGATTCCAGATGGCAACAACAGTTGACCATTACTACATGATGGTTTAACAACAGAAGCCCCGGATATAGGGTGAGAACCCAGGAGCACCACAAAAAGTACATGCTGTAGCACAGGATATTGTAAAAATTAAACATTCAAAATATTGAAAATAAAATTAAGATTGGGCCTAAATCTACATTAGGCTCTAAGGTCAGGTATGCCTCTAAGATCTATATATAGAGATGTATACTTTTTATATGTCTTGTATATTGTATTCTTTACCACTTGCAATGCCACTTATCAGTAAATTAGAAAATGATTATTTACTGCAAACACAAAATATCAGTTAGAATGCACCGAGCAGATGAAATTTAATTCAAGTTAATTCTTTGTAAGTGCTATAGCAGAGAGCAGTATCTCAACATGGTAAGTAGCAATTAACTCTGGGGTGCCGAGACTAGGAGTCAAGCTAACTGAGCACACTTATGCCGACCTCATGTAAATAACAGTTAATTAGTAGCGCTAACTGTATACTGTGGCTCCCAATCCCCTTTATCTTAAAGCAACACTGTATTTATTCAATTGTAGGGTTGTTAGGGGTCATGCGTTCCTCTATTTCTAAATGTAACATATGGTGCTGTCCATTAAACATAACCCATGTTATGTATATTGAAAAAAATTCTGACACTATATATTGTACCGTATCACAAATTCATCTACATTGTGTAGAGTATCACAAATTTCAAAGTTTCAAAGAGAAGCAGGAGCAGACACAATGGCAGTGCCTAAAAACGGAATGTAATATATTTGCTGTTTATGTAGCCTTGGGGTGCTATTCTGAATTAATGGCATCACAACATGGTACCACATGCTACATGGATTACTGCACCTTGGAGTAGAGAATGGAAATGGGTCCTCCGGTAGTATCTCACCAATCCTGAAACTCTTATTTCAGTGGATGTAAAAAAATTAACTAGCGTCTTAATAAAGACTTTTGTGAAAATCACTGAGCCAACTACCCAGAGTGGGGACCATTCTAAACACCAACAGCGTACCAAGCACCTCCATGTTGGCTGATTGGAAGTCCCTACTGACGTTGAGATGTTTTTGCCCCTTGATAACCATTGAAACTTTAGTAAAGACCTATGATAGGAATCCCATAGTTGTGGCGTACGTAAATGAATCATATGATCCTCAGGAAAACATTAGAAAGGAAAAGAAAATGTATTTTACGATCACCCATGATCAAAATGAATCATGTAATTTTTAAACAGGCAATTTCATCTAAGAGATGTCATTTCTCTCTGTAAAGGAAAACAATCTGTAGCTCTGCTAAATGGTATAGTATTACTGCTGTGTTTTATGACATTTATTAGCAGGATTTGACTTGTGTAACACTTTATAACTACACAACCAGCAGTGAAAGATGTTAAGAGGGCTTACGAATGATTCCTCCTGACGTGAAAATTACAGGCATTTTGAGTCTGTAGATTTACTCACATATACTGTACACTGCATTTGTTTTACAAGAGCTCAGTTATATAGTAAAGACCTAATGTATAATCTGTATACCACTACAGGCTGGAGGTCACATAATAAACTTGCCTTTATTCCATTGGCTCTGTTTCATATGGCAATAAGCCCAGTAATGGTATAGTATGAGATCATGAATAATGTATTTTATTGTCATGTTGTAAACCTATAAATAGCTAAATCTCACCTGTTTCTGGTGGGTTACACTGAACATCATAATTTTTTATGTGTTTAACAGTCTTGTTTGGGTAGCAGGAGATGGGATGGGACTTAATTGCGTTATGAATAGAGATTGGGAGCTTCAAGACAAGCTGATGATGGCTTTGGTGGGTGTGGTGGGGTTGGTTCTGGTCATTTAGGAATTTAGGAATCATAGCGTAGAGATGGTCGAATTTTTCGACTTACTAACTTTGTGAGCTGATTGCAAAGCCCCTGAACATGGTATTATCGCCAAAATTGATGGAGATGTAGAGAAGGGTTGTGGGAACATTTGAAAACAAAATGTTATTCTCTAGCACATATAGTTTTTGCATAAATTAAGTTCAAATTTGAAGTCGAAATTCCGATTTTCGAAATTTTGACTTGATTTTGAACTTAATTTGTGCAAAAACAGTTTGTGTTAGAAACATACTTTCTTTTTTGCAGTATACCCCCAACCCTTCTCTATATCTCCAGCAAGTTTGATGATGATACCATGTTCAGCGGCTTTGCAATTAACTCGAAATCGTTGAAATCGTCGAATTTTTTAAAACAAATCCGACCATCTCTAATCATAGGTATTATATTGGTGACTAATGCAGTACTAGCTCATAAACTACCTGCCTATATATTGTTCTTCCTGTCCATACATCATGAAAACAGATGAAGAAAGCCTCTATCACATAACTGTTCTAGACTGCCTTCTGAGTACTCTTTGACCCCCTTTATTTTTAACAGATCACATTTAAATTATTTGCTTTAGAAAACACTGAAAACCTATTGTTTTACACATAATTAAAGAGCCATGGTGTGTCTGAGGGCATACTTTTCTTTTGGTATATGAGGGTTTTTGACTTGGTTTATCTACTACAGGTCAAGCTAGGGAATTTATTACATTGCTAAAAGCATTGTCTATGTAATCCTTATATACACTAAGAGACATAAAAGCCTGAAGAAGGGATCTGCGATATCCCGAAAGCTTGCTTCTCTAATGACATCAGTTAGCCAATAAACGATATCACTTGAACTCCAAACTCTCTATATCATATGAGGTTGTAATTTAGTTTATCTAAATACTATTTTTGTAACATTTGTAAATATAAACAGAATACATTTTTTTTTTTAGATTACAATAAGGTCAATGATTATAAAATATTTTGTTTAGATCTTTTTTAAGGTATCCTCAAAGATACCAGCCTTTTCTAACACAACATTAGGATAACAGCCATTGTAGAACAGTTCTTTAATGTGTGGATAGTATCCGTATTTATATAGCAATGGTTGATGCCATGGGCATAGTGCAATGACGAGACACCATCATTAAACAAGCCAAGCACCACTAGAAAAGGGTCATAACAACTCAAGCTAACATTATTTAAAAGTGCCTTCGGGTCAAAGAATTCTTGGGATCCATTGACCTTTGGTGCGTTAAAATATTTCTGCAGTTTTCCCCCCAAATTCTACTCTACCACAATGAACTATAAAGGCAAACATTTCAAATTAGCTTTGGAAGGCTCATCAACCTTTCAGGCTGGAGAAAATGGGTTTGAATAGAAAATGCAATTCAAGTAATTGTAGTACAGTCAATGTCTCTTGAGCATGAAAAATGTATGCACTTCAATTATAATTCCCTTTGACCTTTACATTTAATTTCACAGACTGTTTCATTTCCTTTGCAATCATGTTGCTGCACAAGTAATAGAATGAGCCACCTTCTTTCCGTACTCTTAATATTTTATCGTAAGTCAATAATATTTCATAAGCAGATTTTACCTGTCCTAAAAAACTGTATTCTAGGAGCTTAGCTTAAGCCCATTGCACAAAATGAAAATGTAAATGTTTTCAATAATTGTCTTATGCTAGAAATGTGTAGATTAAAATTTGTTCCAGAAAACTTAAAATTAAAAATTCTCTAAGGTAATACGCTGTATATAATTCAGAATGTGCGTATATAAGATGATTAATTACTTACACATTTCTCTGGTGGAGTTTATGATATAATGCTATGCAAATGCTGACAGCATGTAAATAAGTAAAAAAAAAGAAAAGTTATTCAAAGAATATTTTTTCAAGGTCCTGGACTGGTCCATCCACGAAGATCAGAAACAAGGTTCTGATGCTAGATGACCAAGATAAGGATTGGATATTTGCATGGCTGATAATGTTGTATCAATAGCATCTTCATCAAATGATTGGCTGTGTCTACCGTCTAGGGAGTTGGCTCCTTCTCCAAATACTTGACCGTGCCTTATCTTTAGGTTGTTGGCTAATTATATAGCATTAGATATTTCTGTAGTGGTAAACATGACTGAGGGATTAATGAGTTGACCCACTTTCTCATTTACCGATACTCGCCATAAAAAGAAACACTGCATCATATAAAACTTGTTACCATAATACCACATCAATAAACGTTTTATGAAGAAAAAAAAAATTATGTTGATGCTCCACAAGTTGTATCCTTAGATACACATTATGTTGAGGCCCTTATTTTGAAATACTACAAATTAGAAACGAAGCCTTAAGCTCGGTTAACTTAAAAAACAATCGTATCAAGTTGTTCTTTGAAAATCGTTACTTCAAAATCTGTTTTGAATTGATCACATTACATAGTGGTAAAAACTATCCAATAGTAATACGATCCACTTTAATACAATCATATTTTAAGTCAAAGGAATGAAAAATCAAACCATGTATGTTCAGCCTTTGGGAACCATGACAATCACAAAACACAAGAAGGTTCCCAAACCAACGATGTTCTCTTTTACAAATGCAATGTTGTGGAATGTAGCAAGCACCATAGCCATGCCTATGTCAACCACTGAAAGAACTCGCTGATACATTCTTTAATTCTTCTTCAGATCCAATTGTTCATCTTAGTCATGCAGTCCTTCTGTAAGATTTGCATTCCCTAGAACTCACTGAAATCTCTGTTTGCCAGGCCAAATTTATTTCTTATTTTTGAGTGACTTGCAGTTCTTGAGGGCTTACCAATACTGGTTTATCTTCGTTACTGCCTGCTGATTGGGCCATTTTAATTTAGAGTGAAATATTTTTATGTTACTTTTATGCTTCAGGTCACTCCCTGCTAAAGAGCAAGGTTTGAAGACACATATTCTTCCTTAAGCAGTAAAAAAAAAATGTGAGTTGTGCAGTCCAATCAAGCTTGGGATTTTCAAAAGGTTTTTAAGATGTACAGTAGTAACATAAAGCCACAGGCTCTTTTAAAGTAACCAGTGTTATTTGTTGATTGGCTAAATAGCGGTTTACTTTGATTTTAATAAGAAGACAGCTCAGTTACTCTGCATGAATCAAGACAACAGTACACACTGGAGGGGATTACATTTGGAGGACAACTTATTGGAAGAGATATCCTAAACACATTGAAGGACAACACAATGTAGAAGAGATCTCCTAAACACATTGAAGGACAACACAATGTAGAGGAGATCTCCTAAACACATCAGAGGACAACACAATGTAGAGGAGATTGCATTAGAGGATAACACATTAGAAGAGATTTGAAAGACAACTCATTTGAAAAGATCTTCTAAACACATTGGAGTACAACAAAATGTAGAGGCAATCTCATTGGAGGACAATCCATTGAAAAAGATATCCTAAACACTATTTCCAATTATAGGTACACACAGTAGCATTACACCTTATTGCAATAAGAGGAAGTGAATTTTGGCCATGCCTCCCAAAATAAAACATTACAATTTTTAATAGCTTGAAAAGATCATGGCCACCTCTTGAACTCCAAAGGTAACTTTTACCTATAGTAAATTATGTATGTATCACATCAATTTCCTTCATTAAAATAGACTTGTCCTTTTAGGAAAAAGTATAAATAACATAGGGGAAAAAATCCCCACCCAAAGCAATTAGACACAAAATCTCTAAATATAGAAACTGCGTTGTCAACCCTTCAAAAAATTCAGTGTAACAATTTACCTCTAATAATTATGTCCATAAAAATGGCAATTACCCAACATCCAGAACTGTCACTAAGCAATGAAGACAGTCAGGCTGAATTGTAAAAGCCATTAGAGACAGTATGTTAAATGATCACTGCTGGCATAAAATGCACACAATTCCTCTGAATATCTTTAGTTGCTTTTTGACAGCTCCGTTTTCACTGTTTCCATTACGTGCAAAGCAATGCTAGTTGTCTAATGCTAATCCTAAAGTCCTAAGAAAGAGACTGGAGAGGGATTCTATTATATAATAGCATTTTAGCATTGCGTGATTAGCATGTAAATAAAGGGTCTCCCTAGCGCTCTTGCAAGGTCCAGATTTCTGTACCAAAAGCGCACCATAGACTTAAATGGAATATTTTAATGTTGTAGGCCTGTAACTTCCCATAAAATATGTCCGTACAAGGGTCTAGTAGACATCCTGAATATAATTTATGTTTTGTTTATAACAACATTTTTTTTTTTTACAGATTAATAAAAATGGCATTGTATTGGATACAGTTATCACTGCATCCCATACAATGCCCTTTGGCACCCTCTGAAAGGGTGATCTTCAAATAGCACATCTGGAAATGACACTGGGGGTGATTTTTCATATGTGCTCTTTGAAGTTAACCTAATTTACATTTGAATGTACCCCCCCATGTGACGTCATCACATCAAGGACACCAGTACAGCGCAAAACGGTAAGTATGCGCTGCCGGAGCCCCGATCTTCACTGGACGGCACCATCTAGTCAAGTGCAAAAGTGACTGTGCAGCGCTAGACGAGATGGTGCAGTCGCTGACGCTAGGGGGGTTAAATTTTTTAATAATTTTTTTTTTCTTTTAGTTTTAAAATATACATACTGTTTTTGCTCAAAGGAAAGTTAGTTTCTGGTCAAAATTTCGAGATAACTTACAACTTAATTCATGGAAGGTTTGTTTCCAAAACACTTCTCTACATCTCCAATAATTTTGGTGATTATACCATGTTCGGGATGCTTTGCAATTTACTCCCAAATAAACTAGTATACATGTTGTGCCCATCTCTACCTAAGATAACAATGCCCATTCCATGTACTCATTCTATATGTTGTTATGTGGTCCAAAGTATGTTCTTTGTGTATCTCACAATGTATAAACTCAAATTGGTGCATTTAACAGACCAACAGGGAGCAGTTCATTGTTGGGGATTATATGTTTTAAGCCTACAGTTATTTTTTTATATTATATAGTATATACTATTTAAAAAATTTGTTTATACATAGCTTACCCTGTACACTATTTATTGATCTATATTTTTTATAACTATTTTAATAAAAAGGCAGAACTTACAGAAGTATATTTAACAGCTTCAGGAAAAGAAGATTCTATGCAAAGAAGTGTTGTAAATGCATTTATTTTAATAGAAAAGGGGGAGTATGGGTGAACTAAACCCAAATTGGGGGGTGGCCAGCCCTCCGTGGACTTTTGAGGTGAAATAATGGTCTACCAAAAATGGAGTTCCAGTCGAAGGAATGGGATTCACAGTATTCATTCAAGTCCTAGATTATGCAAATTCGTATCATATTTAAAATCACAACAACATAAATAAGAGTAAAAAAAGGAGGATCCATCAAACCTAGAGCATCTCCCGACATTGACCCATGGTACCGTCAGGTTTTGCCCTGGATAGGGGCTGTTTCAACACCAGGTTCTGAATGAATGTATTTATTTTAATAGCTATAAATAAAAAAAATCAGTTAAAACTAAATATTGAAAATTATATTTTTATAATTTAGGTATGTGCTTTTTTCCCTTTATGCTCATTACTTACAGAGTCTATATTAATTTCAAAATAGGCTTGAAATCTTATGACCTCTAGGTACACAATTGAAATTTAACTTGCCTGAAACCATTACCGTATTCAATTATCCGATCTGTGCTCATGGAAAAAAAAATACACCATTTTCAAGAGGCAGAGTATAATAAATTCATGCAAATTTGTCCAAAGTATGATATGGTTTTATGGTTTCTACAAGGAGACTATAATTTGGAAGCAGATAGAGGATCAAATATAGAGAAGGTCGAACTTTTGGACTTGCTAACTTGAGGTAATTGCAAAACCCCTGAACATGGTATTATGTGTATTTTTCTAGCTTAAGTAGTTTTTGCATAAATTAAGTTGAAAGCTTTACCCTTCATGTGATATGCTGCCATATTAAACACTTGAATTGATTAAATGCTTTTTTGCACGATAGACCTGTTATGGGGGCATTATCTAAACACCCTCTTAGTTTGCAGCCGCTTACAGAAGGAGTGGACGGTCATTTTCTGGGCTACTGCCAACAGACAGTAGTCCGTAAAGCAATCGTCTAAACATAGCCTAAGGTCCGCCATACACGGTTCAATTTTGCATTTGAATTCCGAACAAGCGATCACCACGTACACAAACGCTGCCCCCCTTGATCATTTGATCCGGCTCTATCACGAAATGTCGATCGAACAGGGATCCGACAAGTTGCTAAATCTTGGTTTGATCACTATTACTTTAGATAGGGACCCTTAATCACCCTTGCAAAGTATCGTTCAGGAATCGATCCGCCAATTGTTAAATGATTAAATCATCAGCAGGGCTGTGAACGATTGCTTAACGATCGTTCGGAAACCGTTGCGTGTATGGCTAGCTTAAGTCTGCTAGTTGAAAGTTTAAACTCAAATTCGACCACCTCTATTCAAATATATACCAACCCCCAAATTTTTTTTTAACGAAGGGTTCCTTGTGATGACTTTCTCCTATCTTTATTGCAACAATAAAATGATACAGAGACATCACAAAGATTATTCGGGATCTTTTAGAAGTGTGGGTGTTAATATATCACTTACTAGAGCAGCATTTTTGCTTGTCACTCACGTGTATTGCATTTGTCATTATAACATTACTCAAACAGTTTAATGATATGTTGATATATAACAGTGAAACAGTGAAGAAGCAACGCAAAGCTAAAAACAATAAACCATTTTCTCTGTTTCCAAGACAATAATAATATGTCACCTTCCTGCTGACTGACACCTAATTTAAATGATAAAATTTCGCAGCTAAGCAAATTTTCTTTTTCTAAGGAAAATTCTGATTTGATTAGAGAAGCCAAAGAATTGTGCAGAGTTATCATTATTTTGCAAGATCAAAATGATTGATTACTGGTCTTTAAGAGATAACATCAAAGTTTTGTGATCACTGCAGCATGTCTGCTACCTGGAAGACGTCAAAGGTCTGATTAAGTCTACCCACACATCAGGAGCATAAATACTGTATGTAGTGAGATGCAGGAAAATTTGTGTAAATGTGTAGGGGGAAAGAATAAGGCAAAACTAAAAGTATTTAACATAGAAACTATTGGTTTGAAAAAAAAATTTTTTATAATTTTTGTACACCATTGAATAAACATTCTTAAAGAAGAGTCTGAGCATAGTGTTCTAATGGAAGGGTCTGAGAGAAACATCTTTAGCGAGGGCTCATAGGATAAACATGCTGAGGGCAGAGTGTGTGCAACATTCTAAGGTAAGGGTTTAAGGGTAACTGATGAGGGCCCTGAAGATAAAAATTCTGAGGCAAGAATCTGTGTGTAATGTTCTGAGGGTATCATCCTGAATGAGGGTCCTAAGGATCGACATTCGTAGGAAAGAGACTGTGCATAGCGCTCTAAAGAAAGGGGCTGATAAAAATCTGAATGAGAGTCCAGAGATAAACATTTGAGAAAAGAGCCTGTGCTCAATGTTTTGAGGGAAGGGTCTGAGGGTAACATCCTGAGCGAGGGCCTTGAGGGAAGAGTCTGCGCTTAAGGTTCTAATTGAAGTTTCTCAGGGTAACATGCTGAGTGAGGGCCCTGAATATAAACATTCTGAGGGAAGACTCTCATGAAAGGGTCTGAGGGTAATATCCTGAGTAAGAGCTTGGGGATAAACATTCATAAGGAAATGTCTGAGGGTAAAATTCTAAGAGTCTGAGAATAACCCATGCAAGGACCCTGAGAATAAATACTTTGAGGCAAGAGTCTGAGGGTAACATTATGAAAAAAGAGTCTGAGGACAACTTTTGAGGGTAACATTCTGAGACAAGGGTTGTATTGTAACATTCTAAGGGAAGAGTCTGTGGGTAACATTGCAAATGAACGATCAGAGTGTATTGCCTGACAAAGGGCCCTTATGGTAAACACTGTAAGGGGAGAGGCTGAGGAAAACAGTTTAAATGAAGGTTCTGATGGGGAAACTTAGACCGTAACATTTTGAAGGAAAGATGGCTCTATTGAAGTGGGGCCAAAACTGGCCTTATTATATTTGTCCCACAGGATTGTTTTTTTCTTCATTTATTTAAGAAATAAGTACCACAGATGTGTCTTGTATTCGTAATTTGACTTCACATGTATTATAGTATTATGTCAAGTAATATAAGTATTTTTTCGGTTAAACTTAAGTCCGTTTATTTAAATTTGCATTATTTTTCCTTAAATATCATAGTTAGCCTGTGATCTTGACCAAGTTTTATTTCATTTCTGCCCACTCTGTGTTTAAGTTTCATGCCCTCTAGTCTGCAGGGACAAGTCTTGTCGTAGCATTTTAAGGGGAGGCTCTGAGGCTAAAAGGAGGGGTTTAAAGGAGAGAATATAATAGAAGGTAGAAATAGCAAAGTTCTGCAGAATATAATGTTAGGCTCTATACACAATCGGTTATTGGTAATTGGTATGTTTCTGTTTTCATACCACTGAGATACAAGCTAGCAGCTTTACAGCTGCAATCCCTCCAATTTATGTTAATATATTCCACACAAAGTTGCACAGTGTCTGGGGAAATCTCAGATAACAGGAAAACTCAGTGTTACAATTATTAGTTTCTGTGATAAAATACAAAGTGAGGGTGCTAAATGTGCTACAAAATGATTGCTATGACATCATCTCATATTATTAATATAAAACAGTAACTGACATTGACAGAGCTTTTCTCCCGCAGGGATATAAGAAGAGTCTGCTTTCCTTTTTGTCGTACATATTATTCCTTGTCTCTCTCCAAATTTGTAGGCCCTAAACCAACCACAAGGCTGTCTTTTACTATTGGATAGACTGGTAAAAAGTTAATCAATGACATAGCTTTGTATTGAAATTAATAAACCCCTATTCAGGAGCTACTTTATACTGGTCTTGACAATCAAGACATGGCTAGAGGTCCAGCAAGTGGACCTTCAGTCACTTGCTATGGTAGTGGTGCTACAGTAGTAGTGCACCAGACCTTAGATGTAATGGCAACATTAGTCTTCCCTTTTTAAAAAAAAATTACTTCTGATCATGTCAGAATTACAGTTTCATTTTAACAAGTGCAGTAAAATTAGAACTCAAACAATATCATTGTAAACAAGAAAAAAACACTTTATGATGGAAATTAGAAAAGTGAAGTTAAAATACTAAGAGTCTAAAACTCTGCCAAAGATATAGTACATTAAGACAGTGACTACCACAGAAAATGCTTGCTAGCATGTTCACCATTAGAACATAAAGGGGTTGCGAATCAAGACATAGCTAGAGGTCCAGAAAGTGGACCATCAGTCACTTGCTGTGGTAGTGGTGCTACTGAGAGAACCAAACCATATGCTGTAAAGTATATATACATTTAAAAATACAGTATAATATATTGCAGGGCACCAGACGTTAGATGTAATGGCAACATTAGTATTCCCTTCTACTCAAAACTACTTCTGATTCTGTCAGAATTACAGTTTGATTTTAAAAAGTGCAGTAAAATTGTAACTCAAACAATATAATTGTAAACAAGAAAAAACACTTTGTGATGTATTTGTGATGTATGTTTGTGATAATCTACATTAGGACAGTGGCTACCCAAGAATATATGATATCTGGCTAGCATGTTCACCCTTAGAACATTAAGGGGTGGTCTGAAATACACCACATAAGACCCCTCTGGAAATGTTGTTTCATTGCTCTAAACTCCTTGACCGCATTAACAAGTGATCAGTGTTAGCTCCAGTAAGTGTTTAATACCTAGATTCTGAAGGCAGAGTAATCTACCATATAGGACTGGCTGGAGAAAGCCAAAAGCATCCAGACCTGTCAACCCTCCCGTTTTGGCCGGGAAAGTCACATAAAAACTGATTTCAAGAAATCCCAGATTTTTCCCGGATTCTTGAAATCGTGCTGATCTAGCAGGGAGAGGGCGTTACTCTCCCTGCTAATGTCCCACACCGCACATTATCAGCACAAGCGAGGTAGGACATTAGCAGAGAGAGTAACGTTCTCTCCCTGCTAGATAAGCCAAAAGGCTGGCAGACCTCCGGTACGTAGAATGCGGAAGAACCAAGATCTATATACCGGAAGTGACATCACTGACGTCACTTCCTGTACGTCCCCTGGTTTTTGGATTCCGAAACTTGACATGTATGAAACCATCATGGAGGCAAAAGAACACATTCATAGAACACAGGATAGATCTGAGGCCTATTAAATGTTGTGAGTGAGGTAGGTACACTTTACCACACAGCAAAAGAACAATTATGATACCTTGAGCTTACAGATGATCCTTAACTGTATACCAATTGAGTGTTGTATTTTCTCTATTATCTTTGTATATGTTTTTTTTTCTCTAATGTCCATATAATGCAGTTTTCTTTATGTAGTTTTCATTTGATACATTTTTAAAAGCTAATTAAATAGAACATAAAGGGAAAAAGACCTTCAAAAGGGAAATAATGCAGTCTAAAATGGAATACTTAGATCCATTAACAATGGATGCATACATTGTATTTACTATATATATATAAATATAGTAGCATTATAGGATGACCATTATCAACCATACATATCTATGCTAACACAATGCATGTAATTACGTGGATATGGTTTCATTAATGACAATGCTAGGTCAGATGTTTCCAGAGGTTCATAGCTCCCTTACCTAATTATTAAATTTATTACATCCTAATTATGCTGTTCTTGCAGACAATTATATTCTTTTTATAAACATTTTGAAAAATCTGCAGAAGGAGGTGACAGCGTGTACATGTATTTTAGTAAAATTCCTTTTCTTTTTTTTCCTCTGATTTTCATTTCAAACACCCTTGAGTTTCTTGATGAGATAACTAAAGCAGAGTTGTCATACTTCATACAGAGACACACATGCGAAACACAACAGATACAATGAAGGACCAAATACATCAAAGTTGCAACCAGTTATTTTACATAAAAGGACCTGTGGATCAAGCTTTGCTGCATGCCTAGTTTAATTTGTGGCTTCTTTGAATTTTCACTGGCAAGAGATGACGTCAAGATAAAGCACATCAATCTAACATAACTATTTTTTCGTTTAACGGCAAACAATCATGCATAGGGAAAATAATGTAGCTAAACAAATCAATTTCTGTTTGAACTCAAATTTAGATATTTTGAACAGCTAAGCAGAGCATTTGTATTCATTTTTAATAGTTTGTATAATAATTATCTAAGACCACAGTCACTAAGCAAGAACATGATGATTTCTGCTAAGGAATCCGGCAGACTTTCTGCAAATGGACAATCCCTTCACTAATCAGGTTGGTTAAAATAAAATTATGGTCTATATATTGTATATAGTGTAAAACTTATAAATGCATAACTTTCTTTTATTTCCTCAGAGTGCAGCTTAATTTTGACTTGTATATTTGTTTAAGATCATTACAGAGCCCCTGAAAAGGCTATCAAGTTCAAAAGTGTTACTCGAAAAAAAAGTCAATTTGACTTTCATTTATTCAAAAACATGTGCTAGTGCAATATTTTTATAAATGTTCCCACAACCCTTCTCTACATATCTAGCAATTTTGGTGATGATACCATGTTTAAGGGTTTTGCAACTAAGTCACAAATTCTGCTTGTTGAAATTAAAAGTAAATAAAAGTGACTATCTCTACTGTTGAGCCTGCCAGTGAAGGTCATATTCCCAAATATTGCCAATTTTATGTATGGTATGCCTGCATGCCAATTGGATGACCATACAACAACATCATGAAAACTTTAGCATGTCCTGTTGCTTTGATTTGATTTTAAACTATTTATTACTGATACTGTATCCATAGTAATGAGAACCATCTTAGACATGTTCCTTGGCTACATTACTAAAGTGGTGTGTGATATGTAATTCATAGATGATGGCTGAGACACATTGCTTGAGATTTCAGCTCAGGGTCAGGAATTGACAAGGAGACTTCATTACTTGTAAAATAAAAAAAGATTTTATGTACTTTTGAAAATCTTCAAAGTCTAGAGAGGTGGTCACAACATTTCAACTAGCTGATTTGTGAATCAATTGCAAAGGTCCTGAATGAGGTATCATTAGTTAAATTGCTAAATATGTAATAAAGAAGTTTAGAGACATTACAAAGAAAAATGATTGCTCAAGCATATGTAGTTTTTGCAAACACTAACTGTGAATTTAATTTTGTTGATGATCAGGTTCAAGGGCTAAGGTAAGTTAGTCAAAATTTCACAAAGACGTGTTTTGACCATTTCTGGTCTTCCAAACAAAAAAAACATTAGAATTGTACGGAGTGCCAATGGGTTTTGAATTTTTGGTGTACAAAAGTGCTATAGATACACTGCCTGGCCCAAAAAAAGTCACCAAAAAAAAAGGTCACACCCTAATATTTGGTTGGACCGCCTTTAGCTTATATTACGACGTGCATATTACGCTGTGGCATTATTACTATAAGCTTCTGCAATGTCACAAGATTTATTTCCATCCAGTGTTTCATTCAATATCTTGCATTGATGATGGTAGAGTCTGACCGCCGTGCAAAGCCTTCTCCAGCACATCCCAAAAATGAATCCTGGCATTGTCATCTTGGAATATGCCCGTGCCATCAGGAAAGAAAAAACCCATTGATGGAATAGCCTGTTCAGTCTGTATATTTAGGTAGTCAGCTGACCTCATTCTTGGAGCATATACTGTTGCTTAATCTAGACCTGCAGCAACCCCAGTTCATACTGTAGCACAGCCCCCACAGGCTTGTACGTTAGGCACTAGGCATGATGGGTGCATCACTTCATCTACCTCTCTTCTTACCCTGATGCACCCATTGCTCTGGAACGGGACTTTTTGGCCAGGCAGTGTAGTTGGCTAATTTTCTTTTTTTTATTCGACCACCTATCCCTGAATTTATTTCTTCCTATCATTCAGTAGGTATACAGTGGCACATGCCACATCTAGTAGCATATTCTATATTTTGAGATATATTGGATAACTACCATATACTTTAAACACTATATACATCCTGAGTTAATTCTAAATTAAGTTTTGAATATCTCATTAATGATAATCAGCTAAGACAGATTGAAATATTTTTTTCTTTTCAATATAAATCTGATGAGCATATATTAATACGATACAGGGCACATCCAGTTTCAACACATTTTCCATGAAATAAATGTACACTTGCATTGCATTTTGAACAAAAAAGTGTAGGAAACAAAGAAACGATAATAACAGATGCTAACACTCGGAGGCTTGCAGGTATAGGCAGAAAAGCCTGAGGCAGAAACAAGCAGGGGTTTCAGTATAAGACATAAGCAAGATGCTAATAAGTAGTAAGAATATGCAAGTGCTGAGAGTGAAGAGGTGAAATTTTAACCTGTTATAGCAATAGGGAATGTACACTGCTTTCAGTATCTACTACAAGAAGTCAACAAAAATTTTTTAAACGTAGGCGGCCTAAGTTACGTAAATGATGTTGGCTGAAAAAGCAACTTCTTTTGCTCACCATCTTGAAGGATATGTCCACAGCCAACAGTATAAAATTCACAAACAGATTACATTAATAATTTAGATTGTCTATGTGGACTGAAGGGCAGTGAAATAATTTTTCCAGAAAATGGAGGGAAAGAAGTAAAGATGGGGTACCGGAAGTAAGTAAGAGCCAGGTGGGAAGATAAAACAGAATATTCTTGACCCCTACCAATGTAGGCCAGATTGCTTTCATAATATAACAAAACCACATTGTAAACGGACATACTGTGAGTACATACCTATGGAATATGAGAACACTACCTGCATTATATTGATTGTCCACTGGTGTATCTAAGACAAGAAGCCAGTACTGTTCCATGTTGTAAATATGTATATTATCATTGTTTTAAAAACAACAATAAAAACTTACCTAAAAAAAGAAGAAAGATAGTATTAGACAACTTATTGATGTGGGAAACATGCATAAAATAGATGGTAATTTTAAGATGGATAACAGCAATATTTAGCTAAACACAAATTACACATAAATTATACAAACATAAAAAGTGTAAGAAAATATATACAAGTCAACATTCTAAGGCCTACTACTAACTGGTCAGGAAATAGCCTCCTGGTAGGACCTTGATCATTATACATTTAACAACATTGGCCAGCAGATGCAACATAATGTTGTAGCTGCACCATTCAAGTGGTTTGTGATTTGTTTATTCTCCCTGGCAGTTCAATTCTTTTTTTTTTTTTTATTTCAATCAAGTTTATTCAATTCTATTAAAAGTTCATTACTTAAAGCCCAACAGGAAATTTTTACAGATTGCCATATAATTTGTTGGCATTTTCCGGCCACTTTGCCCCATCACCCCAAGATTTGAAGACTTGGAACACCTATGCCTGTATTAAAATACAGGCAGATGGTGAGTAAACAACATCATGTCCCCAGTGCCATAACTAAACTCAGGGAGAAGTCCATTCATGATAAAAACATATAATAAATAATAATTCCTTACAATTATAAATACACTGAAAACATAGTAGGATCGCCTGAAGAAGCCCTCTGCAAAACACGTTGGTTAAATAGGCAGATTACAATGTGTGTTTGGACACTTAATGTTTAGAGATTACACATCATGGTACTGTCATGGGTAGATTGTAATGGGATTCCCATTTGTGTATTTTTTCTACACAAGTGAAAACCAAATGGGAAATCTCTTAGGGAGATGAATCAAGGAAAAAGATTGGAAGACGCCATTACTGGAGAACGCTGTCAGCCTTCAGCTGTTGTACTTTTTACACTGCCCAGCTTAGCGCAATAACGCAGCATGCATTTTGCCGGCACAGGTCCTGACAACTCCCATGCCAGTGTATGGTGGATGCATTAGCGTATGGTTTGGGTTCTTACCAGCAACAGGTGCATTTGCGGGTAATGCATATGCAGACAATGAAAGACTAAACGAAATTCAAACGAAAAAGTTGTGACTGCACCTCGGATATTAAGTCCACATGCTAATCAAATTATTTTCCTGGAGTTTCAAAGATTATTTAGAGGAGGGATTACACCAGTTGCCATAGTTAATAAGAATATTAGATATCAATTGAATATACTGTGACCTGTATAGAGCAATCAACCAGGATTTTTGTGGCCAGAGATCGCCTTGTTAACTTTGAACGCATTGTGCTCTATATATCGGTAAAGGTCCTAATCTGGGATTATTCATAATCATCAAGTTGCAGAAGCCTGTTGTCCAATGACTCTAGAGAGGGTACTATTAATTACAATTACTAGTGCATAAAAGTGATGGGGGTTTAATAACTCCATTTTGTTTGTTCTTGGAACAAGTTGCAGCTGTAATGCATTATTTAATAAACATTTTCCTGTATGTGCCGGGCCCTAGCCAGTATCCTTTATCTTCCAGACAGCCACTCACCCGGCAGTTGTTAGGCAAGGACGAGGGACATAGAGGAGATGAAAGAGAACATTAGGGCGTTCATTTTTGTATTAAAGTGTCCTGTGTTAATGAGGTCTCTGGAGGAATAATGTAGAGCTGTGTAATGATGCTTCTGGAACTGCTCATTGTGATGATCACTAGAGATGTGACACTCTGTTATACATATTAGGAGAAGCAGGTCTCTGATGAATCCATAAATACAGAGAAAAGGAGAATTACCAATGGCAACCAGTCAGCTTCTTACTATTACTATGGATAAGACATGGGTGGAGGCCTTGCTTGCAGCAACTAAGATAACGAAAGGCCAAACTAGATTCTACTTCATTTTTACAGGATAAACACTTATAAGTGGAGAATAATTACCCTGGGAAGTTTAAGGCACCAATTGTATTCTTTGCATTTTTTTACTTGACATATAGACATATAACAAATAAGGATTCCTTACAATTATACATGCACAGAAAGCATCCTAGAATATCCTCTGTTAGGAGCAAAACGCGTCAGTATAATTTGCAGATTACAACATGTGTTTGCACACCATGTTCAGAGATTGCACATCATAGTACTTTTTGAGACTGTTACAGAATTCCTGTTTGTGTCATTTTTTTCTACACAAGTTGAAACCAATTGGGAAATCATACGAAGTTCATATTTCAATTTTATCCACACTTCCTTTACATGTTGGAAATTAACATCTGAGACTGTGAGGGATGTCCCTGGGTACTTCGATAGTTTGGTAGAGCTTGTACGGGAAATCCTAGGATGGTGTATCATACTTTGGTATGTTTCTTAACTAAAGGTGGGTTTACACGTGTAGATTTTTTGTTTGATCAACTGCCGATTCGATTTTTGAAAAGATTTTTTTGTCGAACATCATTCGTCCATTTATCGAATGTAACATTAGATTTTTTTGTTCGTTTATCCCAATATCGAATGAAAATACATTCGGACTTATTACGACCGATAAAAATTTACCAACATGTTCGATGACCTTTTGAAAAAATTTTTGTTTGAGATCGAACAAAATTTATCCATCAAACAAATTTGGCATTCTAGATTTTTGTTCAATCAACCAAAAAATCGTTCGTTCTTGCTTGATTGGACGAAAAAATCTACAGGTGTAAACCCACCTTTAAATAAATAAACTGAAATAAATAATCTGATGGTATGATTATAATTGGGGAATTATACTTATAAGGGGGTTATCCCTTGAAATGGGTATTAATGATAGGGAGATTGACATCCCCCTTCAAATATATTTTTCTCTGTAAGAACAATCTCCCCCCCACAATTTCTTTTCCAATTTTACGATTAAACTTCTTTGGGCTGCTTTGGGCACCAACTACAATAAGGTCGCCAACAGCAATATGAAACTGACAGAAGCTCTAAACCTTTCAAGATGACTTTGCTCATGTTTGTCTTTAAACAGTTATTCAATGAAGTAATATAAAAACAAAATGCACGACTATAAACTTCTCTGGCGGTACAATCTTTTTCAATATTCGCTTCTAAAAGAAGTATAGGCAATACAAACTGATAACCATGCAATAGGTTTTTAATTGCCGCCAGCTCTAGCCTCCTGTACATCTTGCTGGTGTCATCTGTATTCATCTGTACCTGTCACCTGTATTTACATTCAGGAGAATGGTGAGTGCACCACCCCTCCCCGGCATTATCACTGACAGTGCCAGTGAAAAGAGCCAAGGGTGCCCACACTCCAGCACGGCTCAGTTCAATAAAATATGCATCAACAAGTGTAGCTCAGAGATACCAATTTCAGCAATTAAAATTTACCCCAAACCATACTTGACATACCACTAGGGGGGTTAAAGTGCATAACCAAGAACTAGAAGTAAACAATATTGCAGGTAGAGGAAGCATTACATTTTTTAGGCTTCTCTTGAGATCCCACATATAGTACTTTTTCTGTTTCTTGTGTCTACAAGTGTTAACAAACAAGATAACTGTATGAACCTGTCCAGCTGCTCCTCCAGTTAGAGGTATTACTGTTTTATCACTAAAATGCCACCATTGAGTCAACTATTTTTCCTTTTTAACTTCAACTCTTTTGTTCTATAATGGATATTTATCTTACATGAGCACAGAGCAGCTCAACTCATTTTTACAAAACTTAACTGCATTGAAAACAATTTTCTCTTAAATAACAGATTCTAACACAGTTAATAAAGCAATTCAACAATTCATAATACAAACAGCATATTCTTCAGGATGGCATTGTGGTGGACTTAAACGGCCTCATGTTTTACAGTAAGCATTCTACTGCAGAACGGAGACTGATACCCTTTTCAGGCAGCTCAAACATAATAAGAATTTGTTCAATAGCACTCAGATATGGTGTTACTATTACAGAACAGGCTCACTTTCATAGCACTCTATAGGATGGAATTTATCTATGAAGATAAAAAAAATCATACTGGATTAGGTTCCGTGTTGCTAGGCAGCTGTGATGTTTAAACGCTCTGAACCAAAAAAATATGAGGAGACCGTATTTCCTATTATCAGATTATCATAAAGAAAAATGTTAAACATACATATATTCACCCACTAAGTGCAATGAGAAATTTTTCAAAACCTAATTGCTACATACATTTCCAAGAATTAGAATCATTTCGATGACAAAAGTAGGTAAAGGTACTACTGAAGTGGTTTAAAATATGTAAAGCTATAGCTATTAAGCCATACATTTATTTTTTAAATTGTGCTACAGGCAATTAAGGGAGATTACAAACCGTCAAACCACCACCGCTA
>CM070035.1:150711777-150736778 GCA_036250615.1 Ptychadena robeensis | reverse complement strand
GGTGCACTTTTGGTACAGAAATCTGGACCTCAGCAGTGCGCTAGGGAGGTTAAGGTGGATTTACATGAGTAGATTTCTTCGTTCGATCAACGAAGAATCAATGATTTTTTGGTTGATTGAACAAAAGTGTAGAATGGACAATTTGGTCGATGGATACATTTTGTTCAACCTTGAATAAAAAATCGTTCCAAAGGTCATCGAACATGTTGTAAAATTTTTATCTGTCGTAATTTCTAATGTATTTTCATATGATATAGGTGATCAACGAACAAAAAATCTAATGTTACATTCAATAAATGAACAAACGATGTTCGACAACGACACCAAACAAAGAATCAAATTGGCAGTTGAATGAAGGAAAAATCTACACGTGTAAACCCACATTTACAGTCACAGGTCTCTCTACCAAGCTAATGGATTATCTGCACTCGGTTTCTTTAATATTGTGTGAAATATTGGTAGATTTAAATTGGTTTCCCCTAAATCAATACCTAAGCCAATTTTTCGATTTGTATTCTCTACAAATCCTTGTCACAGTAGGTGTTCAAAACTATACTCCTTATCTACACCTTAGATAAAAATACAGTAATTTTCTCTGCAGCAAAACAAGTTCATCAAGTTCATAATTTCTATGTGTATGTAGCATATGGAGTAGAGATCACAATCCATGAACCTGCAAAGTGTTGTTTACTTCACTAAAGGTAAAAAAAATGAATTGAAAAGTTAGCAATGAAGCAACAGCTTGTTGTGTATAAGCTTGGCATTTCTTTTCCTTTACTTTCTTGTTTGTTTATAAGCCCTTGACGGAGGTTCAGCGCATATAGAAATCTGTAAGCATATTGCAGCATAGCCAGAGATGTGAAGTTTACTATTAAAAGACTATGATACAAAGAAGGTTCTAACCTTCCGTATATAATATTAGGCCAACATCCCAAAATCATACAACCGAAAAAAATGGGGAGGAATAAATCGCTCACCTTTAGTGAGTGATTAGTGGCTACTCCAGCATCACTGGAGGTGTAAACTGAGGTTAATGGCGTTGCCTACCCCCTGTCCATTTGGGGTCACACCTGTTGTCATCTGTTGGGCAGGCACAGAAGCATCGGCAGATATAACTGGAGAAATTCGGCGGACAGATACATTTTATTGCTGTTATCTCTGGGTGAGTTGTATCAGCTAAGAAACTCACGCGACATAACTCGGGCAGAGCGCCCAGATGGTTAAAATCCAACACTGTTATTTGTTCCTCAATTTTTACAAAACATTTGTTTTTGAATCACAAAACCCTAAAGATTTCTATTATGAAATGAAACGCAAACCTCTCCACCGGAAGAATACATCTGTAATCACCCCGTCCCCTTTTTTTGGACAACTTTCAAGGCATTATCATAAAAGCCCTGCATTATTTTCGATGGTGAATACAAAGGCGAGAATTGCGATTCCCTGCAACTTAATATGCAGAATCTTCACCTTTTAATGGCAGGCAATTTATCTCCATACATCAGTTCATGTCAAGAAATGACAGAGTCCCATTGTTACATGGATTCTGCATATTTTAAACACTAACTCTGCCCTGATGCATCTATTTTCTGATGAACTGCTCCTGAAACTACACTAATTGCCATCTATTGGGCCCTGGGTCCATTAAAGCTATTTCTGCGTTAAATCAAATACGTCTGGCGGATATATGTCTAAATAAACAGGGGTCCGCCACAGTCTGCAGTCTGACATTTCCTCATTTTTGATTATCATAGCCGGCTGGGCTGTTGTTTCCATATTTGCAAAAGTACATGACATTTACTGCAATTTAATAAAAGTTACTTGGGGAAGATTCCCATTAAATGTCAGGTCCTAATGAAAGTCACGTCAAGATAATATTATGATTCAGATCTATATGATTTACAGTAGACAAGAGACTATCAAATTAGGGATCAGGGGGTCACACGTTACATATCTAAAATAAGATCCGCTCCAGTAATGATATTCTATATGTGGTTTGCCTTGACATATCACCAGGTTATTATTTTTTATATTATTTTACCTGCGTTAGAATGCTTTTGCTATTGATGATATATGTAAATGTTCGGAACCAGCATGGTGTATTTCATTACTGGATGTATTACTGGTGCATGTGATGATTTAAAAATAGTTTAGCACAATTCGATTCTCTATAAGGGTAAAAGACAGACAAATATTGAGCGGGTTTGGCTTTAGACATAATGTTATTCCATTGTGCTGAATAGAAGGGATTGGTTTTGAAGATGTTCCCATATATATTTAGAAACATTAATAACTACTGTGCTTGTGGTGCATATAGCCTCCTACTGAACAGGTTAAATGCTCATGTATATAGGGGAATTTGAAGTACTTAGTGGCAATCCCCTGGTGGCAAAAGAACTACTCTCAAAATTGAACATTCCTTGTTGTGGGAGGAGCATTAGCATTTTCGCTTGCAATGCCGAGATATTGACTTGACTTGTATCATATTAATGATGTCAGGGACTATGATCACAACAAGGACCGCATGAATGAAAAAACAGGTCTAGGCCATTGTTACAAAGGAGGAGATAAGCTTAGGTATAGGTACTTTCAACATTGTGCCTAACATTTAACCCTTGAAAAGTGGGGTCAGCCTGTTCCTTTACTAGTTTGGAAGTATTTTTTATATGGGAAACCATGTGCACTGCTGGGTACAGTCCTTGCCAGTTCCTATCTATAAGATGTCAAGAATTAGATGTATGGGCTTGTTCACACTAGCTGCATTGTGATATAGCAGCGCATGGCAGTTAGGGTCAACATTCCCTATGGAAACCTGTTTACCTTTCACACTAGACCCGTGCTTGCGTTTTTGGTAATGTGCAATGCTGCACGTTACTGAAAACTCCCTGTAGCCGGGCGCGCTTAGGTTCATGTTATCTTTATACACCACAAAATAGTATATATTGCCAACTAGTCCTAACATCTATAGATGTTTAAAGTAGCACCTACATCAATGGACTGCCTCAGTATCGGCAAGTTAAAGAGAGAAATGCTGTACACATAGTTCACAATAACCTCAGTTACAAATTACTTTTTAAGTAAGTTTTTTTTGAGTGCATATTTAAAAATGTATGAGGCTTTTTCATGTTATATACCCTATGGCCATGTCAAGGGGCCACTGTATAGAATAGTACAATCCTCCATTTCTAAGCAGCTACTACAGCCTCAAACAAATTAAAAAGACCTTGGCCAAGGAAGCACTCTTATTGAATGCTAGGAGGGCACCACCTGCTTTTAGGCAAGACTAACGGATAGGCAAATATAAAGCAAATGGAAAGTAAAGGCTGCGGTTAACAAATATATAAATATTTCACAACCAAAAGTCATTGTTATACACAAAACTACATTTTAATTTTCTGCTCCCAAAAGCAGCCATGCTATAATAAAATGATAAAGAGGCTTCAATTTCTCAAATGAAAACATTAGATAGCATGCTAATAGGGATAAATTAACCTGCACAGCTCTCTACAATGAAACGCTGGTATTATGAGATTTAATAGAAAAATATGATTATCAGATTTCACTTGAAATAGTGTGTTCAGAAAATAAATTTTGCTACAATTGTTTTTTGCATTCCCCTGAAAGATTTGTATATTTTGTATATTTGTGTATACTATACATGGCGTATCAAAAAAAAAGCTGGTTGGTTGTCTCTAATCTGCATGATATTTTTGCAATATTTGTGGCTAGCACTCATACATGTTTTTGTGAATTGATTCATTTTTGTCAGCCTTGTAACACTTTATTGGGAACACACCAAGGAATTGTTTCATAGTGGACATGTCATGGTGATATATTGATTTTACGTCTTTGCTTTGTATGAGATTTCCTGCAGCTCTGTATAGATGAATAGAATGATTTATAGCTTTTCAGTATTTTCACTTTAGTTACTGTCTTATTCTTCTTATTTCTTATGATCAGTACAACATAAGGTTATGGTGAATATATTTTTGCAAACACCATACACTTTGCCTTAAATATTCCATATTAGATACGGAAAAAGGAGTATAATGAGATCAGAGGAGGCAAAGAGACCCTTGCCTATTCTCATGAATATATGATTTGGAAAGGAATATGTAAATTCTAGAAGCAGATATAATTATTACATAAAAAAGTAAAGTAACATTAACATTAACACAGATATATATCCCATCACCCTAGTACAAAAAAATTTGGCTTTGTTAGCCACAATGCCTGAAAAATTGGTACAAACTGATAGTAAAGTCAACTTTTGGTCATTGTATAGAAGCAATGGTCTTCTGCAGAAGTCTGACAACCCTACCCACTCCCTTGATTTATAACAAGGGTTCTCAAGTTGGTAGGTAGTCTATTTCTTTTACTATAAGACTCAACTTTTACCCCCAAATTTGGGGCAAAATGTCTGCACGTCTAATCAAACAAATTGCCATGTTCACAGAGAAAAATTGTCTGCTCGCAGCTGCTGCCAGTGTCTCTCAGCTCTATCTCTTGCTCTGATCACTCCTCCTTCCTCCAGTCAATAGATGACACTAGTACACATGCTGTATTCAAGGTGTGTATTTCTCCTCTTTGCTCTGCTCAGTCCCTGCGCCCCCTCCTCCTAGGTGCTGTCTATCATCAGAAGGGAGGGAGGAGTTACTCCTTTCTGCTCTCATCACTACCTTCTTTCCCCCCTCCCTTCTCTCAATAGGTGGCACCTAGGAGGAGGGAGAGCAGAGAGTAGTCAAAGCAATCAAAGAGGAGAACAAATGTCTCACAAATTGAAGTCTTATCATGTATGAAAAACAGTAATTATATTTCTCTGGCAATGGGATTGCTGAGGGTAAAAACTTTTACTTATTTGTGAACTATTAGTGAAATCATGAAAAATGTAGTAATTTTTTGTTCCCTTAAGTCTCTGCAGTTGCCATCTTTTGTCATGAAAAAAATTGCTGTAGTTATACATGACTCCATTTAGCATTAGATTGCAGAACGATCGATCGCCTTGCGTATTTGCTGCGAGCGTTCAGGAATTGAACGCAGCCCTCCTTGAGCATTTAACCCTGCTCTAAAAAAAGGTCGATGGAACAAGGATCCGACATGTTGGTAAATTCCTGTGGGTCCCTCAATCCCCATCCAAAGTATCCGCCAGGGATCGATCATCCAAAGTGGTGTGCATCCATTCAATGAACGATTGTTGAACAATCGTTAGTCAACTTTGGTGTACGTTCAGGAATCAATGTGTGTATGTCTTTTGGGGGTTAATTAACTGCAACAATGTGAATGGTGGCTAGAATGGGCTAAATAATGTTTGCTGAAAATGCAAAGGAACCTAATAACACCTACCTACCTGAGTCTCTTTATTTTTGAAGAAAAGGTAAAGTAGAATGTTTTATGTGATTTCTTTATATGCTCTCGTCATTTTTTTTAGCTGATTTTAACTAAGGGATAAATGGGATGAAAACATTTTCATTTATAACTAGGATTGCGCTATTAAAATGTAAGCTATATTGTAGCTGTAAGTATCTTAGTTTCTCTTCGGGTTTTTGTTCTAAAATGCTCATAGGTGGTAAAAGGTACCATGAACATAACCATGCAAAACGGCTAACCTAAGCTAGTTTGACTAAGCCATTTTACAGTACAGTATGTACACCCACGTCCGATGCATGCCCTGTCTTCTTGCTGTCACACTCCTATCATTCACAACAACACAACGAGCTGTGCTCCTGGAAGCAACATTTATCTCAGAAGAGAAAGTGAGATTTATGATTGACAGATCAGATTTACAGAACGTTTTTCCAGATCATTTGACTTCATCAAGCACTTGCTATTTGTCAGGGAACCTATCAACAAGCATCACAATATTTAGTTTTAACAAACATGAAAAATGACTTAGTGTAGGATTACTGTGTATTGACTGAAAAGGTATTTAGTTTATATATTTATTTACTATGGCAATGGAAATGTCATAAAACAGACATTTGCTATTATGAGTTTGCAAAACACAAATCAGAGAAATATAAGACGCACATAGATACATTGCTTATATATAACCAGGGGTGCACATAAGTGGTACTCTGGTACTCAAAAGGGGCCAAAACTAGCTCTGTGTACCTGCATTATTGTTACAAAGCTCATATGTGACCAACAACATACCAACACCTAACAACACTATGAAAGGTTAAGGGCGTGAAATTGGGAATGTAAATTAATATTAAAAAAAAAGCACCTTGTGACAGTTGGCATATGACTATAAAAGGATGACATTTAGACTGCAGGTAGTCTTAGGGGTTAGTTACTAAGCCAGAATATTTCATTACAAGTGACCCAAAGCCAGCTGGTGACCTGTGGATGGAGACTAATCTGAGGCTCAATCAGGAACTGGGAGGTACATCTGCAGCAGAACCTACCATGCAGGAAGCTGAGGCAGAGGACAGTGAGGAAGACCACCCTACATTTGGGGTGAGTACCAAACACCATCTCCTGGTACTCATCTGAGGAGCTCACTAAAAAAGTTATGTGCACCCCTGTATATAACCAACAACAATCACAAAATAGCTCTGAACATGAACTCAAAAAGTTACATTTGTTATACTTTTCTTTCTTTTATAAGAAAAGACTGAAAATGTATATTAATAGTAAGAAATAATTTGCAGCATAATTTACCTTTTGTCTTGATTAAAGTGGACCTACCACCAGAAATCTATGTTTTCATGAATGGCACTATAAGTGCCAATAATAGGGAGGAATGCAGTAAAAAAACTCAAAAACATTCCTGTAATGAGCTATTTAACAAGATTACCACACAGCTCCCATCACTTCACCAATCACCCAATCACCTGGTTCGTGGAGCCAACACATGAAACACATGGGGGTGCAATATCGCGGGTGGCCACTGGGGGCATTCAGTGATCTTCTATGGGAATTTTCAAAGCAGTTCACTGAAAAATCAAAGCTTCCTGTGACGTCCTGCCTTGCTCTGCTGACCATGAACCAGGAAGTAAGGAGAGCTGCCGGATTATATTCCTAAATTGCTCATTACAGGTACGTTTTTGGGTTTTTTCACTGCATTCCTCCCTATTATTGGCACTTCTAGTGCCATTCATGAAAACATCGATTCCTGGTGGTAGGTCCGCTTTAACTCCTAAATTAAGAATTCAACTTAAGAACTCCTGTCCCTGTAGTCTATATATTTACAATGCGAGTTAATAAATGACTTAATGCTTCTGACTGCTTGTTTTAAGGGTCTCAAAGGGATCAACAGTCTCAGGATACCTCAACAGTCTTCACCTTCAGCTAAGCATGAACAGGAGATACAATATGTCAACCTGACTTTGGTTGCCTACAGAACTCACAAAGTATTCTACCTGGAGAGTGGAGACTGATGAAACACCCCATGGACCCCAGAAAAAAAACAAAAAAAACAAAGCAGACGTCATGCACAGGAGATGAGTCCATTGGACACAGTAGCCGTGGGGTTAAAAAAAAGAGTAGTAAAAAAAATAGGCAGAGGTCATACACAGGCAAGCAGTCCAATAAAATGGAGTAGCTAAAGGGTTATTCAGAAGAGGAGTCCAGCTACACAGTAGAAGTCATACACAGGAGATTGATTTAATAAACAGAGCAAACAATCCATAAATCCAGCACTACAGATGAACGAAGGCTATAACAGAGACACACCATGTGGAGACTAATATCTGGACACCTGGACAATACCAAGATTTATCTAACCCACAAAAATTCTAATATCTATGTAGATAGATTTACAGAACACACAGCAGAGTTAGAGACTGTACCACCCAACATCCACCGTTAGGTGTTAGCAAGGCACCCCTGGACATGGAAGTTCTGTGGGAGAGAGCCACTGGAACCTCCAGGCATGTGCAACTGAGGGCAACACCTGACAACCATCACAGCTAATGTCAGGAGATTTTATAATGTCACTACTTTTGCTCTGCCTTCTCATAGCTGAAAAGGAAGCTACACCTGTGGATTTGCAGTGCCAGGATTTCCCTGCTTCTGTTTTATCAATTCTGCTGACCTGTGACCTAATGTAACTTTCTACTACATCCTATTTAATCATCCAACGCTCATTAGATCTCGCTAGTGTTGATTGCGAATATTCCTATCACAAATAAAGTACTTCCTAATCACTAATATTTTTTATTTTTTACATCAGTACCCAGAACTACTACGCATTGTGTTCGCGATATGTGCATGCACAAGTGCCCACTTGTGCAATGAAGACAATAATGACTGGAGATCACAAATTCTCAAAAGTTTTTTCGATATTTTTCTTGAATATTGCCTATGCTGCTCATCACTAGATATAATGTGAGAAACATAAGCCTTTCCTTTTATCAAGATGGCCACATTCTCACAAAGACAAAGTGCAGAATAAGGCATTATGGCAGTGGTTCCCAAACTGAGGGGTGGGCCCCCCTAGGGGGGCACGGGCCCCTCATTCTTAACCTGTGTTTGAAAAGAGAGGGGGTACAGTCAAATCAAATTTTACGCATTTCGAATGTTCCTTAATCTCCCTAGTGCTATGCCCAAAGCCAGTTCGTGCAAAAGGAGGCTGCAACTATCGATGTGCCCAAACTGGCTTCCGACACGACGCGGGAGCTCACCTGGTCCGGCTGCCGCCTCCAGCGACGTCCTCACCGGCTTCTCCCGGGTCCCTGAGTGACGTCACGGAGGCGGGACCCGGACTTAAAGAAATTTTTTTTTCATGTATCTCTTAAGCCGGCCATAGATGCTTCAATCTGTGGCCGATTTTGCGAATGATCACCATGCGCATTCGGGGTGATTGCTTGGTGATCAATCGCAAAAGGAACACGGCCACCTGGAGCAACCGCTCGCGGTCGCACACAACTTTGATCAGCCAGGGTCCCTATCCAAATTATCAGTTGTCAAATCGAAAATGGTGTATTTAGATTCGCAAAACGATTGACCATGGCGTGATGATGTCATCATGCTGCGGTCAAATGTTTGATAAACGCCCACAAAGTATAGCGTCTGTTGCCAGTTTAACCTTCCAAACGTTACACCCGAAGCAAGTACAGGCGCAGTTTGATCGTGAATCAAACTGCGCCCATGCCGGAATTGGGTGCAACCGCTGGCTCTCTCTGTGCCTGCAGCATTTTTACAGAACTGCAGCCACACAGAGCCTTTCCACCCCCATCGGCGTCATTGGTGACGCCAATGGGTGCGGAAAGGCAAAACACTGTATCACTTTTGGTACAGAAATCTGGACCTCAGTGAACCGCCAGGGAGGTTAATATATTCGCAAAATTATGCGAACTCGAATATACCATATGCCGCTTAACACTATTCTGTTTTTCTGCTTTTAGCTTTTTTGAAGGAGACTATTACCCTATTATTATATTATTATCATTATTATAACATAATTCAGGACTCCTATACCTTTGGTTAACTCTACAAACTGCAATACAGCAGCAGGCTTTGGTCTACCAAAAAGCAATATGTGCCGGTTTATCAAAGAAACAGGAAAGATAATTATGTCTGTGATCTATGTTACAGCTTTTCATCATCAATCAAAGAAAAGATTAGTCTCAGAAAACATTCACGGAGATGGAAAATGCACTGACAAAAAAGAATCCGCTTTTATTTATGCAATCCCAAAATCACATAGGGCGCGAGTCAGCGTGTCAACTCGAATAGCAGTGTAGTGGATTCGGTCAGAACAAAACAGATTTCTGAAATGGAAGAAAACAAAGAGCGACGCAGTAGCAAGGAGTCGAGATAATTGCAGAACTCCTTGGGAACTGACAGACAAGATGTGAGTGTAGAATGTTCAGTTTCATACTTGTGATGAAGGTGGGTACATCGGGCCAGGAGATTGACACTTCCAGGTCTTATAACTTCACCCCAAAAGCTCGCCTGCTGTGTTGCCAATGTACCAGTAAAAAGCTGAACTACGTTACAGAACAACAAAAGTGGTGCGGAATTGTCGCAAAAAAGTGTCCAACCCCATTTATAAGTGACTTCCTCTAACAGGCCACAGAGGGGAGGTCAGCAACCTCTCAGTTATCTAATACCACCACTAGCAATACCTTTCAAACTACATTTCTGATGATACAAAACAGAAAAAGGATTTTTTTCCCACATAATTATAAAAATAAATCAGAACATATGAAAGTTTATAAAAATTTCTACATTCAGAACAAATCCAACAACCTCACTGTCAGTGTAACATGGTGTTGCATATTTTTAGGCAATTTGTACTCCAAAAAAACAAAATCCAAAAAGAACATCACCACTCACCAGAGCCGTATATCAAATTTCTGCATTTACTGGAACATTTGAGATGGTCATGACATTTTTGGAAATGTTGACTAGATTAGTTAGGGCGGTTACATTAACCTGGCTGTTCAAAAACCATAAACTTTCCATGCATGGTGTTTTCTATTATTGAGCCCCCCTCCCTATTCAAACACAGGTTAAGAATGAGGGTCCGCGCTCCCCTGGCTTACCTTTGTGCTCCCCCCATGGGGGCCCGCCCCCCAGTTTGGGAACCACTGCCATAAGCCATAAACATTAGGCTTCCACCGGTCGGATTTCAGGCTTTAGCCCGGTAGGACCTTCATTGGGTCCAAATCTAGACGACCTACATTATTTTAGAGCGGCTCACAGGCACTGTTGTTTCCCAAGCTGCTGTGGGCTGCATTTCTCTGCATTTCTCCATTTCAAGTGGTCGTGTGGTTATACCTTGTTCAGGGGCTTTGCAATGAACCTACAAGTCAACTAGTTGAAATTTCGTGAACATCTCCAAACATGCTCCTTGCGTCAGTAGCACTATTAAATTGCAGCGAAACACCTGATTCCCATGACCTGAACTTTATATTTTGGTCTGGTGAGTGAGGTCAACAATATAAAAATTCATTTGGCAATATGTTAGACAAACACAATACATTTAATTAGAAATATAGTTCATTTAAGCTGAAGGATGGTCTGGTCAAATAAATCATGTAAATTATATTTATACCTCCCATCCCCATGGTATGTGCACAGTACAATGATCATTTATTCTCAGGCAATGTAACTGAGAACAATAAATACCTATTTTTAAAGCCTACAGCAGCTGATGCTTTGCATTGTATGTGAAAATCTATGTGTGAAGAAGAGGTTTATGGGAAAAAACTTCCTTTCCTTCAGTTTTAGAATGCTTAAAAGACCATGAGAAATGGTGAGTCAAAAAATATTCTGATGGGTAACGTTTAGGTGTTTACTTTGAATATAAAGTTGGGGGTTGGGTGTCAACCCTCCAGTTAGTGACCGAACTGTTCAATTCAGCAATATGGGGTTTCAAGGTGCAGAAATATCACCCTAATTTCTCCAAAACATTGTTATTGGCCCACTCAAAAAATTGTGACTACCTACATTATAGTATTTACAAACATTACATGAAGTATGTTACAACTCTCTGTAGAGCTCCCCTTGGACAAAGCCACAAATAAATTTTGCACAGATAGTGTGAAAATGGAGGGCAACAATTGTATTTATTTGTCCAGCTTAGATTTGGCCCTTAATTAAGAGGTCACCATAAGCCACAGTGACCGTAGAGAACGGGGAACCTTCTACAATCTGGTTGATGACCACTGACCAGACAGCTTCCTCTTGCTCCGTGCTACCATGGTGTAAAAAAATAAAGTGAATATTTTAAAGCTTTCTGTGTAGACATAAATGAATAAAATCCGAATCCTTCTGCCACAGTCAAATAAAATACACATAAAACACACACAATCACTTATTTATTTTGGGTCTGTTATCATGTTTTGTCACAAATATAGCTGCTGTTTTGTTTTCGGCTTGACTTTATTTTGTGCATATAACCAGAAAAAGCATTTTAATTTCCCAAAATGACTGTTATACGGGAAGCTTTCAAGAAAAACATAGTTGTTCTCTTGCCAGGCTTTATTATTATTTTTTAAAAATGTTTCAAAAGGCTAAAGAAATAAAATGTGTTTTGTTCCTCCCTGCCCTACCGAAACCTTACTTAATCAGCCCTGAAGAGTGTACTTTAGCACAGTGTAGTCTGAAATAGGACTTCTTGTGAAACCAGCGGCATCTGGAATTGGTAAAAGATTGAGGATTTTGGAGGATTATAAATAGAACACTGTTTACAAAAGGGATTGTTTAAAAAGAAATGCACATATAAAGTATTGTCTGTATTTACTGAACAACTGCAATAAAGATGAACGCTTTCAGGTCCAGATAAAAAGTAGAGGCCGTTCCCCTCAACACAACACAATCCTAAATAAGTAAAAAAAACATTTCCATATACACCAAGATGTACTAAACTAAACTAAAGACTTAAGCCCCCCCCCATACACCTTTACATCACTCCATACAATTTCAATTAGATCTACCAACAACTATGTAGTATAGTGGCCTCCCTGTTAGAATACATAGTGATTGGCAATTTTTGATGGTTTTGGTAGAAGAAGAGTTGATTGTACAGAAAATGTATGGTAATATTGTAAGTTGTATGGGGGGGGGGTCTATAAAATTAGTTAAACAAAAGGAAAGGAATTAAAAAATCTAGTCTAACTTCAATCGATCGTACCCCCACACAGTATGACACAAATCGATTTTGATCGATTTACGCTCATACTATGGAGCACATGCATGTAAATAAATCTAAATACCTAGAAAACCCATCAGATACCTGTACGATCAAGCAAAATTTACATTAGAATGTCCAATCACTGTACTATCGAATTTATGTTACATTTTGTTTTAAACTTTAAGCTTAAGCTTTAGGTAGCTTCACCTAGCTTGGTGAACAAGGTTGTGTTGCCTTTAACTTGCCCAATTGTGTCCAGCAAAATTTTGCACTGGGCATCTTGTGTGTAAGCTAGCGGTGCCAGATTGGGTTCATTTTGATGCCGTTTACTAGCTAAAACATACACATAGAGCAACAAACCTTGTTTAGATGGTTCCATTGCACGGGAAGAGAAAAGAGAGAGATGAGCAATGGTCCCAAAATCAGGTCTAATTGAACTGCTTGGAAAACCAGGATTCATCTGGCTCAAATTGTGAGGAATGGTTCAGGAAGCATTGGACATCATTTTCACACATGGATTGACCACCAGAGTCCAGACCTTAACCCCATTGAGAATCTGTGAGATGTGTTAAAGAAGGTTTTGTGCAGTGGTCAGACTCTACCATCATCAATGCAAGAGCTTGGTGAACAATGATGTGGTGGCCACATCATGTATATACACATTACCATACACATTTTTTTTCATAATGGCAAAACTGGACACTGTATGTATTTTAAAAATTCCCACTTGTGCCCATATGACAGAGAGTCACCTTATAATAAGAAGTACCTGAATAATTGACATTCTGTGATTTAGATATAAACATCTAAAAACTTACCTGAGACTTTAGTGATTGATTTTACATTTAATAATATGCTCATATCTTATACTATGTTGTCTGGGGACAGGGCTGAAGCTAAAATTTGCCTATCAAATGCAAATAACAAGCTCAAGTAGAGTCATTTTAGCATAATGAAAACAGCCTTTTCTGTTTTTGATTGGAGTGCAGTTTTACTATTGTACAATCAACATGATCACAGGTTCCAAAAAAAGGAGCCTAAAATAAAAAGCTGCATTATGTATGCATGGAAAGTTCCGGCAAACAATGACAATTCTCACAAGTTGCTCTAAAAAACCTGAGAAAAAACAACTCTCCTGTGAATTCGGTGATTTGCATGGACACTTATTCAATGTAACCTTTGTGTGCCGAGCAGTGGGAAATTTACTTTGGCACATCAAATATAAGGTGGTAAGTGAGGTAAGTTGAAGAGTTATGGAAATAAAGTTCTTTGAGGTAAAACAAAAGATGAGATCCGCTACAATACAGATGATAGATACAGCAGCGTACAAGCCAAGACATCAAGAAACAGACCCCATACTCCTTCATGGCGTGTGAGGGCAAGCTTTAATATTGTCATTTTAATGATAATAAAACCGGTCAACACAACATTTCCAACCAGTAATGCTAAATGATGCTCAAAAGTTGCATCTTTATTTGTAGCAAACTGAGATTTTCTGGCTGATACTAAGCTTTGATAATGAATTAAAACCTGAATTAGTTCTTCTTTTCACAATGTATTACAAACTAAGGTATCCATATATATTTAAGAAGATATATTTCCCCCAGCTATTACACAACTTTTAACATATGAAAGGAGTCCCATTATGTATTCAAAGCAACTGTCTAAGCTCACAACAGTAATAGCTGAGTGAGTTGATGCTATTTTGACAGCAGGAGTTGTGTATTTACATTAACATTCTGCATTGCAATAAACAAATTATGTGACACAGACTCACCTATCCTCCCATAAATAGGTGCTCATGGGTAAGTTGTTAGTGCCAGATTGTAAAGTGTGTTCAGAGAATGAGTCCTGCTACTTTAACCGCCCTAGCAGTCAGGACGGGAGCATCTCGTCCAGCGCTGCTACTGCTAGTATAGCGCCGTCCAGCACACATCGGGGCTCTGGGAGCGCATACTTACAGTTCTGCGCTGTCCAAGGGTTCCCGATGTCACAGGCAGGCTGGCAGCTCCTCCATCTCCTCTCCCCCCTCCCCCCCTCCCTCCGAGTGACGTAATGTGCACCTATGTACTAAACATCACCCAAATAAAGTCACTGGTGCCCCAAATGTGCCCATTTGCAGTAACCCTCTCTTCCCTGGTGTGATTTCATCACACTAGGTTAGAGAGGGTTAACTGCAAATGGGCACATCTGGGGCACCAGTGACTTTATTTGGGCGATGTTTAGTACATAGCAGCATAGCTTTGTGCCCTGGTTTTTGTGTTTTTTCATTAATTTTATCAAAAAAAATAATTTAATAATTTTATTTTACATAATTGTTTGTTTCAAACATTATTATAGTCAGAATGTCTATTGGACCCTTGTACAGACATATTTTGGGAAGTTACAAGCCTACAACATAAAGAAAAATTTACCATTGAAGTCTATAGTGCACTTTTGGTACAAAAATCTGGACCTCAGCAGTGCGCTAGGGAGGTTAATACCTATCTGTTAATACAGATAGATATCTCTTGTGGCGGTAAACCTGTTGACTTGGCTGTAGGGATAGGAACCATATGCAGCCTCCTTGCGTGCAGAGCTGTTGCTCTCAGGATGTTTGGAACTTTTTTTTTTTTTTTAACATATTCGGACTATAAGACATTTTCCCGTTGATTTAATAAGGAAAAAGGGGCTTCATATAGTCCGAAAAATACAGCATTTAGTGAGTGGGGATATATTTAGGAAGATCTTGGACTTACATTATGTATTCACCACAAAAAAATGCACAGACATGTTCCAATTGATTTAATGTGGAATAAAGTGCTTTATATAGTCCGAAAAAAATGGTATTTAGGAAAAGGTATGTGGATATTATTATAAGGAGGTTCGAGAATATATAAGACAAGTTATGGGAATATATTAAGAAAGAGGTATGGGGATATATTCAGGAAGAGGTATGGGATATATTCAGGAAGAGGTATGGAGATCAATTTAGGAAGAGGTACAGGAATATAAAGGAAGAGATATGGGGATATACAGTATATAGGAAGAGGTATAGGAATATATAAGAATAGGTATGGGGATATATATAGGAAGAGATATTGAAATATATAATAAGAGGTATGGGAATATATAAGAAGAGGTATGTGGATATATTCAGGAAGAGGTATGGAAATATATAATAAGGGGTATCGGGATATATTTAGGAAGAAGTATGGGAATATGCATGAAGAGATATGGGGATATATTTAGGAAGAGGTATGGGAATATATAAGAAGAGGTATGGGGATATATTTAGAAAGAGGTATGGGGATATATAAGAAGAGGTATGGGTGGATGCTAGATCGAGAGAACTGCGTTCTTTCTCTGACCTCAAGGAGCGGTTTGGCCTCCCCCCTAGGGCTTTCTTCAGCTATCTTCAGCTTAGACATTATGCTATGGCGCTCACCGGGACGGGGTGTTTTCCTCTCTTACCCCTTTTGAAAAGCTGTGCCTTATGGGCTTCTCCCAGAAGGGATTGCTGTCCGCTATTTATAAGCTACTTAATGTTGTCCCCTTGGAGGAGGGTTTCAGGCATAATTATATGTGTAAGTGGGAGCGGGAGCTGGGGCAGGAAGTTCCGCTGTCCATGTGGTCGGTAGTGTGGTCCGGGCCTCTAAGTCCTCACTCTGTACCCTGTATAGGGAGAATCTGTATAAGATAATTTTTTTTTGGTATCTCACTCCAGATGTACTCCATTCCATTTTCCCCTCGGTGTCGGACAGTTGTTGGAGATGTGGGCAGTCCCGTGGTACGCTGATTCATTTGTTTTGCTCCGTCATCCAACCGTTCTGGCAGGGGGTTCGGGACCTCATCCTCTTGGTGTTCCAGAGCCAGGTACCCTTTACGCCCCTTACCTTTGTCTTAGGCCTTCCCCCGGTGGCCTTCTTGAAGCCAGCCAAGCGGTTCTTGGCCCACCTCCTTACAGCAGCCAGGTGTTTAATCGCCTTGAACTGGAAAAATCCTGCGGCTCCTTCTATGTCTGATCTGTATGCAAGAATTAAGGATGTGTATATTATGGAGCAACTCACTGCCCGGGTTCATGATACTACTGAGACCTTAAATAAGGTATGGGAACTGTGGTTTCTGGCGGACCATCCCCCGTTGTATGCTTTTTAGGTGACGGTCCCTGGAGGGCTCATGGGGATACTCTGAGGTGTCTCCCAGATTCTTTTCCTTTTTACTATTTTTCCCATCTTTTACTTTCTTTTCTTCCTTTTACTTTTTTCTTTTTGTCTTTTTTTTTCTTGTGTGTGTATTAGTTTAGGAAGATTTTTGTTTTACAATTGTGTGTTTCTCTGATTGAAGGTATGTTTTGTTTGTGGGTTGTCCCACTCATGTTATTGCTGCTTTATACATTGTCTTTTTTGAGTGGTTAATCTGGATTTGAGCTATTCTGAGTGTATTTTTGCTTCAGTTTTGCTAGATGTCTTTTGTTTTGCGTTATTGGTATTATTTGTATTATTTGTAAATGTTTTGAAAATTTAATAAATAAACAGTTATATAAAAAAAAAAGAAGAGGTATGGGGATATATTTAGGAAGAGGTATGGGGATATATAAGAAGAGGTATGGTGATATATTTAGGAAGAGGTATAGGGATATATAAGAAGAGGTATGGTGATATATTTAGGAAGAGGTATAGGAATATATAAGAAGAGGTATGGGGATATATTTAGGAAGAGATATAGGGATATATTTAGGAAGAGGTATGGGGATATATTTAGGAAGAGGTGTGGGGATATATAAGAAGAGGTATGGGGATATATTTAGGAAGAGGTATGGGGATATATCAAAAGAGGTATGGTCATATATTTAGGAAGAGTTATGGGTATATGTATGAAGAGGTATGTGGATATATTTAGTAAGAGGTATGGGACTATATAAGAAGAGGCATGGGGATATATTTAGGATATATTTAGAAAGAGGTATGGGGATATATTTAGAAAGAGGTATGGAGATATATTTAGGACGATGAATGGGGATATATTTAGAAAGAGGTATGGAGATATATTTAGGACGATGAATGGGGATATATATAGAAAGAGGTATGGGGATATATTTAGTAAGAGGTAGGGGAATATATAAGAAGAGGTATAGGGATATATTTAGGAAGAGGTATAGGGATACATAAGAAGAGGTATGGGAATATATTTAAAAAGAGGTATGGGGATATATAAGAAAAGGTATGTGGATATATTTAGTAAGAGGTATGGGAATATATTTAGTAAGAGGTATGGGGATATATAATAAGAGGTATGGGCATATATTTAGGAAGAGGTATGGGGATATATAATAAGAGGTATGGGCATATATTTAGGAAGAGGTATGGGGATATATAAGAAAAGGTATGTGGATATATTTAGTAAGAGGTATGGGAACATATAAGAAGAGGTATGGGGTTATATTTAGGAAGAGGAATGAGGATATATTTAAGAAGAGGCATGGGGTTATATTTAGGATATATTTAGGAAGAGCTATGAGGATATATTGAGAGGTATGGTAATAAATCATAGGAACAACCATTCGCAAGGAAGGTGTGCCTTTTACTTTGGAAGCCTAAAGGTATGACTATACAAAAATGTTAAAAATTAATGGAGCCATCATATCTACCTGCATTTTAACGTTAAGATTTTGATACACTTTAGAGTTTGATGTTGCAGTATTGCAGTAGGAGCTAAAAAACATGTCATACCTTATATTTTACAGGCTATTCTGCTACGACTGCCATAGTAACAAGAATTCAATAGGAGAAAACAGCAGATTAGAGAAAGCCTCAAACATCATTCATAAATCCCCTTACTATATTTCATCTGCCTTGTAGCATGTTGCACTCTGTCATGTCATGTATACTCTATTCACTTGCACAGTCTATGCATCCATTCTACAACCTTTTCTTCCCTTCCCCTCCAGGAGGTCGAGCCGAGAGAGTCTATATATGCCACACTTACTGTAAAATAAAAATACATATATAAATGTACATCATGTTCAGTGTACAAACACAAAATTGAAGCATGAAGTGAAAATTGGAAGGCGAACAAAGAAAAATCATATTTATATTCAATGATTGCCGCTGTATAAGCAGATCTCGGGGAGCTTGGATTCATGCCTTGTAATTTTAATAAAACAAATCCGATGGAAGAATGGCATATTTCATTTCATTCCTCCCCGTCTTGCACCATTTCAGGTTTATCATTCAAGAGAGTACAATACAAATAATTCTATTTGGTGTAAAGCAAATTTAGAGATAAGCCGTGCCTGGATCAATTAAAATCTCGGCCTGCAGTCTAGCTGTTTGATTCACAAGTCATTTATCTTCTCATATACTCCACATCAAATATCATTATGACTTAATTATAAAACAACTTGAAGAGAATGCATGATTTGTAGAATTGGATACTTCCCATTAAAAAAAATGAAGGGTAACTATGAATGTTCTATAATTAAATGGGATCTATGAAAGTTTTTGGTTTTGATATATATCTGAATGAGGTTCATGTTAATAATATTAACTATGATTGTTAATACTTAAGTTATATCAATCGTAATACTGACATAATATAATGTAACATGTTGCTTAATGCAGCCATTATAGAAACATGCAGTGTATCTCAAAAGTGAGTACACCCCTGAAATTGTGGTAAAAGGTTTATGATAACTTTTCAGGGTACAACACTGAAGATATAACACTTTAATACAATGTCAAGTAGTTAGTGATCTTGTCTAAACTTTCAACAGTCTAAACTTTCTATTCTCACAGCCATTAACCTACAGCCATTATCCCACAACACACAGGCGTTAATGTACTGGGCATTACAGGCTTTTCGTGCCATGGTGCGAAAAGCTGCTTCCCAGTCACACTGTACTCCGCCCTGACTGCCCGTTCTCCTCCCAGATCACTACACACTGCCGGTGTCAATTAGATGCCGCCCGGTGTGTGCGGGGGAAAGCGATGCCCCCTCCATTAACATTGAGGTCTATGATGCTGCCCTCGCCCCATCACTGAAGACACGTGGCCGGAAAAGCTATGCAGAAATGCTGCAGGCTCACGGAAAATCGGCGATTGCTCCCAATCCTGCCACAATGCAAGATCAAACTGCGCACGTACTGGCTTCGGGGGTAACGCCCAGGAGGTTAATGTCTAAAGCTCTGTCAACAAAAGTGAGGACATCCTTGACATTTTGGTAAATAGTTTATAATAGCTTTTCATGGGATAACACTAAAGATATAACACTGTGACACAATGTAATGTAGTCATTGTACAGCTTGTTTAACAGTGTTAATGTGCTGCCCTCTCAAAATAACACACAGCCATTAATGTTTAAACCTCTGGTAACAAAACTGTGGAAAAGTGATGTCAGAAAAAGACATGTGGTCCATCAAGTCTATAATAAATTATAATAAATTATAATAAATTATAGTGCTCAATAACAGACTCAAAAACACACATGGCCCTTTCTGCGAAATGTAGCACGGTACAACACACAGTATTTGGTGCATTGTCATGGATTGACCTCTTCTGTGATGTTCACAGTGAATGGTACCCCAAGACACTACACTGCGACACATGTGTTTACTCATTCTGCAATTACTTACTTTATCTCAATGGGCCATAAACAGGTTAGCACAGTGAATTCTCAGAAGTAAAAATAAAAATATATTGGTGGGTTTTAAGCATTTTAAATTCACATTTATTCCCCTGAATAAGATATCATCATCAAATTTGCTGGAGATGTAGTTTTGCATAAATTCAATTTAAAGTTAATTTGAAATTTTGACTCAAAAACATTTGCAGCTATTTTGGTGATACCATATTCAGGGAATTTGCAATCAACTCACAAAGTCTGCTAATCAAAAAAAGTCTTCAGTGGTAAGTCAAAGCAACAGAACATTCTGAAGTTTTCTTGAACACGTTCCTTGAGTTAACTCCCAAATCTGAAGTGAATGAACCATTCGGATGACAAGTGATAAACAGTCAAGACAACTTCAACAAGTTCTATAGAATTGACTTACTACTTCACATATGGAGTGTAAAAATACTTGGTTGTAGCTGAAAGGATTTAGTTATTGATCAATTCAGTCCAGTCCGTTAGCTGCAATCACCAACGAACATGTTTGGGAACAGCCTCTTAAAGAAATAGACACACACACAGGGTGTGGTATCAAGAAGTGTGGAAGTGTGGAATATGCTTGAATTGAATTACGAATCCCTGGTCTCAGTTATATGTTATGATTCTATATAATATGGGAATAGCAATAGAACCCTGAAAAACATCAGCACCTAAAAAAAAAAAAGACAATATATGGCTGCAGGCAGGCAGCGGTCATTACTGCAGATTGAAAATACTGCTTTCTGTTTAATGTTCCATTTTAGGAGATCAAGGATTACAGTATTTATATCCACGCCATACTAGATCAGGTCGTACTAAGCACTCTAAGACATCTGCCAGGCAATCATTAAAGAAATATTTCTGCCATTCCTACCACCTGACTGTTTAAAGATAGGTGACTGTACAGTAGTTTCAGACTCCATTAACTCTAATACATCGATGTGAGGAACAAGGCATACAGACCATTCTAAAGAACCAGCAATCATGGTCACTGGTCATTTCATACAATAACTAAAAGGACACAAAATATCATAAAACACTTATAAAAAAAAAAGAAGGATTTCCAGTGAAAACAGTTATCTAGCGTGTTGAAAATGTTTTAAAAACTAGAAGAAATAAACCTACAATGGCGTCTTTGGTGACTAATACTGTAAATAAACTCCCTTGTGTGAACACACAACTCATTTACAAATGTTATTTTCTTTAGCTGTAAGATCATTTATTCTGATTTACTGTCATATGTGATCCAATTACCGTAATGCATTTGTGTGTCATACATGTGTTTATGTTTTGAAAACCATGTTTCCATGTATAACTTGTCACTGTACATGTCCACGACAGTAGTCATATTTATTAATTACACTTGAACGCCTTGCTTCTTGATAAAGGTCACAGATTCCAAGACGTGCTGACCAGATTTACCAGCAGTAGATAGCTTGACAACAGCTTTATGACTCATTGGCCTCATTAAATAGAAATGTAATTTAAAAAAGCAAACTATCTATTCTGATTTTTTATTGTTAAATTAACATTAACATTTTTATTAAAATATTTGTACTTACGGTCCATATTTGTACAGTGGACCCTTGACTTACAAACTTAATATTTTATCCAAGGGTTTGATGTAAGTCAAGACTTATCTTCTCATAAGAAATAATGATAATACCTATAATGATTTTCGAACCCCCCAAAGCACCCTTTACCTCACCTCTTTATTATACATGTACATTTGGTAGATGCGCATGAAGGAATAATTTGCATGGCTCCACCCACTGTCCAGAGGTGAGGAGTTTTCCCATAACTTTTGGGGTTTGTGATGGAATGGAGCATTTGAATACCTTCTGTTTTCAGAAGGCTTTACTGTGCTATGCAATGCTCGAGTGGAAGGTGGTTATTGTTTGGAAGGAGAGGCCCCTTCCGTAAGCACATCTGGAATCCGGCTCTCTGGTGTCCTTTCTTTTTCTCCTTGGGAGAGTCTGTAGACTTCTGTAGATTGGTGAGATGGTCCAATATGACATGTTGTACTTATTAGTGAGATCGGTCACATGATCACCACTCTCATATTTCTTTACAATCTCCTTTTTCTTTCAAATTGTGATTGCTTTCTTTACAGTATCTTTCTTGCTTCCATCTATTTTGGGGCCACTTTGATGCCCAGTCTGAAATTAAGTCAGAAAACATGCATTTGTGGTCTCAGAGTGCAGCTAACAAATGCTTCTCTGGTCCTGGGGCTTTGTTTACAAACACGCATGCAGAAACACATTCAAGCCTCATCGTTATACTAGTTGTAAGTCAAGTTGGTCTACTAGGTTAGAACTCAAGTTGGTCTTACATCAAGCCAGCTGTAAAAAAAGTGTCCACTGTATGTAAATTGTAATAATAATTTCTTTTTAGTGGTTTCCCCAAGAAAGAAATATTGCAGCAATTGACAATGACAGGGCTTTTTTTATAAACACTTGTTTTTACTATGTCATGGGTTATATACTTATCACAAGATATGAAAAACCATTTACTAGAAAAGACCCAAAGCTCTCAATGATAATTAAGACATAGCTACAAGAGATGGACATATTTTGTTTTTTTTAAATTCTAAGAGCTGATTTCTAAGAGTTTATTGCAAAGCCCCTGAACAAGGTATCATCACCAAAATAGCAGGAGATGTAGAGAAGAAACAAAAAAAAAGTATTGCTCTATGTAGTTTTGTTGTTATTGCATACGTTAGGTTCAAAGTCACGTTGTGGGCTAAATACTCTTGGGAAAATTTTCACTTTGGCACCCCTTGTGCTCTAATAAAGTATTCAGGAAGAAAGTCTAAAGGGAATTCAGCAGCAGGTCAATTGCAAGATAGTTTTTTTTTCTGAAGTAAATACATTGTCAATAGTACAAAAACTGAGTTGTGTGTTCACGCAAAGTGTCTGACTATAATCTCTGAATTTCCATCTCATTCTATTTAGAGAAAGAGGCTTAGTGAGGTACAATATTGTGTAGTGAGGTAATATTATGTATATGCACCTTATGGGTAATAGGACCCATGATTTGTACTCTTTTAACCCTCTGAGCGTTTGCCACGTGGCACGGTTTTTTCATAACCGTGCCACGGGCAATCGCGGTGGAGCTCAATATGCTCCGCCGTGATTGCCTGCTCAGCTCAGGGTTCTAAACATAAGCCCGGCGTCACTGGAGACGCTGGACTTATGCTGAAGAAAGGCGACGCCCCTCCAGTTTGACGGAGGTCTATGGCGCCGCCTACCCCCGCCCCCTTGCGTCACCGGTGACGCGATCGGGGGCGGAACCGACCGCCGTCAGAAGACGGTGAGACCCTGAGCGTGGCTGCAGTTAACTGGGGCTGAGTTTCATGATGCATGAAACTCAGCCCGAGTTAATTCGGGCCAAACGCTCAGAAGGTTAAAGAATTTATCAGAACATTGGTCAAGAAAATTGTGTTAATAAAGATTTTTAAGTAATTCCTTGTGTGACTTGATGTACCTGTAACGCCAATCCTTTAGTTTTTAGGTTTTCGGGGGGGGAGGGGGGACCAAAATTCAGGGCAAAAAATTCTTAGCAACACAATGAAACAATATTGTGCATGTATACAATGATTTGGGACAGTGATGATCAATTTCCATCAAATACATGTTTGGACCAGTTACTCAAATCTCAAATCACCCATCCCAATGTAGCTATGGCTTCACACAGAAAAGCACAGGTAATTAAGCATTGAATGTATATGATTGGATTTTAAATATGTTAATACTTCAATCAAACTTCCATCAAACTTTTATTATTGTTTTCATATTTGTTCTTTGACTCTTTATTTATTTTTAGATTGTTCTTATTCTGTATTTTTCTAATTCTGTGAGGTTGAGAATGACCTTAGGAAAGCGATGAATTTCTTTTCTTGTGTGTGTGTTGTGTTTGTTGAAATAACTGCATATTGAATGTCACCATAGTAAATGAGGTAGCAAAAACTTGAGTTCCTTGTATTTCTTCCTCACAGTTCAATGTTCTCTTGATCCTTCCGATAATACTTTGTTTCAGATGTATTTACTTGTAGATGATAATATAAAATTTCAAACTGTAAAGTGTAGGGACACAATCTGGATTTTAGTAGCATTGCAATTTAAAGGGCTATTTAAAAGCGTGGTTAAACTGGCAAAAGACAGAGTGAAATTGTCTAACTGATTCTGAAACCAAAAGAAAGGTATAGGATCATACCACATATATTTGGAATAATTAAGCATATCTAAGGAGAATATTCTTTTTCCTTTGATATACTGCTATATTGACCAATGGTGATGGCCGAACTTCAGCCAGGTCTGTTCGGAGGGGGAATTTGAATCAGGAAAACCGGAAGTGACCTCAGTGATGTCACTTTCGGTACCTGGAACACATAGTTCCTGGTTCCGATTACCGGATGTAATGTGATTGTCGCCACTTCTGGTTTTCGGAGCCGATTTTTCCCTAGAAGACCGGGTTCTCTACCCGGTCTCTAGTGAAAAGATTCTTCCTCTGGCCGGATCGTTCTTCTCATGATCTGGCCAGCGGAAGAATAATAAACTTCTTCCCACTGGCAAACAGGGCGGGTCGAACATGTTCGCGGACAGTATGGCCATAACTATTGACCAATTAACATCATGCTGAAATTCCATATATACATCGTTAGTGGTCTAATCCCTATACTGTTATGCCACTGTTATGCTTACAAATTGCAACAATTTCAATAGCACTTTCTTGCCAAAGTATGTACTTAGAAAAATTTTACACTAAAGTAAAATTATGTTAAAAAAAG
>CM070035.1:150635005-150675825 GCA_036250615.1 Ptychadena robeensis | reverse complement strand
TGCTGAAACCTGATTCATCAATATGTTGGTTGCAGACTAAGGCTATGTCCCCACTAGTGATCTCCCGCGATTCTAATTGCAGGGGGGTGTGATTGCTAGCGATTTTTATGGCAAGCAATCGGGGGCGATCCAATAGTCCCTGATCACGCCTATATAGAATGAATGGGGATGTGTTCAAAAATCGCTTTCATTCCTGTCTATGGATGAGATCAGGGGAGATCAGATGCCACTCCCCTCAGCCCATGATCAAAAACGAGGCGAGCCGTGTGTTAGATCGCAGACCGCACCGCAGCCACGCCCAATGGTGGCTGTGAGAAAGAGCCCATTGAAATGCATCACCCACTATTAAAATCACAGGTGATCGCAAACGATCACCAAACTGGTCTTGTTGGCACATGTAGAGCCCTATGTTGTGTTTGTATTCAACTATAATTTCTGGGAAGCTATCTATGGCTTAATAGTCTTCTTCGTCTCATGTGGTTTGACATATGAACTTCCTTGTTGCTGGAGTTTATCTACCTCTAATAGTCAGGTATTTTTAAATCTCTTCAACTAAGGTACCCAATTCTTCTTTAGTCAAGAACGGGTCAATGATTGGCTGACTCTACTCAGACAGCACAACAAAGACTCTGGTTTACATAGGGCCCACCTTAGGGATGTCCAATAAAAAATGGAATTGAGTCAGCAAATGAGGAACCCAACCATAGCAAGAGAAGAGGTAAGTATTTTTTATTTATAGGGAAGCCATGAGTTATACAGGCAAGCCTAAGCAATTCTCCAAACTTAACCTTGTAATTAGTCCAAACATTTCTTTAAGAAACCCCTTTTAAGACAATTACTTGGATGCAAATAATTTACATAAAATTAATCATTCAACATTTAGGGGTTTTTTTTTGGAGGGGGGGGGGGGTTATTTAAGCAGATTTATTTATTATAGTCTCTCCTATATTGATTCCTCAAGGGCACCAATTTCTAATATTCATTTGACAGTTTACAGATCTAGCGAAGCTGGGCTACCGAGGAAAAAATTATAAATAATGGCTTTATATCTACTGTTGTCAAACTTATTTGCACATTTTAAAAATAAATATTTAGCTGCACATTTTTTTGGACGTTGCAGGCAGGTAGATTTTCAAACATCTGTCTCAAGGCATGAAGGTGAGGAAACATTCGGGAGGGAGATTGATGATGTTGAAAATCTACAATATGCTGAAGTGTTGAAGTTTTTAGAGCATAACGGTGCTGATTCATAAGTGTAACTGCGAAAAGAACTGTACAATGTGTTGATAACAATATTTAGCCGAGTCTAAAATGTATAAAACTAGATAGCTTGTGGTATCTCCTGGCTTTCTTTTCTCTTTTTTCTATTAAATATATATATACAGTATCTCACAAAAATTTGTATACCCCTGACATTGTGGTAAAACGTTTATAATATATTTTCATGGGACCAAAAATATATCACACTCTAATACAATGTAAAGTAGTCAATATGCCGATTGTAGAAAGGTATACATTTGCTGTTCCCTCAAAATAACTCAATACTACTGGAGTGAGGATTCGGAAACCTGGGTTCCGGAACCGCAAAGGGGTGGGGATCTCCATAGACCTCCATGTTAATGGAAGAGGCGGCAGTTTCTCAGCCCATATCACCGATATCATTGATGGCGCCGGTGACATAGACAGGGGCGGGGGGAAATTGGTAAATTAAAGCAGAGTACTATGTATTGCCTGTACCACCCGTACCATGCAACTAAACGCTAGGGAGGTAAAACCTCTGATAACAATAGAGAGTACACTGCATTACTTTTGCCAAAAGTACGAGAAATATTGCTGACCTCAGCCCAGTAGGAGGAGCCATACATATTATTAATTGATTCCCCATCAGCCAAATGGTCATCCAGAACCTCAGATGTATAGTGCAAATTAAGCCCAATTGTACAAAGCCAAACTTAATAGCATCTGTCCTGCTTCTACACATGTCTCATGGTTGAGTTCATGATAGACTGGGCTTAGACAATGTGAGTTAAAAAATAGGTGATCATTATTATTTCGAAAAGACTTAGAATGCCTAGTAATGGAAAATAACTACTGTAGTAGGGGATCTCTTCCCTTGCAGTTGTGTATTGCCGCAAAAAATATATAATTCATAATTTCCTGTTTTAATGATCTTTCCATTTTTGTTTTTTTGCTTCAGGAAATGTATCTCATGAAGGCTGATTCACACCGCTAAATGAAAAGCTGTTCCTTAACACCTCTTGTTTATTCTTTGACTTAGAATGGAATTATTTCAGCAGAGGCAAAGTTGCAGAATGATAAACCATTCATAAATATTTAAACTGTGTAGCACTTTTGACATGACCATGGTTAAAGCAAACAGATGGCAAGTGTTGGTTCTATGGAATTATGATTACTTTTTTTTCCACTTTAAGCCCGCAGAACATTTAATGTCATGTTAATCAACTGTTTCCTTTAACCTTATCCTGCAGCTTGTTTGGCAGAAAGTCAATCAGCATGATCTGAAGGTTACCTCATTGTCAAGAATTGATGAGGAGTTTAGTGAGATGAGGACATGACTCAAATGTTGTCTGCGTGTGTCAGAAGTAGCTGTTCTAGTCTGAATATTTGTTAAAACAATACTGCATGAGATTCATAAGCCACACTAAGGGTAATGCACATGGTATTCATATGGAACACAGGTTCTCATTTAAAAGAGACCTTCAAGAATATTTTTTGTGTTCCTCAAAGACCAGGCCACCCTGAACAGATATTAGCAATTTTTGTAAGATGCTGGTGAATTGATGCACCCATCAGAGGCTTCCTCAACTGGACTAATGAGCCCTATGCAGAACATATTGTGAGGGGTTCCATGTTCCCTGTAGCAATATAGTTTAATTTAATGCAAAGTTGCCTATATAATAACATGAACATGTATATAACATAACAGACATATAACATGAAAAAGTGTCATACACTCAAAAAACTCCCAAAAAAGGTGAGGTAATATTGAATTATTGTGTATAAATAAAGTAACATTAACAAGTAATTTGTTACTGAGGTTATTGTGAAAAATGGGAGGTGGTGTAGCGTACAGTTTTTTTTCTCTTTAACTTGCCGATGCTGAGGCAGACTCCATTAAGGTGCTACCTTTAAAATCCATAAATGTTACTCCCTACGACTCCATTGGGGAGATTTACCCCCAGCTACTGAAACTGGTGCTATATTAGTTACCATTACCAAATGAATAGATTTGTATTAGTTTAATCCTGGAACAACTTGTCTATGTGAGACAGTGGTTTCTAACCTGGGGTCGCACCACCAATGGTGTAGAAGAGGTATTGACACCCTGTGTTCTGCAGCCTCTGACAAAGAGAGGCTGCAAGCTTAGCCCTGTGCTCCCCCTGCTTTCTCTCCGTAAAGCACAGTCCAGCTCAGGCTGACAAATCTCCCTGAAAGTGGTAATCCTGAGCTTAAACAAAAGCACACTGGTTGTGAAATGAAAAATGGCACTATCTGACTTAATTCAGTTAATTGCAAAGCCCCTACATATGGTTTCATCCCCACAATTGCTGGAAATATAAAGAAAAGTTGTATGCATGCAAGTTAGGAGGGATGTTACCCCAGGGTAGGGTTGTTGTTACGTCACTTACGGAAAAATGTATTTTAATGCGTATATGCGAGTAGGAATTGGGATTGGGTGGCCTGGTTTGGACACAGGAATTAAGGTTGGAAACCACTACTGTAAGGGATGTCTTTAACTTTCAATAGTGTCCTCCTATTTCCTGTTGCGGCTGTGGGATAAGAAGTCATGCGTTTCTGCATACGGTATATACAAAAATGCACAAGTTTTTCACATTACAACTGTGTTTGTGTTTTGCATTTGTGTTTTTGAACAAATCAATGCAACACATTTAGTGTGAATGGTAACATTTGTTTTCTATAAAGAAAAGCAGTACTCTAAAAATGCATGCCTTTATAAAAACGTGACGCAACGCATATAGTGTGAAAGGGCCCTTAAGGTTTGCACCTCAGTTTTATGACTGGCACAACCAGAATGATGAGGTGAAAAAACAGTATGCCTTAACCTAGAACTAAATTAGATTCTTCCAGAGGACATGGCAACCAGTGGCAACAATCGCAAATAACACAAAAAATTTTTTACTCTCCTGAAGCCGCTTGCAGTTTCTTATAAGACCATAGACCCCAATTTAGGAACCATTGTTGCTGGCACTTAGGCACCAATTGACACAGCAATCATGAATCCAGTGCCAAGCGCACATAGTCCATTGCTAATTGTCCTCTACACCCTAGTTGCTTGTCCAGTAAGCATAAATTAGGCTGGGTTGGCATGAAGTCTGTAAACTCCTGATCTTTTTACATGTTCTGGGTAAAGCTGGGCATAGACGGGTCATTTTCCCGTCGACTGCCTAGCCGACCGACCTGGTGTGATGACGTCATCACGCACGGCCGCTAGTGCAGAGAATTGGCCGGGCACCCTTTGTTTAGCAGCCATTACTTTGGATGGGGACTACCATCACGATACGAACTAATAGGATCGGCTGTGAATTTACTGGAGTGTCGGATCACCAACATGCGGCAGATTTCTGGTCAATATGACCAGGGGGCGCACCCGATTCTCTGCCGATATGACCGCCGATCGATTGCGGGAACGCGCACATCTATGCCCGGCTTTAGAAATTTTAAATGAAGGCAATTGATCAACCTGACAGCCATACAATGAACCTTTTTAAGAAGGAGAATTAATTAGTAGAAGGCTAAATATTGCTCTAGAATTTAGAATTGCAGTTCGAACACTATTTAGGAACATAGTCTAAAATCTACACATTTTTCGAAGCCCAAAAGAAAAGCCATAGGATTTATCAAATCATGATAGTATCCCTTGTTAAAATCTATTCATTTCATTTATTTCTTTTAACCTAATAATATGAAATCTTCTGTCCTGAATTGAACTTTTCAAAAACATAAAGTCAGCTTGCCAAGCTAATTAAGTGTATATTTTAGCATTCTAATTTAAAAATGCCCCCAAAAATGTCACCGTAGTCTGAAGAGCTGCAGAATGTCTTATTATGTTGCCATTTTGGTTTAATCAAAAATGAAGAAGTTTTCTGTGTCGCTCTAAACTAAGCTTCAATTTTTATCCTCTCATTGGATATTAGACACTTTATTAGAGAACAAAGTTCTGGATGTGTGAATTGATAGCTGAGAATAACTTGAATCACTGTTTTATCTGACTTCTGTTATAATAGCATTGATGTGTGACGTAACCATGAGTTGGATGGAGGCAGACGGTCAATGTCTAAAATCACCAAATGAAATGAGAACGGGTATGTGCGTAAATCTCTGGCCGATGCCATGTGTCTAGCTTGGTCGCAGTTTCTCTATGGTTTCCCTGCTGTTTACATGTGGATTTGCTGCGTTCATTTACTTATTTTTGTCCATTGCTGTCAATGGACAAAAAAATGCACCAAAACAGCATCCGATCCGCATCCATTGATTTCAATGGATGTGGACAGGTGGGTTGGATGCGGTTGTGGTGCGGTGCTGCTTAAAAAATGTGGTAAGTTTTTTTTCACCCAAACTGCGGCAGTGGAGACAGGCTCACTGGGGGAAATGGGAGCAGTTCAGGTGCGGCTAAAAAAGTGCACCTCATGGGCTCCCAAACCGCTGGATTTTTTTTATTTTCCTTGTCTTATAAACGTGGCCAATTTCATAGTAAGGGACTGTTTCTAATGGATTGCAGGAAAGCTTAACAGACGTTTTAATCATTTGCACCTCAACTATTAACTACTACTATTTAAAACTAAACATAAAGTCTTTGACATACTTTTACACCAATTCTAACAAGTATTCTACACTAACATTAACTAACACAAATTAGTAATCATTATATGAATATTGATATCACTGTGTACTTATGCTTATTAATTGTTGTGTCTTGGTATAAGTGATCATATGTGAATGGGGGGGAAGCCATATTTACTATATCAAACTTAGTCACTGCTCTTTCAAACTCGGGTCCAGAGGCCAAATCTAACGTGCGGTTAACCTGCAATATTCAAATATATTTGGCCTCCGAGATTGTTTTTAAACTAAAATAAATCATAGATGTGTCTATTATTTGATGTTTGATATTTCATGTGTTTGTTTCAGATTCAATGTTTAAGCAAAACGTTTGTTTCTATATGAAAGGTTCATCTTTATATCTAAGTTGAGAGTAAAACCTCTTCACTTGTAGATTTAAAAAAAAATATATATAAGGTTGGCCCTTGACTTCGTCCAAGTTTTTAGTTTTGGCCCCCTGCGTGTAAGAGTTTGACACCTATACTCTAGACAAATTATTTTGGTTTATCCTTGCAAGTCTTATGTAATGATTAACCAAATCACCCACTTAGCTTTGCACTCATGGGCCAACTATGTACACTTTGCAGACCTGATGCGGACTGACAGCAGCAAAGCCTCAAAGGGCCAGGCCAGGGGTCGGCAACCTTTATTATGAAATGAGCAATTTTGGACCCACTTTTACTTCACAAAAATAAAGCTGTCAAACATAACACATTCCCACTAAAGGGTGCTAAGGTACCGCATAACACACTGCTGAACACATTTTTTGCACTCATTTCCTGCAGAACCTTCGCTCACATAATCAAATCCCCTCTCCTCAATGGGGGGTAGCAAGGAGCCACAGCTGTTTCAGCGGCCGGTAACCTTTGCTGCTGGAACACTCTCTCTTCCTTCCAGTATAAGTTCTGATGGAAAGGAAGAGGCTTGCTGGCAGTCAGAGAACCAAAACAATGGGGCTAAAGAGCCGCAAAGGCTGTGCTTTTGGGTTCATGTCCGGTACTATATTAGTACAGTAAAAATTTTATACTTGCAAGACTATTGACTCATCACTATTGACCTAAGAAAAACTATATTGGTCTATGTCACATGTGGTTATAAATACAAATCCAAACCATTTTACAAGTGTTACAGGGACATGTTTTAACAGAAATATGGGGGTCAAAACAAAAAACATGACTTTATATATGTATAAACTTGACAAGTCCGCATTCATACCTAAAATAAAAAAAATTAACTGGATGAAGGCTTTATTGTTACACTGTTACTGTTGAAATAGGAGTACCAATAAAGAACTAATAATAACCTTTTCTCTACTATAGTTTGTTGTGTTCCAGTTCTCCACTAGATGATCTTTATATTGCAATGAGAAACAATGAAGCTGGGATGCTGCCACAGAGTATAAATTAATTCAGAGGAACTACAATTCACAGAAATGTCAAGAAAGTGCCACAACTTTATTCCGTATATCAGATTATTTCTGGCAGCTTTTCAAATGAATGTCTTGATCTCCAGCTAAGATGACTTCACCTAAAATTTCACATTAGGATTTAGCTCTGAATGTGATCCTTGGGTGAAAAGAGGATTCAACGTCACAATAAATCGTACACTGATAAGAGGATTTATGACACAGAGCTGCCACAATTTACAGAGAAACAGAGATAAACACTGGGGGACTAACATAGAATTGATGGTTTAAAAGAGACATCAAGTAGCCATTTTATAATAATTCACTGCAATAATTTAAGGAAATATTTCTTGATTCTGCATTATCACATAAAGAGGATGTGTGATCTATAGGAACCGACTATATATTTTTTGTACTATCTCTATGTAATTTAGACAATAAAAAATGTTGATTGCCTGGCAGAAAACGTGGGCGATTTTTGAACGTGACCGTGGCACAATTGCAGACGATTTTGCACGTCATCACGAGCAATTTTGGGACAGGATTTTTTTAGGTCTGGTTTCTTAAGCAGGGAATTCTGGGTTTGAGGAAGCTGCATGTTCATTGTCATATTCCTGGATCCCAATAATGGAGCTGCAAAAATTCCTAAAAATCGCACCTGATCGTTGCTGCTCATCACTAGTGGCATAAGGACATTACTTGAACTGAGTATAAGCCTCTTGCAGTTCCTATACACAAGTAATTGATTGTTCGGCTATATTCACAGGGGTGGTCTAAAATGAGTTGTTTATTACTGGCCAAAAACCTTATGGCTTGTTTACACTGTTAAAAATCACCCAATAAATGAGCGATTACTGCAACTGCCCAGAGAACGTGTCATGAGGCATCGACCAGTGGGTTTTCGTACTTTTGTGCAAGACCTGTCATGAGGGCATTATCTAAATGCCATCCAAGGGCTTGCACCAGGCTTTTTCCAGGCGACTGTCCATAGAACTAAAGAATCCACGGAATCTATTTTTTAAATATGTGGGTTCTGATTCTGGCCATCAGGCAGAGTATACTTTAAGCCAAAAGGTTTTGGCTGATATTCCTTTCTATCCCCACCCTGCCAATCATATGCCCTCTACCTATTGAATTATTTGTTTCCCAACCTCTTAGAACAGTGGTTCTTAACTCTGGTCCTCAGGCATCCACAACTGTGCATGTTTTGTAAAAACCAAAAACATTCACAGGTGAGGTAATTAGTGTCTCAACAGAGCTCATTAAACCTCGGTGATTTTCTGCAAAACATGTACTGTTGGGGGTCCTGAGGACCGGAGTTGAGAAACACTGTCTTAGAATGTGATGTACATAGCTGCATAATATGCTGGTGGACTATACTAATAAAAGATAATAATGTATGGCTGGATTTTTATGCAAATTTTTTTTATTAAACACTAGCCTATTGACTATACTAGTAACACCCTAGTATCCGAGTGGGGGATGTCAAATAAACAACAAAACAAGTAATGGATTTACCTGGCAGTAGTATTTACCTAAATCTAGCTCCTTGGTTTTCAAAGCTTAAGGGGAACATAGGAAATAATTGTTGCTCTAACATCTCTGCATTCCATTTACACTACAAGTTGACTTAATAGGCCGAGGGTCGGTTTAGTGTAAGGAAATAATCCTTACGTGTGACTCACGTGAAACCACAAGTAGAGTGGCAATTTTAAAAATAGCAGCAACAGCCTAACACCATTCTGAAGTGATTATCAGAGATTGTTTGCTAACACCGAGGAATAATAGTGGTCTATTAAACTGCATATTACAATTGATTGGTGTAGCAATAAAATTTCTGTCGAAGCACAAACAAACGGCATTTGATACTATTTTTTTCCCAGGTGCTAAAATTTGCTTGCCTATACATTATGTGGTGTATTGATCGCATTGATTGGGATATTTGCTGCAGACCGAACAGGGGATGTGGGAATAGAGCTTATAATTGAAAACTCCTGTGGGGACACTTTTAAAATTGCAGTGATTGTCAATAAGCAGTGAATGTTTTGACAAAAACAATGATTTGAAGTGAGTCACTTTTCTTAGTAATATACACCACGCACGGGAAGAAATCGGCTAAATACTTATATGTGGTATATATTGCAGACGATCCTCAGCAGGTGGTGTAATGTTAGCTATACATCATTCTATACAGTGACTGGTGGTGATAAGAAAAGCTTTGGCTTATTCTGTAACATGGGGATGGATCAATGGGCATATAAACATTGCAGTATCCCATTGATATGAGTTTACTGTTGCAGTTTCAGTTACTGTGATTCATTCTTACTGTTTTCTGAAGTATAAGTCTTGGATTTCATTCAAATGATAACTATTCTGTAGGAAAGAGGGTCATTTCACTCATTGACTGTTAGGAACCTAGTTACTCTTCATATTCAGATCAAAACCTGCAATCAGTAATATCTTCTACAGATAGTTTAGAAGGGGTGTCAGACTCCAGGCCAGGGACCAAATGGGGCCCGCTATGTAATTACATTGGCCAGCAACAAAATAGACCTATCCCCTTTATTTTATAAAACATTATTGTTTATCTGGGTTTCCCATCCCTATCTTTAAATTAAAAAAATTTAAATGGTACCCTCCAAATCTGGAAGTTTAAAATGGTCCTTTGGATCTATATTTTCAAATTCCACCAACTTTTATAAAGACCCTCTTTTTGTACAATCTAGTGAGCTTTAATCGCATTTATTGCAAGTCCTTCTTAACATTACTCATTTAAATTTTCTCGGTAAAACCATATTATCCCCTTCTCTAGTGACTCAACAATTGGTGCGTTTACACCTCCCTCTTTTCTGCTTTCCTGGCCCGATGAAGCCCGAATGAAGGGCAAACCTTGTTGGCCATGTACAAATAAATCTGTACAATTAGGATTGCCTACAACTGGGACAAAAAGTGAGTTCTTACAAACAACCCTGGTTAAAGTCTGTTTATGCTATAAATTTCTTTTTTGCAAGATTATTGGGGTTTTTTTTATGAGGAAAATAAATGTAAGATTTTGATTAGTGTGTTCAAATCTTTAAAAAAAAAATTTTTTTAAATAACATTTGGCCAGCAAGATTGTTTTAAAAATTTTCACAACCTCCCTAGCAGTAAACTACACTCGGGTTAGGTTGTTTTACAAACTTGCTTACCTGTCTGCCAGCCTGTGGCAATGCATCTATGCAAAACTTAACAAACCAAGTGAACCATATATATGTAATATAAAAATCTCTCTTCATCTGCTGTTCTTCTTTAAATCTCTACACTGGCTTCCAATTGCCCATAGCATCATGCTTTGAAATTACACCACACCTCCTGCCCAACTGACATCTTCAATCATCTTCAAATACACCCCTAAGTGGCCCCTATGCTCTTCCACAGACCTACTGATGACACCCCACTCATAACATCATCAGGTGTGTCACTTTAAGACTTCTCTAGGGCTGCTTTTACTCTGTGGAACTCTCTCCGTCATCCTATTAGAGTCGATCACACTTTAAACACTTTCAAACAAGGCATGTACAAACAAAATTTATATGCTGGCGTCATATATACACATAAAGGGGTTTCTAAAGTCTATTTCTGTTTGCCTTGTCTTCCATAGCTGCCAAACAACTGTTCAATTTTCTTTACAAAACTTTCAAACAAGGCCTGAAAACCCCCTTCTTCAGCCAGGCCTACCTATCTTCTCATTCATAATATCACCACCTGGCCAGTCCCCCCTCCCCCACCACCTTTTGTATACACTTTTCCACAACCACGTATATTGTAAACCCAATTAGGCAGGGCCCTCTTCTCCTCCTGTGTCATATTCTTGTCCTGTGTTACTTCGTGTTTCCTATACAGTGCTGGGTAATATGTTGGTGCTTATAAAAGCTAATATTAAAGTGGACCTACCACCAGAAAATGATCTATACATGAATGGCACTAGAAGTGCCGATAAGGGGGAGGAATGCATTTAAAAAAATTCCCTCCCTCACTCCCTGGCCCTGCTTACGTATAGCCGCGATCTTGGGACTTTATTGAAAATAAATTGAGGAAAATTCCCATAGAAAAAAAAACCATAGCCAGTGGCAATATTGCACCTGGAGTTAACCGTCAGAAGTCTGTCGAGATAAAAGATTAAATCGCTCATAGGATTCTACAGAACAGCAGATTTTGATATTGAGTGTACATCTGCTTTAATAATATACAAGGTATATGTGCATGTCCATGTTTTAATGTTTTAATCATATCTGTGACTCTCATCATCATTACAAATCTATGATCTATATTAATTGTACCGATTTATAGATACCCAGATCTCGAATTAACCTTATAATACTAAGGGTCTCCATACACCTTTAGATTTCTCTGTCAGATTTCCTTTAGATCTACTTTTGTTTTACCAAAACCATGTAATATGAGGGACTTTCTAAACCATCAAGTCTACCTGTGTTCACTGTGGTCGCAGAGGACCCGGCACTACATATTTGTTGGTAGATCTAAAGGATATCTGACAGAGATCTAAAGGTGTATGGCCAGCTTAATAATTTGTTGTAATGTTCCCTAAACTGTGGGGAAATCCCCAAACAAAAATGGAAATATGACTTTGCAGATGAATGACCCTTTAATGATAATGTATACCCGCTCATCTGGAATACAAAAGCCGCGTACAATGGTTGATTTACACCTCAATATGTACATTATTTCCCTGGACTCATCCTTACATACAGAATAAATTTTCCATAGTTAATTTAGGATAACAGCGGTACTAAAACACATGATATAAAAAACTGTTCTCAGTCTTATTGAAAGCTGCAGAGTGACAATTCCAATGAAAAGTTTTGCAGGAGATATGACCTGCAACCCTGCAAGTTATCTCAGGACTTCAATAAAATTGGAACACTTCATTTGATAATTTCAGCAGATAATAAAATAAATGTTCTTCACTCTGACAGAAAAAAAAACCTTTGCGCCGTCTGACAATTCCAAAATACTGACAGATTTTTGTATTTCATTTTTTTTTGTGTGTTAACTCGTAGATTTGTGTTTAAAGTAAAACTCCACAATTTCCTCCTGATGAAATACATACACAGCAATGATTTTTGGCAAACTTTTTGTTTTCTGCTGATCCTTCTCTTTTTCTTTCTTATTGTTTGCTTCTTAGCATGTTCTTATTTTTTTCTGAGTGGGAAGACTTTTTAATAAAATCACCTAAGCATCCTTAGTAAAAAATGTGCGGAGTCTGCATCCCTCCAGGAAAGGATGAGCATATGATGTACCTCATAATGAATCTTCTACTGCAAGGGATACCTGTAATTTGACTTGTAGTTCAGTGAATGATTCTGAGATGAGAATGGATACTACAATTGGGAAATAGGATTTCTCAAGCATGCCATGTGCAAAATGCCCGTCATAGGGCCGTCATAGTGTAAGAATTTGATCCGTTTTTTGAAAAGTCTGAGCGGCTGCACTTTCAAAACTGCAGGTTATTTTTTAATAACCCTATTTTACAAAATGGCTTGTCTAGTGATAAAATAGTATATCCCTCAGTGGAACTTGTAAGGAATAGAGGGAGTAAGAAAAGAGAAGAAAGTTTTGTTACAGAAATTACTATGGTCTATTAACAATGTAGAGTACACTTGAGTAGCTCTATGCTAGGAGTTTTAGGACATTATTAATGGCTACCAAATGGCAATAATTTATTATGTTGAGCCTAGATGAAGGCTTATAGTGGTAAGAGGAATGAGAGAAAAACCTCAAACTGCTAGAACAGGTCACTCTTGGAGGTGGGTAGGGTATAGTTTGCAATATACTTTTCAGAAGCAGTTCAATGGGTGGGACAACCTTCTTCAACCTTCAGCTCCAATCATGTTACCCCCCCCCCCCCCCCCCTTGATAATTTAACCTTTTTATGCTTGGTAATTATTCAACCTACAGTCATGGAGACCATATGTCAATGCTGACTTCCAGGTCTTATGCTAATGCTGTCTTTAGAATGGCTGTCCATTTTGCAACCATTAATGTTTCTTTTTAAACACAAATGGTCAAGTAACTCTGTCACTTGACCATTTAGAACAGGACCCAATTTTCTCTGGAAGAGCAACAGGTTCTACAGATCATGACTTATCATGTGTAAGTCCCCTGTTGAGCATTGTAGTTCTGTCCACCATCCCCTACCATACTTCAAGACATAGTTGTGATGATGACATCAGGGAACCCTCTTGTTTATTGGGGTTCCAGCATTCAACATAAGCATTAACTTCAGACAGCAGTAGCTCTGTAGCATAGAGATCAGAGGGTTGAGCGTTAAGATAGGTAATATAAAGCTTCCCATTTTGCAGGTTTCCATTTTGTTTTTCTGACCATATGGCACTTTAAACAGGCTAAGACATTGGTGTTGGACTTCATGGTCACTGCTCCGTTACTGAATGGCCCAGATGACCCTTTATCAATGTACAGATACTTTATTTAGAAGATTTAACCTACTATATATATATGTATATATATATATATATATATATTGAAATTGTTTTCAGGGAACTTTACTCTCATACAGCAATCAGAACAAAATGTATTAAGAGAACAGGAAAGTGAAGAATAGATGTCTAGACTTGTTCTTTGATCACTTCTTTTTTGTAGCAGACTTCAATTGTCTTCTAAAGGCACAGCAAAGATCGTCCAGCAGTACAAATCTTGTTCCATGTGAAATAAATAGCCACACAAGCAAAGGAAATGATTACAAGACACATATTTAAGTAGTTATTGTGAATCTTCTGTTTTAACCAGTATTAGGAGACCAGCTCCAATCCATATTATTGCGCCCGTTTTGAAACTTTTAGTTTAGGGCAGAAGGAAGAAATGGCAACAGGTTTTCTTGTTCTTTGCAGCTTCCTGTTGAAATTACATCTTTCTCTTAGGGCAGGAACTTAGTAAACTTTTCCAAAAGGGACACAGAAATGAACAAACTTTTTTTTTTTTTAATAGTAGAAAAAGTTAGAACCTTTATTGATTTTTGTATGACTGTTGGAGATTTCACCTTACTACTTGTATTCAGGCAATGCTGTTGAAACCTCAGACAGAATTTATAACTTGACAGATGGTCTAACCATTCCCCTAGCCTGAAACGTGTTCAGGCTAGTTGTGCATTGACGTTGCACTTCCACTTTTAAAAAGTCTGGATTAAACGCTGCAGCTAGACTCATTTACTCCTCTAACCGCTCTTCATCTGTTGCTTCTCTCTGAATATACTGGCCTCCAATTGTCCAGAGAATCAATTCAAAGTCTTGTATTTTGCTTTTAAATCACTCCACACCCCCTGTCCAACTTAAATCAGCAACCTTGTATATACATATACTGCTAACCACCCCCTCCACTCCTCCACTGACCTACTAAGGACATCCCTACTCATAACATCATCACATGCATGGCTTTAATACTTCTCTATGGCCTCCTCTTATCTCTGGAACTCTCTCCCTCACCCCATTAGACTTTCTCACACTTTTAACACTTTCAAACAAGCCCTGAAAATCCTTTCCAGTTTGGCCTACTAATTTTCATCCTTTATATCATCACCAACCTGCCAGTCCCATCCCCCCTACCTATTGTATACACTGTTCCCCCACCTCTTAAGGTGCCCATGCACGTGCCGATTTTTTTAAGATTAACAAAAAAAGTAAAATTTTTTTGCTCGATTGGACCTTTTATAGATTATTTGTAATTCGTTTGTTCAAGGTTAAAGTAGTCGATATGGGACTGAATCTCAATCGGAACTGTATCGGACATGTCCGTCAATTTTACTTACGTTATTACGTTATTAGTCAAGACATGAATTTTAACAACCGATCGAGGAAGCATTCAAGGCATTCCTACCACTATAACAATTCGGCTCGATGATAAACAGAGATCCATTGATTACTCATCGTGTTGTACATGTATAAAAAGATCGAAGTTCAACTTCAAAAGTTCAAAAATCTAACTATTCAATCGAATCAAATATCGATTCTTTTGAAACCTTTACATGTAGGTTAAGGTTATAAGCTTGATTTTACAGGTTCCTCTTTGTCTCCTGTGTCAAAGTTTAGACTTTTATATAAGCTTGTGCTGCCTTTCAACCCTTATTAAATGTACAGCGCTGGGTAAATGTGCTTTATAAATAAAAGTAAATAAATACATTTTTTTTACTATCAGTATATAAAAAATATCTACTGGTTTCAAAGGACAACAATGGCTGATAATACCACCAGTACACAGCTTGTGTATGGGTACCTCAATCTGGACCTATCGTTAAAAATGATAAGGTACGCGGTATCATAAAACTACGTAACCAATCAGTATTTTATTGGTTGGTACAGATTACTGAACGTTACTTTTTGCTTTATAAACTAAGCCCTAAAGAGCTCTAAACCAGACCAAGTCATATTAATCAAGTAGCCCCTTCTCCACTTCCTTGTCTAGCTCAATGGCAGACGGCCACAAATCAACCAGCCAAACATAAAAGTAAGAAAATAAAAATAGATCAAATTCTCTTTCCCTCTGTTGTTTATAGTTTTCACCAAACCTTCAATCTATCTGAGATATTTCAGAAAGGCGCTTATAATTTATCCTTCCGCTCTAATAGAGCTTAGTCACCGGTTATATTTTTTACATTAAATTCAATATAATGAAAACAAAGGCTGATAGCATGATGGGTTAGGGAAGGCCGCTAACCACCAACACAAAGCTATGTACATATCAGTATTTTAACATGTATGCAATGTATGTATCTATGTATGTAAACTCAGTACGCTAAATATTGTGTGAACCTCAACTTTAACTTCCCTGCCAATATAATTTCCCTTTTTAAATTGGTATGGAAATGAAAACTGATTACAATGTAATCTGTTTAAATTTCCCTTCTGCTCTAGCTTCCCTCTGTGTACATTCCCAAATCATCAATGATGGGGGGGGGGGGGGGGGGGGGGGGGGGGGGGGTGAGGACTTGGGACACCTCTGTTAGTCTGGCAATGCAGAAGAATTTCATGGGAACCCCCCATGTATCCAGCATAAAGACCCCTGTGGAAGACACCACCAACTTGCCTGGAACAGGCAGGCACCCAAATTTGGATTAGGATTACCACTTTTTAAATGTACCTCAAGCCACACTTTGGATTACTGCCAGTAAGGTTAAATGGTGACCTATTAGATACCTCTCTAGACTAATAGTGCCAATACATTGGTCGATACCCATTCAATCGATGAACCCTTGAGAGCAGTGTAATAACATCGCCTTGAACATTTGTTGATTGAACGGCGCATCTATGCGCAACACTTCGACCAATCCATTCCCGGTAGATATTTGGATGGGGACCCTGGTAATGGCAATCAAACAGGAACTTACCAACATGTTGGTTTCCTGTTCAATTGAGCTTTCAATCCCAATTAATCAATTCCGCTGGAAGAAATGGTGGCTGGGTTCATTTCCCGAACAATTGAGCAGGGTGATCAATTTCTTGGGAATAAACTGAAAAATCGACCTGCGTATGCCTACCATATTATTTTATTGTTAAATGTCTTGTATCTGTGAACATCTAGCACTATTTGGAGATGTGTAACATTTTAATAAATTAATGTACCTATGCAGGTTCTAACCATGCATGGGTGTTTATGAGGCTGATGTGTGTATGGATGGGATCTTGAATTAAATGTTGCTACTGTTAATAATACTAATACATTTACTACCATTTAAGTTGGTAGTGCTCCTATATGATAGTAGTGACAGATGGCTCCTATGGACATATCAGGAGTTAGTGATGGCCGAACTGTCTGCAAGGCGCTTTTCTTCTCCTGGTGAACAGTACGTGTGTTCGACAGAGAGAAAAAGATTATTCTTCTTCCGCCGGCTGGATCAGGAGCAGCAAGATCCGGCCAGTGTAAGACTTCCTGACGTGATGTCACTTCCAGTGTAGACGATGGTTGAAAAAGAGTTCTTCTCGAAACGCGTCCCATTGTTCCTATTGAGCCCCCCAGTATCTGTAAGCAGGAAGTGATCTCTTCTCCCCCACCAGGAAGTGAGGTCCTCCTGGATAGCACATGGCCCTGAGAGAGCCAGCCTTGTAAACCTCTCTCAATGTGAGTATCTGGTCTGTTGTTTTGTCTCATTTTGTTCCATTTGTTTTACCTTATCCTTTTCCACATTTTTTAACCATCTGTTGTACTAGGTTGTGCGCCTCTGTCCTTGTTCTTATTTGACGATTTTTTCTACACCCATCATCAAAAGCTCTCTTCCTCTTCCCGTTATGATAAGATCCCAGGCGAGGACACATCAGCGGAGAATCGGCAGACAGGTTAGTTCCTATGCAGGTTTTGGGGGCTGCATGTGGAGGACTGAAGGGGTTGCATGGTTGGGCACCTGGGCACTAGAGCATCAGCTTCTACTCACAGACTCCCTAAACCAGCATTGTATTTGTTTTTCACATGCAAAGAAAACTGACACGCTTATTTTAACATTGTTATTAAAGAGTTAGAAATCATTGCAGCAATTTCAGTCACTGTGTAAAATGTTCACCCAAAAAGCAATGGAAAAAGAATCATTAACATATTTTTCTAAGTGGCTTTAAGTGTGGTCTATTTTTGTATCGCAAGTACGAGATGACTGTCGGTCAGTTCAACAGTTCCTACCGAGCTGTTTAATTAGTGTGTAAATAATGAATATAGTCCCATGAAGATAATATGAATAATGCATAGCCAGTATTTCTATCTTTATCTGCTGAAATTATTCTGCTAGTTTGGTCATTCAACATTCTTTGGTGGAAAGACTGGCATTTCCCTCAAACGGTATGATAATAACTTTTCATTTCAAAGGTATTCTATAATTATGTATATGTTTCTATGCCAGAGAGTTCACAGATATCACGAGGATCAATGCATTCTAATGTGCACACAGCTTATTGGATATAATGAAAACTGGCCCTATATGAAAATGAAAGCTGAAATGTCAGCACTAAGCAGTAGTAACTGTGTTATTGAGGTTAATACATAAAAAGTCATACAGGGAAACTGAAGTTATTTGAATAAGAAAAGTACATTTCACCATAGAAAATAAAAAGATTGTTCGACATGTGCAAAAGTACTGCCAGTAGGGAACTGGTTTAAGAGTTTAGATGTAATGGATATTCTTAAATTAGTTTTATATCCTCTAATGATTACCGTATTTTCTGGACTATAAGACGCACTTTTCACCCCCCAAAATCAGGGGGAAAAAGTGCCTCCGTCTCATGGTACGAATGCCCGACCTTGGCTTCCCGCCAGCTCTCCCAGCAAGGAGATTAGCCAGGGTGCTGTCAAGATGACAGATGCCGGCCAGTGTCCGGATCTCCCATCTGAACTGTATAATTGCTTATACCAACAGAGCCTTGAAATGATATCTATTCCTTTCTCCATGTCTGTGAAAACTGCAATCACTCTGCAGCTCCCACGAACACAGGCAGCCAGAGAGGAGACTGTGCAGCTGTTATCCCCCAGCCCCCCCCCCCTCCTCCCAGTCAGTGAGGAAGATGACGTTGTGCTGTGATAGTACTGCTGCTAGTGACATCTACTGGCTGATTTGATATTGCATTCATTTTATCTATTGCATTAACCCAATTGATGTGAAAATTTATTAAAAATTGGCCCTCAATGGCCCCTCAACAAGCAATCCATTTGTTACACTCTAACGTTAGTAATTCGCTTGATGGGACCCTTTTAGGAATGAACGTTTTTTGGAGTGAGCTTACTTTCTAAGTAACCAAAACTCACAATATCAATATCTTTCACTTAGCTCTATGGAAATGCAGGTCGCTGGGTACGACCTTGTTATATTTTATGATGACTTAACTTTTTATGAAAATGTGGGCTTGGTTTGGCCAACTTCACCATAACAGTTGTTATACTGTTCTATTACCCCCCAAGCCCTACTTCCTAGAAGCTATTGTTTCCATGAACGGCATTCATCGTGGTAGCCAAGGAATCTGAAACAGATGTACAGTATGTAAGTTACTTTTATAATAGGCTGTATCTGCGCTATGAACCAGCAGTTCTTGGTATATGGTTGGACAGGAATAATGTACATTACTTCATCCTCTATCCTTGTATTATGGTTAAACTCATTGTGATGGTAGTAAGACATAAAGATCCCTTATATCTCTAGAACCCTCTCCTGCACTGTGATTGCTGCAAACCACACTGGTATATCAGATATAAGAAACATTTCTTGGCAATTACTGTCTTGACATTTTGTTGAACACATCTGCTTCGTTGCAGAAATGGCATTATGCTGGTCTTTTATGATACCAAGCTTTGTAAATACAATTATTTTTCTTTTTATGAAACGATACCATTTTCTACAGATAGTGATTACTAGATCTCCACAGATATCATTTTCATGCACCAAAGCTATTAGTCTTCCAATATTTAGAATATTATATAAACCACCATGATGCCTAAGACAAAGACATCCAACTAAAACCTGCCATTATGTATTATTAGCTATCCAGCAAAAAATAGATCCAACTCATCTCAACTCTAATTTAATGTACAGTGCTGCGTAATATGTTGGTGCAATATAAATAAAAGATAATAATAATATGGCCATATAGGTGTAGGGGTGTAGTAATGTCCGTTAATGTCATTCTGTGAAATTGATGTTCCTGCATATACTGTCCTTATAATCAGTTGAGCTGTTAGAATTTTTTAGAATGTACCTTCTACTGCCCTCCTGTGAGTGGTGCAACATTACATTAAAATGTGATGATATTTAGCCAATCAGCAGGCTGCATGCTCTGATGAGTCATGCAGGGAGTTAATCATTTTTTTGACCTTTTAGACGCGGTATTCGACGTTGATCACGTCCATTCAGTTGAATGGGCTTGTCCCCACTGATGGCCGTGATCGTGCATGGCCACGATTGGACCAGCGGTCAGGATCATGGATCTCTGCGTTCTGATTGTGGTCATGTTTTTTTTTTTTCTGATCACACCCATAGACATGAATGGATGTGATTTCAGATCGGGCGTGGACATGTTTGAAAAAGCACGTCCACTCATTCTCTATGGACACAATTTTTTTTTTAGAATGAGGGCGATTTTTTTAAAAACAATTGCGGGCTAAGATCTCCTGGTCAATCGCACCTGATTGCGTGAGCAATAGCGTGCGATTGGCTGTCTACATGGGAACATAGCCTTAAGTAGAGAGAGAAAAGAAAGAGACAGGAGTGTGTCTCCTGTAAGGGGGGCATACCCGCTGCAGGGCTGCTGCCTTGGTGTCTCATACCCGTAGGCCTCAGGCTTGGGGTCTAGGATGGAAGGTGGCATGGATCTCCCTTCCTAGGAGGAACCCTTGAAGATGCTGGCTGAAAGTGATCTTATTCTGGCCTAGAGGAAGCAATCTATCTCATGGCCATCACCTAAAAGAACCAGTGAGTGGAAGTTAGAGGAGAGTACACACAGGAACCTCTCCAGCTGTCCTGCCTTGTATTCTGGACTTAGAAAACATTAGAACTTCAGTCATCAAGCAGCCAAGTCTGTGAGTAAGATACCAGCAGCATAGTTTATATTGACGGAATCCATCTGAGAGCACTTGGTGATATCCTGGACATTAATGGCAGTTCGAGAAGAGGTTTGTGGGTAATCAATGATCTTCAGGAAATGCGGGCATACTAATGTGACATGGATATTACCGCTACCCTAAGTGGGTCAGTTTCCAGAAAACTACCGCCCTGCCACCCTAAATAAGAACAATAAATCTGAAGTCAGTGTGGAGACCTAGATCAGTGTCAGTGTGGTATCTCTAGATGTAAGGTTTACTTTAATGGTAGCCATGAAGTTTGAAGTTCACATAGGATGTTCCTAAACCATCCAACCACTGACAGTTCTTATGTCTGTGAACAGAACTGGCAATCCCATGTCAATACTGTTTCAATAAATAATCTAAACTGGTTTACAGATTTTTCTGCAACATTGATAAGCCCATTGCCTGAATCTGCTTATAAATATTTGGCTAATAAACACAATTACTATTTTTAGCGAATCCCTTGAGACCTTGAAGGTAAACATAGATCTAATTTATCATTCTGTGCCAAGGTAGAAGTTCAGTACTGACACTGGAAAATTAAGACATTTTGTATTTTAATCCTCCAATTTTGCCGCTCAATGTTATAACTTTCCTTTTCCTTATACCTTTGAGACAGAACTGTGATTTCTGGAAATGTGATGAACTTCATAAGTTTCATACACAACATAGCGCACACTCTATTTCTCTATTCATGTATTATGTATACGCTTTTCCTATACTGTCAGAAGGAATATCATATTGTAGCTGAACTTCCATTGTATGTCATAGTCAATATGTGAAATACCGGCGGTTTCTGCGGCTAATGAGGTTCATATAACATGTTAACTTGTTTTATCTTGGCATACACGATTCCAGGAAAGCATGTGCGATGCAAATATTTTTTATCTATTTCATTCCTGGAAATGTCTGCAGTTAAAGAGTGGAATCTGTGGATAGATTTATAGAATTAATGAGTTCGGCCAGATTTTGTCCACTGTGCTTCATCTTACCCACAATATGTTGCCTGAAGTGTACCCGAGCATTCCAGTATAAAACATTTATTTCTGTGGGACAGGTTTCAAGATTATCAGAACAACAAAACAACAACCTTACGATAGGTATGAGGAAGGTGCTATCTTTCTTTGCAGAGGTTTGAGGCCCAATATTCCACTTTCCACCTCTTCCATATCGCCATATGAACTTTACAAGACCTCTAAAGGCATCCTGTGATATGTGGCACTAAGACTTTAGCAGAAGTATTGTAATTCCCCTAATAAGGTGTTTTTTCAAGAGACAAAAGATGCACACTGACCTTGCTACACTATTGTGCTGCAGTAGTTTTCTATGGGATGGGACCACACGGGCCATGAGTAGTGATTGCCTAGTTCAATGATTGTCTTCCCTTTGACCACCCTTCGTAGGTGCAAGTTACTGCATACCAGAGACACCCCCAAAATACCAAGGTTTTTGGAAAAGGTTGATCTAATTGCCAAACCATCATAATTTGCTCTCGCACAGCTGATAATTTCTAAACATTCTTTCTGTTTGCAGCTCATCACTGTCATTGTTCACTTGCTTAGTATTATATCTCACCCCCTGTAAGTTTTCCATTGCCATTGTATGAATACAATCAAAACATATTCACTTTACCTGGTTCAAAGATTGAGGATCCCTATAGAGCCTGCATAGGGATCAGAATGTGACTTACACCATGTGACTGGTAAAGATGGTCAAATTTTTTCAACTTGCTGATTTTGTGAGTAAATTTCAAAGCCCCTGAATATGCCATAATCATCAAAATTGCTTGAGATGTAGAGAAGTAGGGCTGTGGGAACATTTAATAAAAATAAGTATTGCTCTAGAACATGTAATTTTTGCCTAAATGAAGTTCAATGTGGAAGTAGACATTTTGACTTAAGAAATTTTGACTTGACTTTGAACTTCAAAACTGAACTGCAAAACTACTTGTGTTTAGTATTTTTTTTTTTAGTATACCCTGGACCCTTCTCTACATCTCCTGCAAGTTTGGTCATGATAACTATTCTCAGGGGCTTTGCAATTCATATCTAGTATAAACTACAAATTTGTCCATTCATACTTGAGGCCTTTATTCCTGGAGGCTGGTGGTAGTAGTAGTGGGAGTAGAAAGAAGGCAAGCATGGGTTGCTCAGAAGCCTGTTGCTTTTTTAATGTGGGCAGCTTCATTTTAAGGAAGTGTTAAGCTTGAATATTCGAATGTTGAATACTTTTTGCGAATATCGGCAATTCGAGAATTCGAGAATATGTCAGCAGATATTTGCAATTTCAAATATTTTCAGTATGGCCATGTATTGCGAAAATCATATTCGCATTGCAAACATAGCATGTGACCATTCATTTCGAAGATTTTGACAATAATTTTTGCAATACATGGACATACCGCAAATATTCAAATTTATGAATATCGAATAGAATATTAGTATAATTATCGCAAATTCGAATATTGCCTATGCCGCTCATCACTGTTGCTCACAGATATGATTTTCCCTTTCAATTGAATATATTGTAAATAAAAGGGTTGAGCCTAGATAGTTGACGTCAACCACAGAAAATTTTCTTTCAGATACATTTAATACCAGTAATAGTGTTGCCTCAGATAGCAGCAAAGCCCCTAATAATTAAAGAAGAGAATTAAAAGATGATGAATATGAAGGCTTTGCTGCAGCAAAAAAAATGATGTTTTTATATGTAGGAAAAGGCCCAACACTTCCACTTTATAGTAGTTTCAGATCTAAATATTACAGCAGGCCTGGTGTGAACATATGGCTTAAACCGGCGCTACAGCCAAAAAGTTATAACATTATTTTATTCACTGCAATGGTTATGACTGCCAAGTGGGAAATATGGGAAATGCTATATGATGCTTTGATGTTTTTCTTCTGATAAACAATACACTTGTCAACTGTGCAGCATACTTATACAGTATCTGTTAAAGGGAGCCCTATAGTTTCTACATATGTTTCCTGCAACATCCATTCAGGAACATGAGTCCATGGATGATTGTGGGCCTCAACAAGAAAAATGAGGTAGGCTAAAAAAAAAAAAACAGTTTTTGCGGCTATGGTGTATCGCTGAATTGAAAGCACATTTTAGAAATCTATTTTTACAGGAGAATAACAAAAGGGTGCATCATGATCTTAGATATGTGTTGATGTGTATTGGCACCTAACAACCTCAGACACCTCTAGTCAATAGCTGTTTGGAGATAACCCAACATTCCTGGTTCAAATGAACTGTTCTTCCAGGTCAAAGCTTGACCCGATATTTCGACAGAGCATAAACACAACTCTGCTTTTCTTCCTATTAATTTGAATTGAAATGTATTGAAGCTTTAGCAATAAAAATTACATTGGCTTTCTTCCAATAAAAAATGCAGTCACTATATTTGATGATTTCAAGATGGGAATTCAAAAGGTTTTTTAAAGTTCTAAGAAGTATGTTTGTGGGAAATGTGATCTTTTCTTTTGATATGAATTGTTACTTTGATTCTTATGTAAAAAAAAAAAAAAAATATATATATATATATATATATATATATATATATATGTTTTTAGAAGATTGTTTGAGGCGTACAGTACAACTCTTTAGACTTGATTTGTACTTGGCTATAAGTTTCCTTTTCTGATCAGGTGGGTATATAGAGACTATATTTGTGTTTACTGTACCATGAAACATTGCACAGATGCATAACACTTAGCCCTGCCTTGCTGGTCTAAAAAAATCCAAAGGCAAAGCTAGGCCTGAGTTAATTCAATTTCCTAAGCATCATGGCAGCATGCTGCCATTAGATTTGCCATTAAAGGAAAACTACATAAAGCTAAGTATTTTCCTGTTTCCTGAGCATCATGACAGCATACCAAGGAACTCCTACTGGTATGTTGCCAGTGGACATGCCAGGAAAAGAAAATTAAGGTAAAGTAGGTATTAGATGTGCCTGTTTGTTGAGCATCATGACAGCATGCCAAGGAATTCCCACTGGTATGTTGCCATTACCTGAGCATGGTAATGAAACTTAGAGTATTATATTTTCCTGTTTTCTGAGCATCATATAATGAAATTTCCCTTGGATGATGCCATTGGATGCAACAGGAAAGGAAAATTACAATATGGTGAGTATTTCATCCTGTTTCATGGTTTATACAGTGTCTGGAATAATTTGCAGCTCTTCAAAGTACATTTAAATAAGTTTTTGGAGTTTCTAATGTTTGTAGATTTTTATCAAGTCTATGTAAACAATTTCCATATATCATTACATCAATAATTGAATCACCTTATAGGGACCCATACCAAGATAAGTGTCTTTGTACAGCTTCTTCTTCTAATATATATCTTTTCTGTCCCCCTCCTTTACATTTTTTACGTTGGACCTTCGCATTGGGGTAACACCTTAAACTAAGAATTCTAACACAATTTTCATAAAACAATTAAAAACATACCTATTGGATTGCTTATGAAAAATGTGTGAATGTTGTAAAGGTAGCCATACACGGGTCGATTCCGCACACGATTCCTGGCCGATTGATCACCGGGCGCATGCACGCCGATCGATCGGCTAAGAATTGAGTGCAGCCCACCTTGCCCGATTGACCCTGCCCGATCGACATGGCCCCCTGAATCGGATCGGCCAGAGAACCAACATGCTGGTCTTTCTGATCGATTCAGCACACATCAGGGGGAGTTGCCATTTGTAAAGTGATTGATCGGGCACGGAATTGTCCAGGAATCGTTGGCCTAGGCACAGACTTAAAAGGGCTATCGATCGTCCATGAAATCGACACATGTATGGCTAGATTAAGAGACCAGTGCGGAAATGGAGCAGTGGATATGCTACTCATTGTAGCCAATCAACACTTGGTCTGAAAATAAACCAAGGGTAGTATTATAATATTTGACAAGTCTATCTGCAATGGCGGAATCTGTCAGTAAAGAGAAATGTGACACAATACTGTCTAACATTTCTTGGCTTATGGTTTAATCCATTTTTTGTGCTGACATTGCAATGTATTGCTTTATTCTAGACTAGATCTTTTGACTGATAATCATAAAATCTTTACCATCCATCTCATCCTTAGACGACCTGAAGAAACATTTTTTTTCATGCTGATGACGGTCTGATGTGTGGCGCAGAGATAGCCTTCAGCAATGTGACCTGAGCACATTTACTGCTCTTATTAAGGTCACAAGCAATTGAAGATGTCAGCAATACTAAAGCTGCCACAAGATCCCCAAATAATTGTACGTCATTAGTATTTTATTATTTCTCGGTGGTGAATCTTCTTTGTATTGTGTCAGTAAAATGTAATGACTTCAGCTTCCAGTTATGAATGAAAAAAAAAGAAATATATATATATATATATATATAACTGAAATAAATAAACTAAGATCAATATCACTAAATAGCAGAGGTATATACATTATTTATTTCATTTACTATATGAAAGCATTAATGCATTTAATGTGGGCTGCTGGGCTATAAATAAAACTTTACAACTATATTCATTTGGAATGTGACCAAAGTAAGTATAATGGCTTGAAAAATCTAAAGTAACTATCTTCAAGAACTATAATTAGGTAAACTGGAAAATTGTCACCAAAGATGTCCATATTGTACAAGACCTGTACAACTGTTCTTTCTACACCCTTCATTGCCATTAACGTATCCGGAATATCTTTTTTTTTTATCCATTTAATCATTTCATATATCATTATATCAGCATATGAACTGCTCCAGTTAGCTTTGCAGTGGCATTCAGAATTCTTCTCTTTCAATAATCAAACTTCAAATCTTAGTTTTTTTTGTTTTTTTAAACATGGTCTTTTAACATGGTCTTCTTAAGCAATTGCCTAAGTATTGCTCCCACATATATTATATGAGTGCCATCACTGAAATCCCCAAGACACTTAGTTATTTCCCTAAACTGTATGGGCATGCTGCTTGTGTTGGGGAGAGAGGGCACGGGGGACCGCCTATGTATATAGAAACAGCCCTGTTTAAAGGGATGAGAACAAGGAGCTACACATCTCAGCTGCCAGCACGCTTTTTCTTTGGGCTTGGGCTTGACTTATTTAAACTTGTTTTTTTTTAAATATGCAGCTGTGGCCGCGCCCGCTCGTGCACTAGTGTCAAGACACAAGCGGTTGACCCCCCACTCACACTGGGGTACCATGCCACCCCAAAGCCATCCAAAGTGGAGTCAAGCCCTTTTTTTGAAACCTGCTCTCCTTCTTCTACCATGTATGTGCAGGTGGGAAGGGGAAGGCTTGTTGGCAGCACAGGAGGCTAGAGATCTGCAGGTTGCAGACCCCTGGTCTACTCAAATAGAAGTTTGCTTTTTTCATGAGTGTATAGGTCAAGCAACCACAAACATTGGATATGTCTATCACCATGGCCCATCATATAAGGGATTGTAGACAATGTCCACAAATGTATGACTATGGTGAGGGGGCAGAAAAGGAAGCCATGATGTGACAGTTCTAGGACCAGATTATTTAAGAAACAGATAAGACAGGCTAAATGTTCAATGTTCAACTAGTATCTCCTATAAAAATTCCATCTGGGTTGTCTTAAAGAAACTTTTCAGCACTGTATTGTCAATATAATTCTTTACAGTCTTTAAGTGTAAAGAGAATACTAACAAACACTTTTTTTTGCTTTCTCTCGCCTGTTTTAGAACAAAAACTCTAAAATGTTAGCTATCAGTTAACATTTTGTATGGCCTGCACAACATCTCTAAAGATCTTTGAAAAAACAAAACACTTAACAGTCCCTTTGCATCGCTCTCACATTTGCCAACTGACAACAGGTTGTCTATAGACCGCTTTGAAAGTAATTAGCATTCGGCCTAAGTAGATAAAGGGATCTCAGCTTTTGAAGTTTTATCACTTGTCAACTCAACATGAATAACTACAATCGGGGAAAAGCATTGTAACAAATATATTATTTTGCATTTACCTGGTAATTATAAAGCATATTTCACAGAAATGGTGTACAATAGCCCATGGGTGACAACATTTACATTAATATAGTATAAACCAATCTATACTTGCTATGAGTGACTACACGTCTTATAAAGACATATACATGTACTATATATATTATGATATACAAGTACCTAATTAGCAATAAAAAAACAACTGGATAGATACATACAGGACATTTTTAAGAATACCCAGGGGTTTTCAAAATCTGAGGTGCACATAGATCAGAGGTTCTCAAACTGGGGGGCGCAGAGGTAATTTAGGGTGGCAGCTAGGGGGCTGAGTGAGAGACAAGCAGGAAGCCAAACCATGGAGGACAGTATGTAGAGTGCATGTAATGTATGTGTATCTGTGTGTGTGTGTGTTTGTCTTAATGTGAATGATTTATGTCTCTGCATGGCTGTAGTGTGTGTCTCTATGTAAATGATTAATGTTTTTGTATGATTAATGTAAAAACCGAATAAAGTTGTACAAGTTGTTTTTCAAATAACGTGTGAGGGCCATTTCACACTTATACACTACACTGCAAAGCAAACACGGCTAGTGGCGTTCAGCCTTAAACTTGGTAGTGTGAATGAGGGGGAGGGGTCTGATAATCTAGAAAAGGGGGCCCTGCAGGGAAAGTTTAGGAACCACTGATTTAGATGAAGTTTTTGATATTTTAGAGCGATGATTTGCCCCTTCCTGTAATTGTGGCTTACTTAAGATGCCTTCCAAAACATTGACATTGGCCTCCACTATAATGGACCATCTCAATTGCCAATAGGTATTTGTAGAAGGTCAAAGGTAACAAATCAGTTATTGACAAAGCTAAGATATGTCAAGATATAAATATTGGATCCATGCAAGATTCTGAGCCACCAGAAGACATTTAAAGTTCTAAAACGGCCTTTGCAGGAACCAGAGAGAAAAAAAATAACAACTATCATAGTTATCTTTTAGTGTTACATTGCTTGTAGGTATTATTATACCCATTGTAATGTTTAATTATAGTATAAAATGTCACCTTAAATGGTTAGTATTTGCCAAGAGTGAGAATTGTGTTAATTTTTAGCAAACAACAGGTACTCTCTTGTTGTGCATTACCCCCCACATATCCTTTAAAGCCAAAAGCTGGTCATAGACATCTCGATCCATGGCCGGCTAGTAGCAGACTCATTACAGCGTGGTGAGGTCACCGCGCTGTGAGGAGTCAGCTAAAGGACTGACAGGAATCCTATGTGCTCCACTAACACAGGGATTCCCGTCAGACTGTAGCCAATTAACTTGGTGGGGAAGGAGACTCCCCATCCACAGTAACTGCCTACAACAGGATTGGCCACAAAAAGTACCGGCAGGACGGATCACCGAGCGATCCGGCCTGCTGGCTTTTTGGGTCGAAATTGCAAGGTGGGTACCCCTGTAGTTGCGGGCGTCCCACCACCATGGATTGGGCGTGGATTGCCGGGAATTAGCATGTCTATGGCCAGTAATAGAAGGTGTTTTTTAAGCCTCTTATCTAATGGTTTTTGGAAACAATAAAATTAGTTGGTTTTCTTCCACTCTTATACTATTAGATTAATAAAAAATTGTATTTTAGATAAAAAAAATTCTATTTAGATGAAAGAGACTTATTCCTGAACATCTTTACAAAATACACTCAGCAGTTTTTGCCCAAAGGTTGCATTTCAGGCATATCCATTAAATCACTAGCACTATACATGTTGCCATATTTTAGGTTAGGTTAGATTCTAGTTTTTGTAGAAAATATTCTCAAAAACATTATGAACTTTGAAAGCCAATCTGCTTAATATATTGAGTTTGCAGTGCGTGTTCATGTGGGTTTTTTAGACTCACGGCACAATATCTCTTTCTTCCTTTGTTTCTCTAAAGCCTGGCATACACACGCCGATTAGCGGCCGATTTTTCCGCTGACCGACCGGCGTGCACGCTTGCACCGTCGGTCGGCGGCAAAATCGGCCGCCAATCAGCATGTGCCCACATGGGGCGACAGATCCCTGTTGCCCCACAGCTCGGTCGGCCAGAGAACGGACGGCCGATGTTCTCTGGCCGATGCCAGCCGATGCCATTAACTTCAATGAAGACCGGCGCCTTCATTGAAGATAATGGCCGGCACACTAAGGGTGCCCGGCCGATTGAAGCAGCCCCAGAATGCACCATGATGACGTCATCATGCTGCTGCTGCTCATCGGAGCTCTTCTGTCTGCACCTGTCTGTGGATGTATGGCAGGCATTAAGCCGGCCATAGACGTGCCCACCTTGAGGTTGCGACCCCGTCTCTTCCCCCTCCAAGTTAATTGGCTAAAATCTGATGGGAATTGCCTGATTCCCGTCAGTTCTGTAGCTGACTCATCACAGCGTGGTGATGTCACAACGCTGTAATCAGTCTGCTACAAGCCGGCCATGAATCGAGATGTCTTTGACCGGCTTTAGGCCACGCTGACTTTTGATTAGTGGCTCTAAGGCAGATGACCACCTGTAACCACCCAGGAACTGTTTCTGGTTCATGAGAAACAAATATTTACAGGAAGTGAGTGGGTGGTCATTAACTGCCCCCACATCTCCCACCTATCGGCATCCATGGCTGCAGTTGCAGTTGTCCTTGGCTGTGGTTAACAATAGTTGACACACCTTAAATGCATTACTCCCACATCAACTGAAATAGTCCTCTTCTTCTTGGGTTGTATTCACTTCAAATACACAGCCAGGTATAATAGCTAAAAAAACAACTGACTGGGTATTTGAGAGGATATTGCATTTAGTAACTCATGACACTTGTAGTCATCTGAAAATTATTTCAGTATTTATTTTAACAATGTAAAAGAATAATCAAGAAAAATGCAAAAGAAATTACTTATAAGGCAATTCTTCTACCTCAGAAAGGCTGGCGAGTACATTCCTTTTCCACAAACACAGATTACATCAACTATAAACTACCTACCTAACTGTATCCCTTTTTAACATATGCTGACAACAATATCACACATCTACAATGAGAAACATAAAAATATAAGCTGTACCTTTACTTTTACCTAGAGATTTTGGATGGAATGGTTCCATGAAGAAAGCAATTCCAGACAAACGAGGATACAAAAGAAAAACAAAAACAAAAAACAAAAACATTCATGAACATATGTATATGCATTAGTTCGCCAAGAAAAGGTGATACTAATTATGATGTTGTTACATGGTTTACACTGGTGATGATGTAGATGATGATGGCAAAAGAATGAATGATCCAGAGTTTGGTTCTAGTGTACATGCACAATAGAAGAGGATGTACATGCTCTATAAAAATAAATAAAGATATAGATATAGAGGTTTGGGGCGGTGCAAGCAGATGATATACTGGTTACTCAATGAATACACTGCAAAGACGTTAGCATTCCTGAGACGAATACCAATGTGCTTTCAGAGTGAACCATCAGCCATGCATCAATGAAAATTAATGGAGTCTTCGCAGGGTACAATATGATAAACTGAGAGTTTTCTCAATCTAAAATTGCAAGCACTTTTTTATTTTTATTTTGTCATGTCGACAATTTTCATCCTGTCCCTTCAGCAGTTTATACCAATCCAAAGCTAATACACAATTTTATTTTATTTATAATTTTTTTTCAACAATCAGCTGCTTTATTCGTTCAATTTTGGTTCAGTTATAATATTGCAGAAAAGGAAAAGGATATCGAAAGAGTGAACATAAAATAAAAGGATGCGGCTAAAATAATGTGTCAAGATTAGCAGTCAAACACACAGTTTCAAAGCAAAATTTGCCCATCGTTGCAGTGAAGGACTGAAGCAGCTACAGAACAGTAGGAAACAATGAAAGCAGAGTGGAAAAGGAACAGAGCCCATACCTTGGTCGCCCATCATCAGGTGCGCCAGACCTTAAAGGGAAACAAGAGCAAAGTCAGCAAAGTACACGGGAGCATGGGAAGATGTTGCCACAGTGAAAAAAAAAATGGTTTGTGACAAACAACTTGTCTTCCTGTATAGCATCTGCATTGTAAAGGGGAAAAAAAATATGCATCTTCAATTCCACCCCTGGTGGACAGACCCGGGGATAAAACGTAAAATTCAAACACTATTAACCCTGTATTTCACTTTACTCATTGATATCACGAGGTTGAAAAAAGAAACAAAGAAAAGGAATACAAAACGGGATTCTAACCAAGAAATTTTTTTAGATTATTTTTTACTTTTTTGGTTTGTTCCGCAGAAAGCATTGCTCGCCAAAGAAGAATCTGACAAATGGGCTGGTTCTGGTCTTTTTCCCCTCATTAAAAATGAGTGTTAAGATTTGTTCTTTTTAAAACAAAAAGTCCTTTAACACTGAAATGATAATATGGGAGGAATCTATAGGTGAGGAAAGGGCCTGTATAGATGGAAAGTAATATGTGTGAAGTCAATGAGACAGGGCTCCATTTTTCTCCCATCCCAAAATGAATGCTCTTGATAGTAGAAAATTTTGTGATTTGTATCAAAAAAGCTTTATTACTTCATTATTATGTCATCATATGAAGAATGGCTACATGTTTCATAGTCTGGAGGAAAAAAAATTCTGGGCTAGGGAAGAAATGTTAGTTAAGTAACAGCAATGCTTAAATATAAAAAAAGAACTAAACTAAAATTGAATTAAATTTTATTAAAAAATTCGAGTTGTATTTAAAAGGAAGTAAATCAACGGTACTGATCTTTAGTAAATACGGTGGACCAGAAAGTAGAATGTAGAGATTTGAAGATGTTAACATTAGTTGATAAATAAATAAATGAATGAATAAATAAATTCTATAAAAATCTAAATACTAAAACAAATTTGCGTTAACCAAAATAAATATTTCAGCATATATTTTGTTAAAGAACAAAGACTTAATTACTGTTTTTAAGTTGTTTTTGTAAAACTGCAACAATAGAGACTTTAATATATACTTGTAGGCTACTTAGTATATTTTCTCGTTACCAACAGAAGTTAAGGAACACAGTGGAGCCTCCTCCTTGATTTATAAGCTGTAATTATAGCCGGATTAGCAAAGTAAAACACTTTAATCCATTATAAATGATATTGTTTGTTATTATTATTTTTCTTTGTTTTTTTTATTAGGGGGAGGGGTTTCATCCAGGTTTAAAGATTGCTTATGATTCAACTGCATTAATCATGTATTTATTTATACCCATAATTTCTTATAATTAAAACTGTATAAGGGCTTGTTTCCACTAGAGCGATCACGCCCATAGGAAATGAATGGATGTGGTCAAAAATCGTGTCCCACGGGCGTGATTTACCTCTAGATTAAAAACGCAGTAGAATAGCATTCAAAATTGCGCACGATCACTTAAATGGGAACTAAGCTATTATATTTAATGGAAGCAATCGGCTGCGGATGCAGTGGCGCGATTAAAAACGCATCCATCCGCGGACGATTGCTCTAGTGGAAACAAGCCCTAATAAAGAGTGAGGCTGTGACAGAATATTTAGGTTTTGAAGGGATTATTTTTGGTTTTTTAAAGTTATTTTATGTTTTTGTAAGGGGTTATCATTTTGTCATACATAAGTGCATGCAATTGCATCTGTGTTTAACTTGCAAGGCATAAATTTTCTATTCATTTAGAAGTTAAAAGTGCAAATAAAACAAAATTGTAATACAATGCTGCTCTATATAGCACAATTTTTATTACAGTTTAACAATTAAATATGTTTTAATAATGATCAATGCTTGAATGAATTAATGTAAACTCAGTGGCAGTATGGTTTCAATTCATTTTTTTAAATTAAAATATTTAAAATTTCCCGTACATAATGGTTATGTTTGGACAGGGTTTAGGGATGAACCAATAGCCTTGCGTTAATCGCACGCCTTGACAGGGATGTCGGCGCATCCCATACATATGCATGACTTCCTGCCTGGCCCAGTTCACAGGGCATTCAGCAGGTCAGCCGGCTAAACAGACAGCAGAGGTTGACCTACTGCCCTGTGTTAACCTCTCAGCCAGTGGACCCACTGAACAGGCGGAAACATAGCCTATATACACCACTGTTGTTCCCGTCAATGCCACTCAGGCTATGTTCCCACTTAGGCGATTAATCGCCTGCGCTGGCAGTTAATCGCCTGAGGTGGCGATTTTCAATCCTATCAATGGGGACAAGCCCATTGAAAGTAGTGTAGGCAATTGGCAGGCGATTCTGCAGGCAATTGAAAAACGCCAACTCAGGCGATTAACTGCCAGCGCAGGTGATTAATCCCCTAAGTAGAAACATGGGCTAAGAATGCAAGGAGTGGGCTGTCCAAGCCATTTGACAATACAAGTGAATGCCACAAGCTGTCTCACGTCTCTACCATCATTGACGCCAGGGACCTGCATCCAGGATAAAGGAGGCAGATGGTCATTGCTGGAGGACACGGCCAGCTCCTCTGGACTAGATAAGCAATGGCTCGGGATCGCCATTTTGGTCATTAAAATCTACCCCCAGCCACACTTTGGAATAACACTAGGGAGGTTAATTAAAAATATTTACCTATTATTTTTATATAACTAATATTATAACTGTATATATATATATATATATATATATATATATATATATATATATATTAAAGCTAATAATAAATAATATACATTATGCTTATATTACATTGCTTATATTTGAAGTGTAAATTAAAGAGGTTTTATATGTTTCTTACAATTTCATATATTTCAGAACTGTTCATTAATAAGTGGCAGTAACATCAAAACTACATGTATTTAACAGTAATCTATAAATGAACGTGTCTGCAACACTGTTAAACAGACTGGAACATTAAAACATAAATGATAAATCACAGCAGTTTTTTTTTTTTTAGAAAATCAGAATACTTACCAGATCTAACGTTAAATTTAAACAAATAAAATAAAAAAAGGGAAAATTAAGGGGACTAGGGGTGAAGATAAGGTTGAAAGCACCCACCTTCTACATGGTTGTCTTCTGAAAGCACATGACAGGGAAGGAGAGAAAAGGAGAAACATTCAGTAAGCAGCATGCAGACTATCACTTGCCATTGCATGTCTTTAGCATGCACGGCGTCAAACACAACATGCAAATGCTCAATTGCTACCATTCAAGGAAAAGGGGAGGAGGTAAGTAAAGCAACAGGGATTTGATGTTCCTTACAGTATATTTAACATTAAGTGAATCATTTTACCATTTCTGCAATAGGTACGTTGACCAGTGATGGTAAAACCTTTCATGTGCAACTTTGTACAGCAAAAGTGCTAATTTTCTCCTCTATCAGTGTAAAAAAAACTCAAGCTACTATATTCACAAAAAAAAACCCATCTAGGCTAAACTAATTGTATTTTTTATGAGTTCACTGCACCTCAATGCGGATAACCAGATCAATAAATAAATATTCCCATTTATTAGTAATAAATAAATGATGGTAGAGATGTTTGGAAATCAATGTTCCTGCGTTTTTATGCTTACAAGGCTGACTGAATATGTAATATGTCATATCTAAGTATAGATCTATTGGAATTCAAACAATGCATTCAGTGCTCTAGGAGGGGGGGGGGGTGGCCATCTTACGGAGCTATGAATAACAATGCAGAGTTACAGCATTACCTTTTACCTTAATACTAGAGGTGGTTTATTTTTATTTTATTTCTACTATCTGAATTTATGAGTTAATTGCAAGTTAAATGAACATGGTATAATCAACAAAATTAATAGAAATATTAACAAGGGTTTTGGGAACATTTAAAAAGGGAAGCATTACCCTAGCACAGACGTGGGCAAAATAAGGCCCAGGGGCCAAAACTGTCCCTTTAGTCTCTAAATTTGGCCCTTTGTCACCTTGGTCAAGACGCTCTGGCTACTCATTCCCTGCAGTAAGTGAAGATAACACCTAGAGGATAATTATTTGGATTGTTTCCTAGAGGTCATAGTTTGCTGCAATAGAATGTTTAAGCTTCTCTATCACAAGCTTCTATTTATTTATTATTTAACATATTTTTATTAAAATATCCTGTCCTAGCTACAAAGACGAAGGGGTTCTTCGGGCTCTTGGTCCAGCTCCTATGTCCCGCTTAAAAACCTATTGTGGCCAACAAATCAAAACGTTTACCCACCCCTGCTCTAGCACATGTAGTTTTTGCATAAATCGAAATTTCAACTGAACTTTAAGCTTTATATATACAAAAACGACATGTGCTTTTTTAGATTATTTACCCAACCCTTCCCTACATCCCCGGCAACGGTGAAGATACTATGTTTAGGTGCTTTGCAATAAACTGGCAAACAAACTATTCAAAATTTCGTGACCACACATGTGAAAAATTAAAAAGCACCAGCAATTTGTACATAACCTCTTTGACTTATAGGGTACACTTAAGTTTATTTTTAAGAAATAATTCTTTAAAAAAATCCTTTTAATTTAATTTCTCAATGGCATTTAAAAGTGTGAGTTCTAACATCGGCTCCAATTTCCACTGAGCACTGTTACTTAAAATCTCATTAGCTATTTGCTTTTGAATCAGAATCAATAGATGGTAAATTAAGGGTAATCACTGTCTATAGATTTTACTCTAAGAAGTGTTCAGTCGTTAACATTAAGCTTATACTTACAAATGTGTGTATATATATATATATATATATATATATATATATATATATATATATATATATATACCTTATATTACATTATTAAATATTACAATAGTAAATAATTAAATGCTGACATTCGTCAATATAATAGCCACTGGCTTTGGAATACTTCTGTAATGACTGGTTGGATAGAGCATAGCATCATCTTAACATTAGAACCAATTATCAACATTTTGTGGCAGTTTAATATTAAAATTCAGTGCTTTGGGGCATTTTCTAATTAGTGTCAGATTACATGTAAAATATATATTGATATTAATGCAATAAACACAGAGGAGAACCATTATTAAGTATGGAATAATAAATGATGGTGCACATGTGAAAATATTTTTGTGGCAGTTTTTGATATGTGTCTCCTTTGGGCATTTTCTAATCGTGAGATTATATTTTAAACAAAAATAGATAAATAAAACCACATTAATATTAAGAATATTCAGGTAATAAAAAAAAAAAAAAGAAACACTTTGATCAGTGATGACACATGGGTGGTCTTTGCTATTATTCATTTTCAATGACAGGGTCATGTAGAACTATAAATTCATAGGGTTTAAATTAAAGCTCCGGTAACTGGTTATATCTTGAAGTGAATTAAAATGGAATGAATAAAGTTTCAATAGACTTAACATATAGAAAGTGTTATAGTAGCTTGGTACAGAATTAGGTCAAGTACCATTACTTCACTTATTTGAAGGCAAATCTAACCCACCCTCCACCAAATTTAACTTTCCACCCCAAAAAAGAACAAAAAACCTTTAGCTCTTTTCTACTCCCTGTGTCCACCATTAGGTAACTCTCCATGGCCCCTCCTTGAAAAGTGAAGGGATCAGTGATGCTGTCATACTACATTTATATTTAATTCCATAACAAGCTATTAGCTTGGGCTGCCCTACAACCACAAAAGAAATTGCCTCACTGAGAAACAAAATTAGCAGCGGTAAGCTGACCTTTCAGCTCAGTGTTTTATTAAGCCTCTGGAGCGATACCTCTAAATGTGGAAGTGAGTCATTAATCTGAACAACATGAATGAGGCGATCACACCATTTCTGATTAGGCCTTTGTGATGGAAGGGATACCATCATGACCATTACACATCAGAGACTTGCACTGGGAGATGATGGATGAGCTGTGCTGAGGACTCTATCTAACATGGCAGCCCATCAATGAAAATAAAGGGATATAAAATGTTGTTTCCTTTGCATGTGGACCTGTATAATCACTCATTATATCAAAAGCTTAGAACTAACATATAATATCTTCAGAGTACCAAACGCTAACACTACCCAGTACTACAGATGGACTTAATCCTAAATAACTCATTGCTGTAAGACTTTTTGTCATGCCACTGAAGTCTTCTGCCATGGTTTGAGACCCAGCCTTCAATTAACAAAGATATCAGCCACTTGTTTCCAAGTGTTTATAAGCTAGTACGGAGTCAATTTTCCCAGTAATATTAATATGATTTTTGGTGTGATTAATAATGTAAAACTTAGTAAAGGTCTCTACTTTCGATGAAAAAGTCTTTTTGGACCTTATTGTGTGTGCTGTGGAAAGATGAGACTGGGACAGCAAGAAGACTCATAAATCAAAAAGTTCCCTTTGTGTTACCATAAAGTAAGAAAAAAAAGAAATATTCAAAATGTATGTACATCAAGGTGCCTCTTACTGGAAGATGTCAATCTCAACCCCTAAAACACATCTCCATACCATTGTACCTCCTCTACTTAACATTGAAGAAGCACAATGCAGTCAGCAGGTTGCCATACAGAGACTTATGATTTGTCATCCTGCAGATCATGTTTTCATTGCTACAGAGTCTAGTGGTGCCATCCTTCATCAGTTGATTAACACGTAGCTATGATTTAGGTACAAAAGATTTTTAATAAAATGTTTTGATACATCACTAGAACATTTTACTTTCTTATGAATGTAAATGTAAGACCAGACACTTTTTTAGTTATTATAGCAAATGTTTGTACTGAGGGATAGTGATGAGCAGCACAGGCAATATTCGTATTCTCAGAATTTTTGGGCCTGATATTCGCAACAAATTCGTAAATTCGAGAGTTTGTGATCTCCAGTCATTATTACCTTCACTGCAAAAAAGAATTTTGCAATAAAAAGAGCCAATATTGGCAATATTTTTGCATAAAACCAAATAATTAATTACCTTCACTGCGCAAATCAGCACTTGTTCATGTGCATATTTGAAACACAATACATGGTAGTTCTGGCTAATTATGTAAAAAATATAGAATATTTGCTATTACGAAAATACAGCACTATATCGGAGATCTTTGCGAATCCTCAAAGTGCTGATATTCGAAATAAAAATTTGTGATTCAAATATTCATTATCAACAATACGGAGGGATAGTACTGCTTCTGTGCATAAAATGATTCATCCTTCTAAACTTAATGCTAACCCCACAATTAGTGTTGAGTGTGAATATTCAATTTTCGAATATTTAGCTTGAATATCGCTATTTTGTCATTTTGCGAATACGTCATCAGCTATCCACCGCCATCGCAATTGTTTGCAATTTATTTTATCCATTGCAATGGATCGCGATTTTGTAATCGCAATGCGATTTTTGGGACAGAAATTAAGAATATCCTCCCATTTGAATATCCAAGCTCCATGGACTTGCATGCATTGCGCATATTTGATCACATTGTGCTTTTTAGATCACAACCCATGTCCACAAACACGGATATTTAGATTACGAATATCAATCGAATATCATTACACGATTACAAATTATGCAAATTCGAATATTGCCTTGTCCCTTATCACTACCCACAATACATTACAAAAAATGAAGAATCTAGTTTACCCTCATAATATAAAAAATGCAGAAAAATAATATTGTCCAGAAACTATTGCAGTTTATCCCAAATGACTTCAACATTCACTAAAGATTTACATGGCTTACTACCAGATTTTTTTTCAGAGGAGTAAAGTGATCAGAGCATAAGTGATGGCCGAACATCGGCCGCATCCATTCGTGAACAGGTGGATCAGACTTTTAGAAAAGTCCGACATCAACCTGTTCGATTTTTAACTAGAGACTGGGTAGGTCTACCTCGGACTGCATCTTTCTGCATCTGATCTGGCCAGCAAAAGAATAATAAACTTGCAAAGGGGGCGGATCGAACACACGATGTTTGCCAAGAACTATCCGCTGTGTGGACATTTCAGCCATCACTAGTGGACATACAAGGTTTGATTCTTCAGTTCCATCAGCTCAAAACAATGGTTCTAAGTAGAAAATTGGTTCCCTTTTCCTGAATCGAATACCCAAAAGTATACAATTTGAACATAAAATGGATCAAGCAGTGATTGGACATGTTGATCATTCAAGTATTTGATGGGTTTTCTTGGTATTTTCAATTTTGTATACCATCATTGGGAGCATGCACTTAGGATTTTGTAAAGGAAGCGGTCAGTTTTGAATTGATCACAATATGCTGTGGTTCTATTAACAAGGTTACCCATTGATAATAAAACCCTTTTAGCGTAAATACTACACTGCTGATATGTTTCCTATTCTACACTGGTGCATGAAGCTTGACTGGTAGGCATCATTTATATTGTGAAAATGTTTAGGGTATGTGTTCACTTTTTACACATATGAGACAAGTTACAGTTAAAAGATGTAGCCCCTTGACTATATTAGTATAGAGAAAATATAAAAAACTGGCTAGTATCCTGATGTAAATGCTGAAGCCTATATACTAAGGTATGGTCACTTTGTTATTAATTACACAAACAAGAGCACTTAATAGGTCACTCATTGCCAATAAGGGGCACAACCCTCCAAGTATGGAGGGATATTGGGAGGATATGGAAAGCATTCATTTAATTTAGGAGAAATACTGAATAGAAAAGGAAGTATCAAGATAAGGAATATAATCCAAATTGCAAAAATTACAAATAAAATTCTTTTGATTTTTAATTCCAAAGGGAATTGGGCAGAAACATATACAGCTCAACACAAAAAAGTTCAAAGTTTGAAGACAAAATAACGGTCCACAGGAAACAGGTAATACGACTCCTCCATCAAACCTGACATAAATGTTTTAAAACGTAAAATTTGATTTATATATATACATGTTTTTCAATGTTTACAGTGTGGGTCTTCTTGAAAAAGTCCCAAGGGGACGAAACGCGTTGAAGGTCACCCCGATATATATGTGGAATTTGTTTTTAAATAACAACTTTTTATTAGTAGTTTTTGCAAACATAGGCAACATCACAAAATATAGTTGGGGCAGGGAGGGGAACCAATGGAATACAAGGGGGGGAGGGGGGGGA
>CM070035.1:150607962-150634905 GCA_036250615.1 Ptychadena robeensis | reverse complement strand
GGGAGGCTCCGTGGATTTCCACAGCCTTGGAATTACTGCTCTGGCAGCTATCAAGAAAAACCTTAACAGGCGAAAGTCCTTGGACCCTCTCGGTAGGAGGGATAGAAGAGCTATGCCAGGATCTTTGGGTACTGATGACTGTGTTGCTGTATTAAAGAAGGCAAAGATTGCTTCCCAGAAGAAGAGTTTTGGACAGCTCCACCATATGTGGACCATGGTCCCTATATCCTTCCCACACCTCCAGCAGGAGGGTGAGGATTGAGAGTACATTTGGTGAAGGCGCTGCGGATATCTGTACCACCTGGTCAGTACTTTAAAGCTTTTTTCTTGACAATGAGCCGCTACACTAATTTTGTGTGTATTGTTATAAACTTGCGATAAATCGGCGTCTGACAGTGTGACATGTAAGTCTTTTTCCCACGCTGCAATAAAGCAAGGCCTGTGACCACAGAAATGGGAGATGAGAAGACGGTATAAAATTGATAGAACCCTCGGGGGCTTGGTAGCTTGAAGGCACAGAGAGTCAAAAGGCGTGGGAGTCTGGGTGTACGACTTGTCCTTGAGCAATAAATCTCGGAAGTTGCGTAACTGAAAGTACGGCAGCCAGGAAATGTGAGGAGAGGGGGTAGATTTTGTGAGATCCGCCATTGATTTAGGACCTACTGCGTCCGCAAAGGACCACAGTGGGGACGGCTGGTTAGAGGATCAACATAGGAAGTGGTTATCCTGAAGAGCTGGTGGGAAGGCCGGATTGCCCATGATGGGGGTCAGTGGACCCAGATAAGAGGAGAGGGAGGATTGATTAATGTTTTATCCCATATACCCAAGTCGGTCGTTAAGGGAAATGGCAGGTCCTGTGTGGGAGGGCGATTCTTGGGTAAAATCCACGGGAGGGAGAAGGGTAAGCTCGGACATATATGTTGTTCTAGTTGAACCCACAATTTTTGGGGTGCTGCATGCTTTCTGTCTAAGAAATGGGTAAGGAGAGCCGCATGATAGTAGCGTTCGGGGTGTGGTAGACCCAGACCACCAGCAGATTTGGGCAATGTAAGGATGTTAAAGCTTACGCGCGGAGGCTTAAGGGCCCACACGTATCTATTGATCATGGACTTGAGGGAACGGAAGAATGCACGTGGAACCGCAACAGGGGCTGTTTGGAAAAGGTAAAGGAGTCTAGGGAGCACATCCACTTTACATACCGCCACTCTGCCTAGCCATGAGTGGTTGATGGCGTGCCGTTGGTCCAGTAATAGACGCAGGGAGGATAACAAGGGAATATAGTTAAGAGCGTATAATTGTGAGGTGTCAGCCGAAATGCGAACACCTAGGTATTTTATATATATGTGGAATTTAGATAGAACATAAGAGATGTGGAACAGGGGCCACAGATCTGTGAGCGGCCCTTTTCCCCCTAGTTTAAGTTAAAGACTTGCTTTTAAATGTCAGTGTTAACATTTGTCTGACCCTATTTGTTATCAAATTATGGAATTTATCTGTATACACTGTTTCTAAGATATAAGAATAAAATATGTTTTTTATGATTTTGACCCCCACCATATATATTCCAGTATATGGTTCTATAGATATATTTTGACATTTTGAAGTTGATTTACTAAAGGAGTAGAGCATGGTACCCTTGCATGGTGGAAGTTCTACTGACTTCTATCAATCCAATGCAGGCAAAGTCCATTTCTTTTTTTTTGTGCTTGTGCACGTGATTTAAAGTGAAAAGGCAAAGTGATAATTCATGTTCACATAATCAAACCCCCTCAGTGAATGTTCAATTCCTTTATCCAGTCAAGTGAAATGCTAATTCTTGTTAACTTTGTATATCCAATCATGTGCAGATGCTTTTCACATGACTGGATAATCCATGTAAATATTTACACATTTTCTTTTCAGCAAAGCTTCTCAATATTTTTTGTAAATAAGTCTTCATATGTTTAAAACCTCTCTATGTACCCTTCCAGATTAACAACATATTGATAATGATTTCACAGTGTGCAATGAACAATTTTAGCATAAAAAAATGGAAATATATGGTTTGTATATATCAAAGATTGCTCACTGATTCACCTGCATATCTAACAGATTTCTGCCCACATTTACTTTGAACCTTCCCTACTACACTATAACAAATGACACCTTCTTATTTATGCATTAAGCACTCAATAAAAAAAAAAACTACAAACAACTTTACAAAGCTCACATTTTGTACCCCAATAGCTCCCCAACGTCTACTCTTTGACTAAAAATACCTCCCATATATGAGTCACCTAACTTTATATTCCTGAAATGTCAATTTCCAGAAGTCCCCACATTCATTCAATTATAAAAAATATATATCCCTAGGGGCATATGTTAAACCCTACTTGATTTTTATCTTTATGAAAAATGCTAAACCTGGGTAAAAAAATTTGACTAGCTGACTTGAGGAGTTGACTACAAATCCCCTGAACATTAGTGATGAGCTGCATAGGCAATATTCGAATTCGCAAAACTTTATTCGATTCTATATTCGCGAATATTCGCGATTGTGTGGATTCACACACTTATAATCGCCTCGCAATTACCTTCAAAATGGATGGTCAAATTTTTATATTAATATATATATATAATATATATTCGCAATCCATGCCCATAAGCATCCCAATGGCGAATATCGCGAATATTGGAAATTGTGAATATCCGCCGCCATATTTGCAAAATTTGTGAATTCTTGAATAGCTGATATTCGCCGAATATATTCAACACTACTGAACATGCTATCATCACCAAAATTACCGGATGAAGTAAAGGGTTTTGGTAAAATTGGAGAACAAAAAAGTATTGCTCTAGCATGTTTAGTTTTTGCATAAATTAAGTTCAAATTTTACATTTTGACTTTTAACCTAATTTATATAAAAACTATTTCAGTTAGAGCAATACTTTATTTTTTTGTAGTATACCCTGGACCCTTCTCTACATCTCCAGCACGTTGAGTGATGATACCATGCTCAGGGGCTTTGAAATAACTCACAAACACAAACTAGTCGGTTTTTTTGACCATCTCTAATGTATTTTAGGTTATACAACTGAGTCTCCAATGGTCTATATGTCTGGACTGATTTTTTGTTGATAAATAGATAGTGTGTGTATTCTGCTTATATGACTTATGGCACAGCCACTTGTCTACACCCAAAATCCACTTTTTACATTTAGGAACTTACAAGTAACCTTATTTTTAATGCACTTGTTAAGCTTATCAAAAAATGTTTAGCTGTCTCACATATAGAAAAAAAAGTGGATTTGATTAACCCAAACACTAAATGTGATATTGTAGAATAGTTATGAAAGACCTGACTTCAATCTATGAGATGTAGTCTAGAATAATTATGTCATCAGGTTGCTGCAGGCAGTAATAAGCATTTCCTCAGTCTAGTTCATCAAGACCAGACACAGCAAAGGGATAACTTCTTCAGGATACATTGATAAAAAAAATATACAGTACACTATACAGATGACAGGACCTCCACGATTGTGTTATTTGAAATCTAGTGTCTAAGTGTGACACATGATAGGTCAATCTTGATTAAAGAGGTTACAGGCCTCCAGGAGTAGGAGGACAGGAGTCAGGAATATTGTGATCTTAGTGATAATCAATATCTGCAATTCTTTTATGTATACATTACTTTAGACGCCTGCAAGCAACATGAAAGACTATCTATAGCTCTTCTTTGACTAGTTCACTATTAACTTATAAGTTCAGGTATTGAGGATGTTGTCAGGTGAAATAAATGTAAGCCTCCACACCACTAGAAGGATTTTCAAAGATTCATTAATCACCACTGTAATGGTTCAAATCATTATTTCAAGGTCAAAGAAGTACTAAAACTGCACTACCTACTCTCCACTCCACTTTCTTGACCATGTAGTCTATATAATTTATAGTACCAACACCATTACCATTCCACCCTCTTTCATGTCTGAACCATTATGTCTCGTTTTCTCTCCTTTTACTATGGAATTTCCTTTTAGTTGCTAATGGATTCATTCCAGGGTTCTTTTTCTTTCAGTAAAATTTGCCTTTCTGACCTTCCATGATTGTTGCCAAAGTCATCACATGTTCGTATTTAATTGCATCCTCCTTTTTTCTCCAGCAGCTTAATGGCACAGTGGTCCACAGAATCACTAATGATTTTAAGTCCATTACATTTTAGAAACATTTCCAATAATTCTTCTTCCTCAAATTTGTCAACTGGTGGAAATCTATAAGTCATATTATTTTAATAAAACAAGTGATGACAGGCTGGGGAGATCAATAGGATCAATTAATTAAAAAGACAACAGCAAGAATAATGAGAATCTTTTACAGCATTTATTATTCATTGTCCTCATATAAAGATGGACTTATTATAGCCAGAGTATTGTGGTATTCAGTGACATTTGAATGATTCACATAAAAGTGCAACTATGGGGACCAGAGGACCAAAGCTAATGCAATTCTAAGGACTGGAGCCCTTTGGCCTGGAGGCAAAACAAAGTGAACTTAGAGACAGAGATCTTTGGAATAAAGAAAAAACAACAACCAAGCAAGGTCATGGTCCATTGATTTGTAGGCATAAAAGGTGAATGTTCTTAAGGCCTTGATGTTCATGATTCACCTGTTGACATCTTCAAACATCGGCTTCCTTTGTTGCTTTCGGAATTTAACCATGATATCTCAGTTGAAAAAGAAATTGGTGGTGGAAGAATATGCCCAGCATGTGTCACCGACCTCCCTCCACTGCCTCTAATCATTTTATGAACTGTGAAGCTTCTCTCAGCAATAACTAACATTCATTTATTAAGCCTTTAAACTGAGTCAATAAAGAAGTACAATTATCACCCATTAAAACTGGAAAGTATAATCCTGAGAAAATTGTTCAGTTATAGGTCACCACAAACCATGAAGACATGGTACCAACATGACATGTAGTGTTAAGCTTGAATATTTGAATGTCGAATATTTTTCACGAATATCATCAATTCGAGAATTTCTAGAATACGTTGGCGGATATTCAAGATTTTGAATATTCGCAGTATGGCCATATATGCATAATAATATTCACACTGTGAAAATAAATAAAGCATGTGACCATTAATTTCGAAGAGTTTTACTATTTTATTGGTATTATTTTCACAATTGATATTGTGAAATAGCTAATATTCTTCGAATAGCTCGTATAGCTAATATTCTACGAATACATTTGATTTTTGAATATTTGTGCTCAACACTAGTGATATTTTCGCAATGCATAGTCATACAACAAATATTCTAATTTAGGAATATCGAATAAAATATTAGTAGAATTATTCACAAATTCGAATATTGGCTATGCCGCTCATCACTAATGACATGGTAATAATAATTAAAAAAACTAAAAAAACTGCATATTAGTTCTTCAAAACAAAATGTATAATAGCATGATGTATATAGTAATCATTCTTAGTTAGTGTTTAAAGATCAGAGAAGAAAATTCCGCCTTAAAATGGTTATAGAAAAATTAGAATAGAAAAGCATGGTTTTGCTGTCTACTGGATCAACTTGAGGTAAGAAATGTTTCCTATTATTTAAATTATAATGTTTGTTTGTTTTCAACTAAGCAACTAAATTGTAGAGTTCTTCTGTACAATTCTTTAAAAAAAATACAGGGCCCTTGAGGATTTTTACTGTCTATAATCCACTAAAGGCTGAATTTTATATGTTTTGTAGCCTGTAGGAACAATGATTGGAAATCCACCATATATCATTTGTGTTAAATCTTCATTATTATGTTGTCTGATGACAGAGGGACAGTTTTTCATAATCCTTGATGTTCTTTTTTAGTGCTTTTCAGAAAACCAAGTGCTACATTTATGTGTCAATCATCAATGACATTCGTCAAGGTCCCGTCACTCAGTGGGTTGATTTACTAAAGCAGTAGAGTATGCTGACAACCCAAAGTGAATGTTAAGTAAGCTTTGTAGAGAAAGTGAACCAATGTTCACCTATCAGGTAAAAGACAAATATTGTATGTTTAAAGAAGTCATAGGGGACACAAATAACTGCAGATGTGTATTAATTGATGAAGCATAAGCGGACCTATATAAGGCAATGAACAGATTTTTCTCCAGAAATTTGGGGTTACTAATGCACACAATATACTTATTTTTTGCGTTAATCTGAAAAATTGTTAGGAAGTCGCCAATTAGAGAATAAAGATATCAATGGCCTAAGTGGCAATTAGCTAGCTTTGGTTTGCCCATTAAGTATTAATAAGACATGGTGATCGACACCTCTTTAGTCAGCACTTTAAATCTGTATGTTCTTCTGTGACCATGGCATTATAATTATTGACAATATTGAAAATAATACCTAGTGGATGTACCTGGATTGAACTTGATGCTAAATCCTTAGTACTTCTTACTAGGATATTCAGAAGCAGGGTAGGGAGCTGGTCCGGCAGAGCAGAAAGATAACCTTAGTGGTCTTTTGTTAAAAAGACTTGGGGTGGAGAGAAGACAGCAATGTATATCTGCTGTGCACTACAACTGTAAGTGGTGCAATCTACTAAAATAGCTTAAAAATGACTTGTATGTTATTATAGGTAGGCAAGCAATAACATAGTAATATTTGTTTTAATCCCTTGATTAAGGATTGAGGACCAAGGGAAATAAAAAAATATATGAAGTTCAAAGATCAAAGAGCAGAGGGCAAGTGGATTTTCAAGGTTCATTATCTGTAGATGATTTTTTTTCAATCATTCACCCAGGATGCTAACTGTCAGATCTAACATGTAAATTGATGTAAATTAGAAGTGTCTTCTTCCTTTGAGGATTACCTTAAAGATTATATGACACACCAGAAAAAAAACAAAAAACAAGAGGAGAAGTGGGAGAGCACGTAAAACCGAAAAGATGTTTCGGCTCTTGGAAAAAGAAGAGAAGGGAGTGTATGGCGCTAACTTCTAACGTTGGTTTTGGCTCGATTACTTGCCTAGGTGCCAACAGACCTTTAGATGTGTAGCTTTTTTTAGGGCCCCTTAGGTTTGTGTCAGGGGTCTTCAGATGAGAGTAGTCGCTCCTGCTTGCCTCTGGGTGACCGATGGGGAATTGATTTTGTCAAAAATCGGACACAAAAACGATTGTTCACGTATCCGTTCTGATGGATAATTTTAATAAAAAGCAAAGCAATTGAGTGCTGTTGTCTTATGGGATCGTTTTAAGCGATCCATCTATGATTCTTGTGGAAATTACCTTTGGTTGTGTGCTGTTGGTCACTGGCCAGTTTTTCAGCTAACACCACTCCAAACCCATAAATGTGTGCATTTGAGACTTTCAGGATAGAATCGCCCAGAAATTGAATGCATGGTATGTTGCAGTTTGCAATCGTTTTCGCAAATTAAAATTGATTCTGGAATCAAATGGGCGATCAGATTAAAAAACGATCGCTGGATAATTGGTGCGTGTATGCCCAGCTTTATACTCCAAAGAATTGTATAGTTTGGCCATTATCAATGACTATAAGATGGAAGATTACAATGGAAGCTGAAATCTCTTGGTTCCTTTGGACCAACAACTCGTTCGTATAGCCTAAATTCTAAAACACAATCTTAAAAGTCCCGGCATTGGATTTGCAGTGACTATAACAGCATAAAAATCTAAATAAACAGAAATCTCAGCATCTGCCGCCTGCAAAGCTTCAGCCTTTCTCTCTTGCTTACTTGTCAATGGACAACTAGCCGTGTCTGAAATTGGTTTGCACTCAAACGTCCATGAAATTCAAATGACAGCTTGTCAAACAGCAGAAAACATGGGTTGAAATGTTGGTAAACATTGGGAAAACAGAATAAAAATTCCCCACCGCCCCTACAATTCGCTAAATACATTATAAAAGGCTTTTTCAATGCGCCCTTATTATCTACTGTATGGTTATAATTACAATTTTCGGCATTCTATAGCAATTGTTTACACAAGTAGGGGAAGAAACAAAACTGCTTTACAGCAAACGCAGCTGACTCTCTGCGCCATTCACTTCTTTTTTTAAAGGAAGTACAGTAAAAATAAATTCCTATGAAAACAAGGATGGAGACTAATTAAAAAGTGACATGAAACATGCATTTTAGGCTGGAAGTGGAGACGAAAAAAAAAAACAATTAACAAAATTAAGCTGCTTGTTACAGCAACTGAAAGAATAATTTAGAAAACATGTTTAATTTGTTGTAGGAAATCTCTTTCCTTTTCCAGAGCACAGACTCGATGCAACATGTTAGTCTAAGATAACCGTGATAACACATTCAGAGTTTATGCTATGGGGGTCTTCCGGGAATCAAGAAGAGCACTGTTGGAGTCGCTCATGTGCTTTAAAGCCTGACGGGCCATTTATTTTAAGTTCCAGATAACTTATTAAAGTTTATATATGATGATTATATATTTTAATTTTGGAAATTGACCCCACTTTCTGCCTTGGTGATGCTCACCAGAAAAGAAATGACAGCAGCAATGGAATATCAAGTTCAAAATCTTTGTGACCATGTGTTTTCTCTAGGTACAATTTTAAAGAATTACATTATTTCAGCTAGTCAGATTTCCATGAATGAAGGGTAAGCTATATATACTGGAATATAAGATGATATTTTCACCTACCCTCATAGCCTCCATTGCTGCTGTTGTCTTCCTCTCTCTTTCTCAGTGTATGACTAGCTACTTCCTTTTGCTTTTGTTGGTTGTAACTAAAAATTACGTAAGGCCCCCATACACCTTACATTCTTTCCATACAATTTATGTACAATAACATTTTCTTCTACCAAAACCATGTAATATGAGGACATTTCTAATCCTTCCAATTACTATGTATTCTATGAGGGAGGCCACTATACTACACAGTTGTTGGTAGACCTAATAGAAATTGTATGGATCGATTTTAAGGTGTGTGGGGGGCTTAACACTGCATGTTTCATTTGCATTTGTACACTGTTGTACATCATTGTTGTCTGAATCTTTTTCGGTTACTTCAGAGAAACTTTTAAGGGGGAAATAAATGACTTTTGCGTTAAATGCGTTGAACACAGGGGTTTTAACACCATGCAGAAGCTGCCCATTGACGGCAATGGGGCTATGACAGACCTGTCACCACAGCCAGTCAGAGCCCCTGGTCCCTTGGTCCGAGTATTTATCACGTTCATGTTAGCGCAGAGCTCCGCGTTGACATCAATGCAACGGAGGCTTGAAGGATGATGCATGCATTCATAATGTTAGTTATACGTCTGTTCATTTATTTAAAGAGCCCGCGTTATCAGATGTGCTATGTAGCATGGCCTAAAATGTGGTCCTAGTGGAGTGAAAAAGGGGGGCTTGTGCTCGTTGGAAGATGGACACAGAGAAGAAATCCGCAAGTGCAGAGGAGACCCAATGGCTCTATCAAGGAGAAAGAATTAAATTGGTGTTGCTACTTGGTGTTCTGGTCAAGGGGTTGAACAGCTCTCTTTGTATTCAATTGCATAATGTTTAAAGCTGGGCATACACGCACCAATTATCCAGCGATCGTTTTTTAATCCGTTTCCGGAATCGATTTTAATTTGCGAAAACGATCGCAAACTGCAACATACCATGAATTCAATTTCTGGGCGATTCTATCCTGAAAGTCTCAATATGTCTTGCACGCACACATTTATGGGTTGGGAGTGGTGTTAGCTGAAGAACTGGCCAGTGACCAACAGCACACAAACAAAGGTAATTTCCACAAGAATCATAGATGGATCGCTTAAAACGATCACATGAGACAACTAACAGCACTCGATTCCTTTGCTTTTTATTAAAATTATCCATCAGAACTGATCTGTGAACGATCGTTTTTGTGTCCGATTTTTGACAAAATCGATCGCTCGGACACTTTTGGCATGCTTCAATTTTTATTCAATCCGATCGTGTGATCGATTTTGATAAACGATCGCACTAAAATTGAACTAAAAATCGTGACGTGTATGCCCAGCTTTATGAAGTAAAAAATGTTTTTTTAAATAGTCAATAAAAATGTTTTAAAACATGTATTCATCAATATAAGAAACATGTTGTGACAACTTTCTTAAAAAAAACCTAAAAAAAACAAACAAGATGATAGAAGGTCCCTATTCTTAGCACCGATTTGTGATGAAAGAGAATAAGTGAAGGGCAGCCAGTATAGCCTACTAAAAATAAACCAGGACAGATAGCTCTGGTCATAACCCGTAATCCATTTCTCACATCACTCAAACAATTTCATCAAAGATCTACAGCCATTGCTCTCTGAAAATCAAAGATAAAAAAGAAAAGTATTGCCTGAACCTTCTATGATAGCCCACGGGCTATTCTTCCTTATAGCTCGGACTAATGAGAAAACCATAGGACTAGCCTTAGGTGGAAATCTTAAATAAATAAACTAAATAAATAAACTAGTATGACAACCATAGTATATTCCTTTATATACCCAACTAACCTAAGTTACTTACTACTAACCTGTGGAAAAGAGGAATTCCTGCAGTAGAGAAACCTTTTTTTTTTTTAACACTTGCATTTTCGTATGGACTTCTACATATATTGTACAAAGAAACATGCTTTGTACAATGGAAAAAACTAAACAGATCAGTTAAAGGAGCACTCATGCATGTAAACGTTCAGGTACACTTTAATGCCCCAAAAAACTTTATAATATGGCTTGGCTGTAGGATCTTATTACCAAAAAACAAAAACCCCTGAGCCACACTCTAGATGCCTACCTGGTCCGTGTGAGACAACATCCGTATTTTTCCTGGATCCTTGATGTCAGTGATGACGCCAGGGACCTGGCAGGATGCCTTCATCATTCTCAATACTGGCAAAGGCATCCAAAATACTCACTTTCTCAGAATCATTAATGACTTTGGGAATGTGCAGGGGGTGGGGGTATATGAAGCAGAGCAGGTCTGAAAGTTAGACAGATTATATTGTGTACTGCTTTTTATATAAATATTGTACCACCAGGGAAGTTAACCCATCTAAATATATTCCAAACAAAAAGTGTTCAATGTCTTGATTTGGTTTCTGAGGATGCAGATGAAAACCTGAAACGCCAGTGGAAGAGAAAAAGGGACACAGTCTGTGGTGAAGCAAAAATCTCTTTATTTTAGGACCCTTTTGTACTAGACATGCTGCATTACCTGCAAACATGTCTGTTGCTGGTAAGGAACCATGCACCAATGCATTGCACTGCACTAAGTCTCCCATACAAATGTATATGGCACATAAATGCGTGCTGCAGGGAGTTTGCATTAAAATCATGCGTTGCACATTACTGCAAAATACATCATGGAAAGCTACAACAGGTTTCCTGCTGCGTTGTGGCACAAACACGGCTAGTGTGAAAGCACCCTTAGACCTATTGGTCTACAATCTGAAAAGATCACACACACTGTTCACAGGAGAATTATAGTTTTGGCTTAGCAGGGTGCATGTCGGACCTCCTAAACCAGTGGGGGGCAACTGAGTTGGTATGAGAGGCCACAAGTGCGGCCCTCGGCATCACTTGTATAAGCATTTTTTTGTGAAAAAAATTACAGCATGCACAGCTAGAAGACATTATTTTTCATTTTTTAAATAACAAAATGTTTAAATAATACTTCAAGCATTAAGGAACACTGTAGTGTGGTAATGCACATTTTGTGTCATGTATATCCTCAAAGGTTATGTACATCATATATATAATCAAAGCCATTGATAATATCGATGGGGCACATAACCTTCAATTCAACAGACAGGTGAGTTCCTATGCATTAACAATTAGGTTTCAGGGGCCGCAAGTGGAGGACTGAGGGGGCTGCCAAAGAACGCAGGTTGGGCACCTGGGTCCTAAACCATCACCTTTGAGTTTGAAATGCCCGGTATGTGCTCAGAATATATTCAGCTAATTGGAAGTCAGTTTGAACTGCATTCTCAACATGGTGCAATATGCTAAGGCCAATTAAAATAAGCATTGTGTATAGAAAATGACTATTTACTATTTAAATTAACTTTATATTGAGAATCTGAGATTTTAATAGAGGCAAATGCAAAAAAAAATTAAATTGTCTGAAGGCCTGGTATACCATTGTGTCCAGATTTAATATTTTTATAACAAAGTACAATACTACTAGTTAAATACTAACAGTAGCAACATTGGGAACATAGAATTCCAATCACTGGATACTAATTAGATTTTTCCATTTATTTGTTAGGTTTTATTATCACACACTGTTAAATCCAACTATTATGTGTTAACATAAAAAAATAACAAAAAAAAATAACATAAAACAGCAAATTAACCAAAAATCAATGTTCGGTATTATAAACTAACCCTCAATTTAACACGTTCTCTATTAAACAGGCAGCAAGGAAATAATGGAAGCATCGTACATTACATTATTCCCAGGCTAGAGAAGACACAGTCATTACCCATAGATGAGATTTTAAACCACAGGTTCCTTTGTTAGATTTGAATCAATGTATTATAGAAAACCAATGAAAACACATTTTAATTTAAAACGTGGTGTTTTAAATTTTGCTCAGTTGCACATTCGTCTCAAATATGTAATAATAAATTGAATCGAGTGCGAATTAGAATTTCCTTACTGCTCTTCCTTTTATTGCTAATATTTTACATTTAAAACTAGTTTAAGCCACCTGAATTCCACAATAAAACAGGAACGTTATTATCATTGCCCTGCGGTGTGTGCAACGAGATTTTTGGAGAGAAACTTTTGGGTTTCGAATCCTTGCAAAAGCGTGAGCACAAATGCTCTTGGCTATGTGTGGATTTAGAATACAATAAAGAGGCTGTATTTCCCCTTCCAAGATCATTTACTTTTGATGGAGAAGCCTAGGATTTCCATTAGTTACAGTCAGGTGGACTGAATTGCTAAACCCTGGTGATACATTTCTCCAGACTGCTGTAATGGTAAGAAACTCTGCCATACACTGCTATGAGCCGTACAATATACACACATGTAAAATTATGAAGTAAAGCTTGTACGTTGTAAGAAATAAGAAATGTCTATCCTGTTATGCAAAAATTATATTATTATATCATATTAATATATGTATTATAATATTATATAATCGTTCCCACAACCCTTCTCTCAATTTTTAGCATCTTTGTGGATAATACCATGTTCAAGAGGTTTTCAATTAACTCACAATTCAGCTAGTCGAAATAAAACAAATTACATTTGACCATCTCTATGTCGAATCTGCCACAGGTGTTATCTAGTGATGGCCGAACTTCGGCCAGGTCTGTTCGCAAACAGGCGGATTGGACTTTTAAAAAAGTCTGATGTCCTCCTGTTCGCTGGAAGATTCCAATTCCCTTCCCTTCCCGTTCCTTGGAACACACAGTTCCCGGTTTCAGTACCTGGATGTGACGTCACTAAGGTAAGGTTTTCCTTCACAAGAGACCGGCTTCTCTATACGGTCTCTCGTAAAAGAATTTTTCCACTGGCCGGATATTTCAGCTCCTGATCTGGCCAGCGGAAGAATAGTCACCTTCATGCCGCCGGTGAACAGGGCGGGTCGAACACCAGTACTGTTAGCCGGGGACAGTTTAACCATCACTAGTGCTATCCAGTACAAGAATTTAAAGGGGGCTGTTGGCACCAGTAAAGATGCTAACAAAAACCTGCCATATCTTCAACTAAACTTATCAGATCCATATTTACCTAAAAAAAATAATTAACCTCCCTGGCGGTTTATAAAACAAACAAGCTACACTCAGGATACTTACCTATCCTTGGCGAAGGAAGAGGCGGGGGTGGGTGGTGCCCTAAGCTCCATGTTATGAAGGTGGCATCGGCTTTTCCCCCACACATGTGTAGAGGGAAGGAGGGCAGGGAAACACAGTACTATGTACGCCTGTTACGTGTCATTGAAAACATAGAAATCGTACCGCCATGGAGGTTAACTGTGCTCCTTGCTATGGGAAAATTATTTCACGTTGAAGTATATAACTGGAAATTTACAACATTGTATATTCCCAGTTGTATTGCTATACTAGAGCCCTAGGCTCACCACCCTCACCACACTGAATAATCAGGTAGACTTATATAGCATACAACGCTGTTTTATTGTTACAGATATAAAGAAAATATAACAACTTATACAGTTATACAGTTAGAATCCTAATACCCTAACCTATCCTTAGCAGAGTTAATGAATCAATACATTACCGGTTATTGCATCATCACTCCATCGGGGGACCAGCGATTCCTGGAGGCAGCATACAACATCAGCATCACACAGCTCGTCAGCAGTGGAGAGGTCCCAATTTTTTAAGAGAAAGACCCCGAGCTTATATAGGGAACTTAACCTTCCTTTTTGCCTGCTGTCAGTCTTTTGTTTTGGTACTTCCCCATAACTTGTTTTGCACAGACATGAATCGCCGCTATTGTGCAATCATGGACCTTGTGCAATCATGGACCGCGTCTAGCAACATCTTATTCTGACTCTTAGTAACCTCGCCATGTTTCATAAGGATTTGAGCTCGATACTAATATGATATTAACTATCTATGTATATGATATTAACTATCTATACCATTCACTCACACACCCATATCACAATGGTATCACACCAGTTCTCAGGACAATAAAAGTTTTTTGTATTTCCTTCCCTTTCCCATTACTAGCCACATATGGTGATGTCACCATGGATCAGGGACAAGATGAAGATGCCAAAGAAGGAAAAGACAGACATTCGACACTGGACAAAGGTAAGAAATCTTGCGGCTGACATGAGTCCAGCTCTGGCTGACCACTTTTCTTAAGTTTTTCCAGCCCAGGAGGTTAAACTGTGTAAAGCAAATCTTGTAATATGTGGAATAAGCTTTCAGAAAATGTAGGTAGATGAAGTATTACATTGTCTGTAGGTAAAATTTTCAGTATGTAGGAAGACTAGCCATCCCTGTAGGACTGAACTCAAGTCAACATTAAGCCATTACAAACTGAACTGGGTTCTCCCTCCCACAGCAATCGATATATTATCGATATATGTAGTGATGGTCGAACTTCGGCCATGTCCGTCCGCTTTTAAAAAAGTCCGCAGTCCGCACGTTCGCTGACAGATTCAAATTCCTCCCCTCTAGACGCATAGTTCCTGGTTGTGCTAACCGGATGTGACGTCACTGACGTCACATCCGGGTTTACAAGCAGGTTTTTCACTGAAAGACCGGGTTCTCTACCCGGTCTTCAGTGAAATATTCTTCCTGCGGCGGGATCTCGCTGCTAATGATCCCAGCGGAGGAAGAATAGAGGGCTCCTTCTCGCCGGCGAACAGGGCGGGTCGAACACCCGTACTGTCCGCCGGCGAGAAGGAGGGCGAACATGCCTGCGACCATGCCTGCCTTGCGGGCAGTTCGGCCATCACTATTCATATGTTATAATTATTATTAATATTATTATTATTATTATTAATAAAAATATTTGTAATTATAAGGAAAATTACTACAATTTGTATGTATTTTTTTTACTTCTGTGATTATGTAATAAACTGATATCTTTTTAATTAAATTGATCTAGCATTCTAAACTTATTTTTCTTAATATATGGCTCTGTCTTGGACTCCCAGTATGAATAAGGTCAGTCTGTTACACAAGCGTGACCTATTTTTGTATTTACATTGAGGTTCATAGACACTCATAGATAGAACATTGACATTTTTTTTGTTTCAAATGCAGACCCTTTATAAATCACTGAGATATTCACTGTATTTTTAGAACTTTCTGTAATATCAGCATATTTTACAAGATCCTTTTCCCACTGGTTTTAGTCACAGTCATAAAAGGTATGGCTCCGTCACATTCCAATGCCATTCATTTTTATTTTACAACAGACAAAGTATCTTTTATTCTATGTGCCAATGGGGATAATCACTAGTGTTGAGCTCGAATATTCGAATGGCGAATATTTTTCACGAATATCGTCAATTTGAGAATTCGCCAATATCTCGAATATGTCGGCGGATATTCGCAATTCCGAATATTCGCAATACGGCCATGTAGTGCGAAAATAATATTCACATTGCGAAAATAAACATAGCATGTGACCATTCATTTTAAAGATTTTCGCAATACATAGTCATACCGCGAATATTAGAATTTCCGAATATTGAATCGAATATTCGTAGAATTATTCGCGAAATATCACGAATTCGAATATTGCCTATGCCGCTCATCACTAATAATCACTGCAAATGCTGATTCAGTTATACTATATTCAGTGTAGAGCTGGTGAGTCATGCAGAGCATGTACAAGGCATGATCAACCTCACCGGCTAAAATGGTTTTATCACTTTAAATCACCCCTAGTGGATCTTTCTCCGATAATTAATTGCCTTAATTTAAGCGTGATTTATAATTTATGCCCAATACTTTACTGTAAGAAAATAAAAAAGAGGAATTTATTAGTTTAACTCACTTCAAAACTACGCCCTCAAGCTCAGGCTTTTAACGTAGGTCATGAGGCCGATCAAACGGAACATAGTTATTTCTTAAATGCTTAAGGAGCAGAGAACTGGACCAAGATACACAAATCATGAAATGTAAAAAGTTGACGTGAACTGCATTCCCTGTCTTACAAATCTGTAGACAATAGGGTGACCCCATTTGTGTTAGGCTACATTTACACATGGTTTGCTGGGCTGCTGTCAGTCCACAGCAGTCCGCAAAATGACTGGGCGCTCTTGTCTGCGAGCACCTGCAAACTTGTACTGGCGCTCGGGGGTCATTTAGATATCAACCCTGTGACAGGTATATCAGACGACAGCACAAAAATGCAGAGGCCTAATATTGCGCTGACTAGTTGTTTACGGGGCAGTTGCAAACGCCCATGCAAATGATTCCTTAAGTTCATGCAGCAGGTGGTAGGAGTTCAATCCGCTACCCAGCCTACTTATATGACAATGACCATGTGGCAACACATTGTTGCATGTTTCAGCGTCATCAACCTCCATGTTAATAGAGAAGCCACCACTTTTTTCTGGCCAACATCTACTCGATGACGCCAGTAATGTGTAGAGAGGTGGGGGGAGGGCAGGGAATCATGGCAGAGTACACTGTACTCCACTTTTTTCAGGCTTTTAACGTAGGTCATGAGACCGATGAAACGGAACATAGTTATTTCTTAAATGCTTATGGAGCAGAGAACTGTATGTAGGGATCTCTCCACATTTTAGGTTACTGAACCAAGACACACAAATCATGACATGTAAAAAGTTGACGTGAACTGTATTCCCTGTCTTACAAATCTGTAGACAGTAGGGTGACTCCATTTGTGGTAGGCTACATTTACACATGGTTTCCTGGGCTGCTGTCAGTCCGCAGCAATCAGCAAAATGACTGGGCGCTCCTGTACTCCACCGCAATCGCCCATTCGGGGGCTTTTCGTACCAGAAAAAATTGAACAAAAAGCCCGTAACGCCCAGGAGGTTAATGCAAAACCATATTCAACAGATATTTGTGTTAGACCCTTCTCTATATCTACAATGTTTGTGATTATACCATATTCAGGAGCTTTGCAATCACCTCACAAAGTCCACATGCCGAATTTTCCTTTAATTTGACGCTATTGCTGATTGGCTGTTACAGGATCCCGCTTTTTTGTCTTTGGCATACTAAAAAAGTCAGTCATTAATATTTTAAAATTTAAACCCCAAGGTAAAAGTCAGCGTCAACTGTACTGCTTAATAGCAAAGGAATCAATTTTGCAAAATAAAGAGTGAGCTCACGCTGATTACTTATAGCTGCGTGATTAACCGAACGTACACATGTACCAAGCTGTACTGCACCTGGCGACATTTGCCCGCAGGATAAACATAATAACCTACACCGCTAAAGCTAATCACACAAGAGACAGTCTTGTCTAGCGACACAGAAATCCAAAGTTGTTTTTTTTCATGCAAAGTATATGCATCATAAAACAGCATCTCCATAAGAAGTCGAGTGCAAGTATGTGACTATAAATTCCAGTAGAGCGTGCCTAATGATATAATATAGAATTTTTAAAATAAAAAAAAAGCACGACATCCCTTCGTGATGTTTTCATTTCAAATATTAACATGCAAATAAATTACTTTGATGACGTTCTTAACCAAAAATCCTAATCAGGCTTATTTAGTAAGTAAATTGTTAAGAGAAAAAAAAATTACAAAATAAGAACTAATGTTCAAAGTGCATTGACCTGAGTAATCAGATTCAGTTTTCTTTTATAGTCAAAGAGCAATTTTGATTGGTTGGTTTATTTGACCATAATGAATGCTGACTAGTGATGGGCGAAATGCATCTTTTAATATAACTTTCATGAAAATGCATTCTAAATACATCTCTGCTTTTCTGTGGAATCACGAACATTGTTGATGTGGGTCAAGAGGATCTGTAGGAACTTGTCCAAAGTAGAAAACCAAATTGAATTTAAAAAATGAGAAGAGAAAACATATTTTTAAAGTTGTTACTTTTTTATTTTATTTTTGTTTGGGACTTATTATGTAACATACTAAACTATCTCTCCTCTCATATCTGTCAAGTATCGGTTTTACCCCTCTTTCCCACCCCCATCCCGGATTAGTATTTTTCCTACAAATCTCCCGTGAACTCTGTCAGTAGGCTCAATTGTGCCAACTGAGGTCACATGAATACTATTCCGAGAGGTGAGAAAAAGGAAGAAGTGAGGGGCAGGGGGTTAGGTGGTTTAGGGGGGCAGAAATTAGCCTTGTCTGGAGAATGTTCAGGGTTGAAAGTAAGGAGGGAGGGGAACATGCGAAGATATGAGGAGCCTCACTTCCAGCTCATTTGAAAAAGGAATACTTGACAGGTATGCCCCACCTCCCATAATGTTGGCATTGATACTGTGTTCAGGGACTTTCTAATTAACTAAAAAAGAGGCTTAAAATTATGCTTTCACAACTATAATTTGGCTTTGATCTGCAGAATCTGCACACTGTTAAAAAAAGAAACTAAGTCCGCCTTACAACCCTAAAATTTTTATGACAATATCTTGTTCAACAGACAAAACATCTAGTTAGGAATCCGGCAGACAGGTACATTTCTCCTGAGTTAACTTGAGCTGAGTTTCAAGATAGATTAAACTCAGCCCTAAGTTAACTCGGGACAAACGCCCAGGAGGTTAATGAACCCTTCTCCTTTTTGCCCCTAAAGAGAAATGTACTTAGTATACAACGGAGTATCTTATGGTTTGAAAAATACTGAAGTTAAAATTGCACAACAATCTCTAGTAACTAGTATATGTATATAAACTGACCACACTCCTTTATAATATTTTTATTATATTATTATTTTTATTATTTATAATTAAAATGAATCATAAAATAGAAAAAATATCTCTCGGAGTGTCATGACAGAAGAACAAACAGCACTGGTACTAATTTGTCCAATATATTATAAATATGAACTCATAGACAATACCAGCAATTAAACTGGAACACATTTACTGATTTTCATTATCACAGATAAGTTAAGACTTCCAAAATAGAGCGTTGGTGCAGCCCTAAATTCGGTAAGACAAGTGTTAATTTTTTATGATCTTCAGATGAATGTGATTCTTTAAACAAGACTGTAAATATAAAACCCAAGGTTTTCTTTCCTACCCCCGTTTACATATTCCTGAGTACAGTATGTTAGGAGTACTGCCTGCAAAGAAGTCCCATGGGTTGTAAAAACGAGGCCACTCTTGTTCTGTGTGGTTTCTGACAATTAATTCATTTTTTAAGAATCCCCTACGGGCTTTCCACATGTTCGAATTTGGATTAAATACATTTATTAGCATAGATTTAGGTCATTAATCTACATACCTCTGGGCCAATTGTTTCAAAGCTGTGTGCTCTGCTTTGTTGTCAGATATCAAAATTAAAATCACACTTATAGTAAAATCAATACACTTATATACAGTTGAGGCTCTTAAGCTGTAGGTAACCCCAACTACTGCTGCTAAGTATGGAAACCCAACATTAATGAAATATATTATACTAATTATTAGGAGTGCTTATCATAAGTAAAAAGGAAATCCCATTTAAAGTGAACCTGTAAAAATATTTGCATTTAATTTATGAGGCAGCATGAAAGCTTATAATTACACTGGAAATCTATCAAAATGACAGGTCCATGCAACCTGACAAATGCAACCAACTGAGAACAGTGAACAATAACAAAAACACATATGTTGCTGCAATACAAAAATGTTGCTGGACATTATCTGTGCTGATTTGCACGTGTGTCCTGGTGTGGCTCGCCTACCCCACGCCACCCTCCTACCACACTACCAGGGGCTAGATCTAGTCCCCGCCGATTATATTCCTCAGACTTGATCTACAAACATATGGCTACCTTATAATTAGGCACGTCCGGCGACAGTCCTTTGGTGCTTCTACGTTCTGGGGGAGGTTCCCCGTCCAGCAACATTTGTGTATTGCAGCAACATATGTGTATTGTGCTTTTATCTACCCAAAACATAAACCTTGTACCATGCGACCAGCCTCTATCCCCTGAGGAAGTCTATCGACGAAACGTACGGCGGGTTGGCTATCACCACCTTTGGATGGTCTATACTCCACTACCCATCTAATGAGAATACCAAGCTCGAACACCTGAGCTTTAGGCTTGTGGTTAATGATTCATGCCCGTGCTAACTGTATTTAATGTTTTGTGAAAAAAAAATTACATTTTTGTTATGTAATATTTCATCATGCTTGGTGCCTGGATGTCCATTTAATAAAATGCTTATTTTAACCTATTATTGATTTATGCACTAATCTTGAAGCAGCTAAAGTCCCCTTGCCCCGGTAACTTGTTACTGGGGAGGTTTTGCTCTTTGTTATTGTTTATTGTATTTTGGGATGTTGGCTTCCTTAATGTGAGAGAGTATCTGTTTTTCGCCAACTGAGAACAGTGCTGGGATTTCAATGGCCATTCCAGTAATTGATGCAAAAGGGGCCCAAACCAAGTACTGAGTAAATATGTATGATTATATTCTTATATTCTTGTAGGTTAGACATTTTTCAAATTAAAATCTTTTTTTGTTGATTTCATGTAATATTCAAATTTTTGGAGAATTTGATTTTGAGGTTTTCATAAGATGTAAGCCATTAAAATGATATATAATTATAAAAGTATTAAATACCCTAATTTGCACATAATCAGTCTATTTCATATATTAGTTTCACCTTTTAAGTTGAATTACTGAAATGTAGGAACTTTTCAACAATATTGAAATTTTTCGCGAATTGCCTGTACACATTATGCATGGCATTTCAACAAAGTAACAATATATGAAAAAGACTTCTCTAAAAAATAAAAAACATTATGTAAGATATTATAAATTGTACCAGCTTTCCGTATCCTAAGATACTACTTATTCCAGAATGAAATAAAGTAATCACGAAAAAGTAATAACAAAAAGGAGAGAATGAAAACAGGCGCCTACAAGTAGGGGCATGTCCCCACTTTGGCGGCCGGCCGTGGCACGTTTTTTTTGATGAAGAGTTAATGCAGCTGCCCCTGATCGGCCCATAGAAAACGGTGGTTGAATATCTCGTCCGCACGCGGTTTTTGACCGCATCCATTCATGTCTATGGGTGTGATCAACGGCTGCACAAGTGGGGAGAAGCCCATTAAAAATAATGTAAATGGTCTGCTGCGTCTGCCACCAGCCACCAAAGTGGGGAAAAGCCCTAATAGATATTATACTATAGCAGTGGTTCCCAAACTTTCCTTGCAAGCCCCCCCTTTTCTATTTAGGAACATTATTGAGCCCCCCCTCCATATTCAAACACCGGTTAAGAATGAAGGCCAGCACCCCCCTGGAATACCTTTGCGCCCCCCAGTTTGGGAACCAGTGTACTATAGGAAGTAAAACCTTATTTAAAAGTAAAGGTAAAACATTGATTAGCCACGTACCCCACATGTTTGAATGTATTTATAGTATTAGTGGTAATGACTTCTATGCTTGCATGTACCATTGCCTGCATTACTGTGGTGCGAACCAAGGCCATGAGTTCATTTCAAAGATGATATAATCACCAAAATGTATGCAGATGTAGGGAAAGGTTGTGGAAACATATATAAAAAGGTATTTCTCTAGCACACAGTTTTTGCATAAGCGTGAAGTAGGGATCTGAAATATCACAAAACCTTGCTTTTTTCATGACTTCAGTAAGCCAATAAAGGGGATCACTTGAATTTTTAATGCAAAACTACATGTACTAGAGCAATACTTTCTACAACCCTTACCTATATCCCAACCCAAACTATTTTCTTATTCAGGGGCTTACCTTCAAACTCAGCTAGTCCAAATTTAGGGAACATATTGCAACAATCTCAACAGAAGTATATTTCATTTATTAATATTAACCGAGAAGCAACAACCACTGTGGGATTATTTAAGCTCAAATTTCATGTTAAACAAAAAATGTATTCAAGTTGGTTTAATAAACTCCTTCCTTATAAATTATGTTAGAAGTGCAGTGAAACTTTAACTGGGAGATAACTTTACTAAGTTTATACTGGAAAGAGAGAGAAGGTTGAATACAGACCATGTGATCTAAACTTGGGAATAGCCCAAATGTCCTTAATATTTGTAATGTTTGTATTACTGGAACAAATGTGCAAGGTACACTTGTGGGCAATTTTTGCCATCTACAATATGTGGATAATGAAGCCTGGTGCTTGGACAATGTAACTAAAATGACTGCAACAATGGCTGCCTACAGATTAAAGGAAGAACACCTTGAGGAAGAACACTAGAATACCTAAGAAGAGGGAAAGAGAGGGTGAGTGTACTAAATTTGAAGATATAAAAAAAATCCCACCTCAACAGGTATGATTACACTTTTAATAATATTGAATAATATTGTGACTTGCTAAGGCCTTGTTTCCATTGATGCGTTTCCACGCATTTGTAACCGCGCGTTTATGCGTGGCCGCAAGCGCTGACAAACGCATCCATTGAAAACTATAATATAGTTTCCACTGGTGCGTTTGTGCGCGTTCGGGCGCGGATGCGGTTTAGGGCGCGTTTGTGAACGCTAGCTGCAGCGTTTTGAAACGCATCCGCGTCCCAACCGCATCCGCATCCCAAAAAACGCGCCCATAGGGATGCATTGGATGCGTTTCAAAATGCGCAAAAACACGCAAGAACACATGGCTTAGCAGACGCGGATGCGTATTCTGGGCGCGTTCGGGGAAAAATCGCGTCCTGTAAACGCGCAAAAACGCGCAACACCTATGCCATGCGTTCAGCCGCGCGGTTACAACCGCATGGTGACCACGCGGTTGCAAACGCGCGGAATCGCATCAATGGAAACAAGGCCTAATGCTGACATTTGCTCTATCAGTTCCGGGAAAGTGTGAACTTTAACTACAGAACCACCTTAAGTAAGCAAAGCAGCAAAGCATTCTGTCGACTTCATCTATGAAATAAAATATATATAATTTTATACCATAGGAAATTACCCGAGAGCCGTTTTTATCCGATACTCTATATTTAATGTTAGAGTCCAATAACCATCGTGAATTATCATAAAAACATGTTTTCCCAGCAAGCATGCATCTGAACTTTAAGCCACCTTTATGAAAATAACATTTACTGAGATGGAAATAAATATGATTCACAGATTTGTATCTGGGTGTCTGAAAAAAATCTCTTGTTTTCAAATATTTTGCCAGAAAGTCAACAGCAGAGAGAGGTTTTACTGCACCATAAACATCTGTAACCTAATAACTCTACAATCCCTTTTACTGTGCCAGAGGATAAGCAACTTCAAAGAGAATTCTGCAGAAGATGTAGAAATGTATTGAATTGCTCACTGCCTGGGCCTAAAAAATCAATATCTACTGGCTTCTGTGTAATTAGAATGCAGGCCACTGAATCTTACAATTGCCTATGGCCAAAGACAAATAACTGGAGGCATTTATCAAAAACTACTGCATGGAAAACTGCCAGTTACTAACAGCAACCTATTAGCAGGCAGTAGGCTAGCTGTATGGATGTTTTTCCACTAGCCATAATGGATGAAATCACTGATTTAATTTTTTTTATATTGAGATCTCAGATAAAAAGTATCAATGGTAATATGAATATGATGATGTAGCTAATCCGAAAGGGACCACCTCATTTCCTGGGTCATTTCAAAATGACTTCCTGTCCCTGATCCCCCCTTTAATTTATTGGATATCGGTCTTACCAATCGCGTTGGCTCAGCATCCATGTAGTGATGACCACAGGGTTTTTTTAACCATTAAGTAATGTATAGCACCCAACTGAACCCGCACACCAGCTATGATATCCCTGTAGTGCAGATGATGTCTATATTGAGTATATCTCAAGTACACTCAGGACCGAAATTAAAAAGTCAGGCAGCCGACCTTTATATTTATTACAAAAAAAATGCTTCAATTTAGGACAGATATAATGATTATCCTTTCCATATGGAAACAAACTTTGCTGTTTTGCTTAAATATTAAATCTGGAACAGACAAAGTTAAATACTATAATATGCGCAAAACCAAATTTAAAAAAGGAATTAAAAAATAAAATCTACTTTTAGCCCAATACAGCGTTCCTTTTTCCTGCCAACATTAAGTTGCAGTGCTAATCCTTACCAAGCATGCAGTAAATCTTTACGAAATTCAAAGAGCTTTGTTTTGAAAAGTTGGAGTAACAGTGCAGTTTACATGAATCTGCATAATCCCATATGAGCATTAGATGTTCACAAAAAAACAGCACTGGTATCCAACCTCAATGACATATCGGTATAATAGAAAATGGAGTACAGGCACACAAAATGGTTTATGCTTCTTCAGGAAGTCTCCTATGAAGGATAGAAGCCACGGCAGGATGGAGCAATGACATCTTCAAAAAAGGTACTACTTCCATTCAGGCAGATAACAGAAACACTCTTTTTTCACAAAGTCTACGATGGAGAAAGGAAACCATGGCATGATGGAGCAACAACACCTCCTAAAGTTGAACTAGCTCCATGCAGGCACACAAAAGGTTTATCATTCTTCAGGAAGTCATGAAAATAGGATGGAAGCTACAACAGGATGGAGCAATGACATCTTCTGAAAAGGTACTACCTCCATTCAGGCAGATAACAGAGACACTCCTTTCTCAGAAAGTCTACTATGGAAGATGAACTAGCCCCATGCAGGAACAAAACAAAGAGTCTCCTTCTTTAGGAATTCACCTATGGAGAATGGAAGCCATGGCAGGATGGAGAAGAACATCTAAAGAAGTATTAGCTCCAGGAAGGTACATAGCAAGGAGTCTTCTCCTTCAGCAAGTCTTCTATGGTGAATGTAAGCAACAGCAGGACGGAGAAGTAACACCTCCTAAAGCTGTTTTAGCTCCATGCAGGTACATAGCATGGAGTCTTCTTCTCCAGGAAGTCTCCTATGCAGAAAAGAAACCATGGTATGATGGAACAGTAACACCTTTTAAAGCAGTATTAGCTCTATGTTGGTACATAGAAGGTAGTTTCCTTCTTCAGGAATGTTCCAATGCAGTATGGAAGCAATGGCAGGATGGAGAAGAACATCTCCTTAAGAAGTATTAGATCTATGCAGGTACATAACAGGAGTTTTCTCCTTCAGGATGTCTTCTATGGAGAATGGAAGCCACGACAGGAAGAGCAGTAACACCTTCTAAAGCTGTATTAGCTCCATGCAGGTACATAGCAGGGAGTCTCCTCCTCCAGGAGGTCTCATATGAAGAATGGAAGCCATGGCATCATGGAGCAGTAACACATTCTAAAGCTGTATTATCTCTATGAAGGTAAATAGCAGGGAGTCTCCATTCTCAGGAAGTCTCCTATGAAGAATGAAAGCCATGTCAGGAAGGAGCCCCCCTATCAAGTTTTCTTTAAAAATAACTTCATGCCTTTTTAATATATAGCACTGTGATGACAGCAATGGCACATTATTCGGATGCCTGGTACGAGTGTTGTGTAGAAAATCACACATAATTAGAGCACTGGCAGAAAGTGCAAACCTGTGCAAGAGAACAGACACATCTGCTGTATATACTTCCATTCAGCAGTTTTCCCTCATAACAAGGATAATGAGGAGAACCCTTAATCAGCAATGCAGCTCTCTGCTTTAGCTTCACTTTAAGGAACTATTAATGAATACTAATGAAATTTCAAAATTACTTGAAAATAAAAATGATTATAGCAAGTTGCTGATTGATTAAACTGTCAAAGTCAGCTATCAGCAAAGTATTACAAAATTAAAATAATCTTTAAGTATTTTAAGATATGTAGATTTTTTTTCTTCTCCTTGCCAGATTGCTTATTCAGCTGCTACAGGAATGATGGCTGGTGGGAGCGGCAACCATGCAACTGATGTAGCAGCTGAAAGATAGGCCTCCGTTCCTACCTGCACACCCCCGGATACACCGGGGATTACTCAATAAACAGCTAGTGTTTTATGCTGGCTTAGCAAGATGCTGCTTTCCTGAGTCAGGTGAACACAAACTTCTTTATTCCCCTCAACAACAGAAATCAAAACAGTATATAGGAAAAGGTTGCCTAAAATGTAACTAAACCCAAATCCCAAAAATGCTATAACGCAAATTCCAGTCTGCAGATGTTTGAATCTGCCTTAGTTTTAATTTTGGGCCAATTTTTTAAATGTATTTTTACCTGCTGATTCAGTCACATACCTATGGTTGGCTTTATTGTATATATGGAGGAGTAGTGTAGCCACCATTGAACAGTCACAGCTATGTAGTATAATGTAGAATACATAGTGATTGGAATGTTCAGAATTTCAACCATATTGCAGTTTTGGTAGAACAAAAGTGGTTGCATGGTTGTATGTAGTATGTTTTATGGTAAGGTGTATGGGGGCTTTTAGATGGACCAGTAGATTTATCTATCTATCTAATCTATCTATCT
>CM070035.1:150574320-150593804 GCA_036250615.1 Ptychadena robeensis | reverse complement strand
CCGGAAAGAAATCGGGACTAGTCTGCCTACACACATCGGCGTGTGTATGGCAGGCTTTAGAGGTGAAGGTCCAGAAGTTAAAAGGATGAGTGGAGTAAGACTGGTATCAGGTTTTTATTACTCTGTGTCCCCATTTGGTAGGGAAAACCACTCTCTTTAAGTGTCCTGTGCACCATTGTCATTTAAAACAACAAAAACATATTTAGTGTTCTCACTTTGTGTTAAGTTCACAGAATGCATACAGTTTATATAAAGGTTAGTTATAATTTACTATACATCTGATTATAATATTGGCGGCCTGAATCTCTAATGATTGTTTTGACCTTCAGTTTTCATGGATGGTAACCTCTACTTATATATTTTAAGATTATTTTTCTTATTTTTTTTTAAACACATTGGCCAGGCTTTTTCATTGTCATATGCTCTAATATTGTAACATATGCGCTCTATTATTATAACATATGTGTAAGATAACATTAGGACACTTAAGATAACTGATAAGGATTTGTATAACACTGAATCCCTTGGGTCTAAATTGCATACTTTTTGAATAGATTACTAAACCATGACTTCTCATTGGTTGATGTGGTTTGCTGATGTTTTCATAATACCCTTTGCCATTAATAAGCAAGTTAATGGTTACATTGGGCAAATCGTGGCTGTGCTTTTGCAAGACGCGCACATCTTGTTAGTCATTCAAGTCTTAAACAGTAATAAAACAACACTGTGGCAGGATTTATGAATGTGCTAATATATTGTGTCCATTTTCAGCAGCCTGTACGCAGTCTGGAATTGCAGCCTCTCCTGACATAAGCAAAACCCATTAAAATGTTGCATACTTTGCAACATTTTTATTTATGTTAGTCATTTTTAATAACTAATATCTCTATAGAATAGAAGCTTGACTCTACAGTTTATCTGGCAATTAAAAAGAAGGGATGGAGGAATGCTAACACACAATGATACACAGGGGTAAAAACTAAAGCAACATTTTTTAATTCTAGTGCATAGTTGTCAATTCATATTTTGGAAAGGTAGCCAGACGCTAAAGAGCATTTCCTTTTAATTTTATAATATAGTATTTATAGCTGCCACACCTGGGAGAATCTCTTCACTCCAATTGCCTTGCACATAAAAGTGCCCTGTCTACTAAAGTGACAGACTGGCATCTGATACCACACTGGACATCTGATAGTCGTACTCCGGAAGCTTTTACTAAAAAGAGGGACTTCCTCCTATGTCTATATAGGACAGGGATGGCAAAACAAAAACAACAGTGGTCCCATATTCATATACAAAATGAAAAAAGAGAAGAAAGTTTGACCTTTAGCTATTCATATTAAATTTCTATGCATTGTCCTGCAGAGAGTGCATGGTCTTCCGTAAACTCTTCACCCATGATCACCAGAGAAGAAGAAAAAAGGTATCTCTGGTGTTGGGCCTTAATGCCACAGACATTTGTTAAACTGTATCACATCTATTACATGACTTCTATGATCTCCATGATACACTATATGGCCAAAAGTTTGTGAACACCACATTAAATTACTGAATTCAGTCATGTCCATTGAATATACTATTACAATATACACTGCCTGGCCAAAAAAAATTCACCACCAACTAAGCAAATAGGTACAGGTCTAGGTTCAGCAACAGTATGTGCTCAAAAAATGACTACCTGAATATACTAAATGACCAGGTAATTTCATCAATAGATTTTTGCTTCCCTGATAGCACGGGTATATTCCAAGATGACAATGCCAGGATTTATCGGGCTCAGATTGTACAAGAGTGGTTTAGGGAGCATGAGACATGTCACACATGGATTGGCCACCACAGACTCCAGACCTTAACCCCATTGAGAATCTGTGGGATGTGCTGGAGAAGGCTTTGCGCAGCAGTCAGTCTCTCCCATCATCAAGATCATGGTGAAAAATGAATGCAACACTGGATGGAAATAAACCTTGTGACATTGCAGAAGCTTATCGAAACAATGCCACAGCGACTGCGTGCCGTAATCAAAGCTAAAAGCGGTCCAGTGAAATGTTGTTTTTGGGAGCGACTTTTTTTTGGGCCAGGCAGTGTATAACTGTGCATCTGACCACAAAGCCAGCTCTAAAAAGCAGGGTACAATTGCCTCGATATTCGAGCCGTCCGATGTACCCTGCAGCAGCGTGATGGCGTCATCACGCTGCTGTCAGATGTCGGCGTAGCCGGGGAGACGGCTCTGCTCTCCCCGGCTCAGCCGACGCTTTGCCTGGAGACCAGCGGCCGTATTTAACTGTCATGTCCAATATGGCTGTTTTTGAGCGGGATTGATTGGTCCCACTCGAAAACAGTGATGGCCTCATATCATATGGGCCAGATAGATGGCCATGAGTGCACACGGCGCTCGAAGCGGCCATCGATCTGGCCCATATCTGCATGTCTGTACCCTGCTTAACAGTATAAAGGATCCATTGTGGAGCACATCAAAAGGCCTACACAAACCCTTAAACTCATAACTATTGACATACCACATTTGTGATGGATTGGAAAGACTTTCCAGAAGAGTGGAGGCATCAAATATGGGCCAGCTCAATACTACCGACTATGTCCATTGCTTTATAATGGATTGTCCAGCAGGTGTTCATAAACATATTTCCATATACTGTATGTACAAAAAGGATGCCAGAGGCTACTGAAACATTTGCCTGATGAAAAACCATCCTATTTCATAAAAATTTAATTGAAATACAAATATCAATTTCATTTGATATTACCTGTCTGGTACCTTTTTTAAGAAATACTGACAGGCCTCTTTATTATATCCTCTCGTATATTAAAGGCACTCTAACATTTTCTCTGAAAGACCAAAGCAAATCACATATTCAAAGCAAATCTCCCACTGTTACAAATTGTTATTTTTAAAGCTAGTGTGTGGTGCTATAATCTACTATTTACAGTGACATTAGCATGGATAAATACACAACACTTCCAAATCAAAGGCAGGGAATTCAGCCTCTTCACATCAAAGGGTCCTTTTTCACTATTCACTTTTCACAGCAATAGAACAGCAGGATTGTCAGATTCTTTTTTTTTTGTGAGATTTTGATTTTATGTAAAGAGAGAAGTAAAAATTAAATGGAGTTGGGCAAAATATGTAGGAGGAGAAATAACATAGCGTTTGTTAGGGGGGAAATAAAGCTGACGTTGTGTAGTGAATATTATGCTGGACTGAAAACATTTATGTGTAATTTAAACATCAAAGTGACATTCCGTGACTAAACAGTCAGAAAAAGGGTTCTACATTCTCATAGGTCATTTGTGTGCAGTCAGCTTCATTAACATTTTCGTTAAAGCTAAACTCCAGGCAGATTTAGAACAAACAGCAAATAATTCAGTCATTTATTCATTAAAAAACATGAAATGCGATTTTAAGTGGAACAAGTGTTGTTATCAGCTTTTTGGAATGCCCCATATAGTAGAAAGCGGAGGAAGGAAAATCACAAGGTGTCAAGTTGAGTGGATGAATAAACATAAAGCACCGGTGAGGTTCAGCATTGTGATCCTACCTGTCAAGTATTACTATTCCAAACAAGGGAAAGCTCAACGGAAGTGATGTCACGGCGCTGTACAAGCCCCCACTTCCATGTTCTAAAAGCAGGAAGTGATGCTCCCCTTATCCTCCAAACAAATGGATTGGGTAACATCCCCGCTCTCCTAACTTTCCACCTTGCACTAGTGTTGAGCGACATAAGGTATATTCGAGTTTGCCCAATTTCGAAATTCGTAAAATTCTATTCAACTGTATTCTATGGCCTTACATCACGCAGCTTTTTTATCCAGCGTTGTGTGTATTGCGCATCTCCATTTGCAAATATGCGCAATGTATGCCGGTAAACCAAGTTGAAGCATACTATTCGACACTGCGAATATCCTGCACAACATTTGTGAAATATTCAGAAATGGCATATAGCTAATATTTGATGAATATATTTGAATTTCAAATATTCACACTCAAAACTACCCTGTACATCCTCCGGACAAGTGGTGGGGTTACTCCCACCCTGCCTCTAAACCTCCTAGCCCCCACCCCTCACTTCCTGCTCTTTGGGGGGGGGGGGGTTCACATCCATCAAAGTACTCCACTACGTTCAGCCCTTCATCTGTGGAACGACTCAGCGCTGTGAGAACAATTTTGTTTAAAATATTAGGTGAAAAATTTGCAATAATTTGCGAATACGAATATTGCCTGTGCTGCTCATCACTAAGAAGAATAATATACCTGTAATGTCTTTTATGTATTTGTCACACAAATCTAGCAATGGAATAGAGAACCTGAGATGAATGTTTAGAGCCGTGAGAAAATACCAACTAACAAGAACCAAAAAGCAAGCTTCAAAGTCACCCACAAACCCCTTGGCTACTGGCAGGGGGAGACCAACAATGTACACAGAACAGCAGCAAGAGTGAAATAAATACAGCCGCAAAACATTCAGTCATGTAAGTGACAATCACCTCACTCCCCCAACCCAATTACAGATTAATATAGCAAATGACTGTGATCAAGTCGGATTACAACAAAGAAGAAAATAACCATGAAAATACTCTCTTCTGACATCTCCAGAAAATAGACCATAATAAACTTGGCGATAATTGCATTTAATTTTCCGAGCATTTGCGGAACGATTTTTCATAGTTACTAAATCATTTTTTAAAAGGCAGTTTTAGCTTCTATAATCAGCATCTTTTCATTTGTCCTTTGTAAAGAAAAACATATTTTATTGTTGTAATTAAGAAAATAGAAAAACGTTTCTAGTTCCATAATAAGTGCTATGTACCATCTGATTAAAATGAACTAGGATTTAAATGCTCGTAATGTTCAGCACCTGCGTTGTATAGTATTCAATGCCTATATCAGTACTTCTCTTCAAAGAGTCCTGTGGCTTAATATACCTGAACGACCAATTAGGCATCCGAAATTGAAAGTTCCTATGACCCATCCAAAAATATGATGAAAAGGGAAGAATTTCCTAAAAAGTAATCTAGACCAGTCTTGCCACCTGGCCTTAGTCTCTAGATACATAATAGTTGATTCTTTCTAGTTGGTTCTTTCAAAATGTGTATTTGGTCAAGTCCATACAATTGATATTTCAATGCAAGTTGGGCACCAACTGGTCTTGCCACCTGTCCACAGCCGCCAAACATGTAAGTCACCCTAAAGTTGTTTTTTCTAGTTTGTTCTTTTCCAGTGTGTACTTGGCGTTAAAAGTCAGCTCCATACTGGTGATTTTGTCAATGTAAATTGAGAACCAGCTGGTCTTGTCTCGCTCACAGTCTCAAGACATCCCCTTATAGTTGACTCTTTGTATATGTTCATGGGTGCACATTATGTTTTTAGTGAGCTGCAACCTTTCATAGTTATTCATGTTTCCCTGCAGTTATCTAAGTGACATAAATTGTATACAAGTTGTTAGTACGCATATAAGCTTTGTAACAATAATGCAGGTATGCATAGCTAGTTTTTGGCTAGTACCAGAGTACCACTTATGTGCACCCCTATATATGTTCCTACAAGGCTACTATAGCCCCCCATTATCTTGCTAATTTATGATGGAGTGAAAGGGATACTTTTGTAAATCTTGTATTTTACGAGAAGGAGGCATTGGGTTCCTACCTTTGCAGGGTCTCTCCTTGGAAAACCTTCTATTACTCATTTGCTGTATGACAATAGACGGTGTATAGGGTAAGCCAGGACCACCATTAGAAATTTTGGAGCCCTACTAGGTTATTCTTTGGGCCCCCTACCCTCACCCCAACCCCATCTAAGGGCTCCACAGGATGCTTACCTGCTCTGCAGCACACGGTTGTTGCAGCGTCAGCAAGGCAACTGGGTTCCCTGTACTGCGCGCTGCTAGTGCGCAGGATGGGCAAACCAGTTGCCGTGCCAATGCTACAAAAAAAGCTGTGGGTCCATGCCAGGAGGACCCCCTGTACCAGCTTGATGGGGTTAGCTATTTTCTTTAGCGCTCTAACAATTCAACAGTATTTAGTTTATTTATTTCGTTTTTCTATTCTATTTTTTTAAGGAAACTATTAAATTATGGAAAATTTCTAAGAGAGACACTGCAAGTAATGGGGGGGTTCCATTATCTCGAGGAAAGTACGGCAAAGGTAGCAGGTAAAACACTAACCCTTCCTTATGCCAATGAAATTGTTTTTTTTTTATCTGTACTTCCTGTATTTGGTCCTGTAAATACCAACTAACAAGATAAGGTAATACCAACTCCAAATACAGGAAGTACAGATAAAAAAAAAACAATTTCATTGGCATAAGGAAGGGTTAGTGTTTTACCTGCTACCTTTGCCGTACTTTCCTCGAAATAATGGAACCCCCCCATTACTTGCAGTGTCTCTCTTAGAAATTTTCCATAATTTAAAAGATTCCAGAGAGGAATTCATTTTCAAAATTCATAATATAAATTCATCATAAATTAAATTATACATAAGGGAATAATTATTCTGTTAATCTACTGTACTATTTACAGACTTACATCTGGACAATAAAAGCAACAGACTGCCAAGTCTACTGACATATTTGACTGACATGGTGTGGTACTGTTAGCACAATTTAACTGAATTTCAGAAACCACTTCAGGCCCTTTACACATACACTGCACAGCACTTTCATAAGGCAAGGCACACACACAGCATATATCAAAAGGAATTATTTAAAATATATTGCTGACCAACATAAATGTACCTGGCAGGGTTTCCTTCTAATGAAAAACAGCTTGCACTCAATCTGAGACGAGATAAACATCCTGAAGGTCATAAAATATTTATAAGTGCTAAAAACCAAGCACAAAACATCACTTATATTCTCAAGTCTCCATACACAGGACTATGGGTGATTAGGCTCTATGTTTCAAGGCAAGTGCTTCATCTCTTTCACTGTGTGCTGTTTTAGCTGTTATAAATATTTTACATAGCCTAAAGCTCTCCGCCATGGTCCAATTTAACAGCTAATTGTGCACTAAAGCAAGGTACCATAATACATGATTATATAAAAACACAGATTAAAAAATAAATAAATACAAATTAGCAATTTTTCATATGAATCTGTCATGCTTAACTGAACCAGTTGGCTTTTCTCCTTATATATTAAAAGTTGACTTAAACCAACTGATTTTTTTCCTAGAGCCACAAAAATCACAAGGAGTTATTTGCATAGGCATCAAGAGAAACCAATTTGTTAACTTTGAACTTAAATACAAATACAAGTAGAACAATAAGATAATTAGCTTTTGGAAGGAGATTTGTACCTTAAGTTGTAGCCAAGTTCCTCTCCATTTAGTTCTTCATTTTAGTTGTGACATGTGTAAAGTCCCCCATATACCTTCAGATTCCTCCATACAATTTCCATGAGATCTACCAACAACTATGTAGTATAGTGACCTCCCTGATAGAATACATAGTGATTGGAAGGTGTAGAAAGGTCCTCATATTACATGGTTTTGGTAGAAGAAAAGTTGGTTGTACAGAAATTGCATGGTAATTGTATGTGGTGTATGGGGGGCTTAAGAGTTAGAATATCACACAACCACAAAAAATATTAAAAAAAAAGAAGAATATCACACAACCACAAAATGAGCTCCTAGAGACTCCAAAAGAAACTTAAAAAAGGTGTCAATGTACTCCCTTCATCAGGCCTAAAAAGCTTGGAATTTATGTGCGCTTGTTTATTGCTAATCCTAGCAAAGAATAATAAAATAAGCACTCAGAGGTTATAAGAATCCGAAAGCACTTATATTATAAAAAGTCAAATGGTATAACATAGGGCATAAGTTGTCACTAAATCAGGGGTGGGCAAACTTTTTGGGCCACATTGGCTTCTTCGATTTGATAAATGGGCCAGATCAAGAGACTGAAATGGCCGACCCACCATAGGTGTGCCAATGTTATGCATTGTCGGAATCACTTATGATGGCAGTGTTGTGTAATAGGCGAATTATGACTGTTATCTTTTAAAATTTCCTGCACTTAAAAAAAAAAAAAGCACATTTATTGCAAAGAGCAGAGATCATTCCCAGAGACTGCCTGTTGTCACCATGAGGATGCTCCCACATCATGATCCCGTCTCTGCATCATGCCCAAGGCAACATTTGGGCACCTCTAGGCGTTATGTGAACTCATTGCACAGAACAAGCCGAGGGGAGCATCTTATTAACAAGGTGACAAAGGGCCGGAAAAGAAAGCTTAAGACCAGTATCCACCCCCGGGCCTTAGTTTGCCCACCCCTGCGCTAAACATTAAAACGTTTAAGCAGAACAGCTTTATTTAGGAAGAAAACGGTTTTCCTTAGTAAACGGTAACCATTAATGTTAAACTTCACTAACATAGAATGGATACAGGTTGATTTGGATCTGTATTTATTCTTGAAGGCCCTTTCCCACTAACCACTGTGAAATGTTTTTTAGTGGAAAAAAAAACATGTTAACATCCTATACTAGATTATGGGAACCGCTTATGCTTGCAGACCAAAAGCAATGGGTGCTCAAATGAGACAAATGGTAGGGAGGCTCACAAATGCACCCATCATCCCACAATGAGGACTAATCATACATTTAATGTTGAACCGAAGAGTGACAAGCAGATTGCTTCTGTATTTAGAAACTATATCCTGAATAGTAATGAGCAACCTAATATTCACAATACATTTGGAAAATCAAGAATTTGTGATCTTCAGTCATTATTACCTTCATTGCACAAATCGGCACTTAAGCATGTGCATATTGCGAACACAGCGTTCAGTACTTTCCATAGATTACCTTCATTGCACAAATCAGCACTTGTACATGCGCATATTGGGAATGCAATGCACGGTAGTTCTGGGTACGGATGCAAAAAATCTTGAATATTCGCAATTAAGAAGCTATAGCACCTTATTTGAGATCTTTGTGAATTCTTGAAGTGCCAAAATTTGCAATAACAATAGGAAATTAAAATATTCACGAACAACACTAATCCTGAATTCAGACATGAGTGTTCCTTGTAACCCCCACAGTACAGAAGTTGTTTGAGCGGGCGGTTGGAGGGTGACTGTCAATCATCCCCAATCACCAATTATATTTCTATGTGAGGATTCCATTTGCCAAGCCTTTCCTTATTGTGTACCAGAGAAGATGGAATACCTAATGATACATTCTTTGTTCTTATTGCGTATACTTTCCTTATTAAAAATTTTGTATACAAACAATTTAAAAGACCACTTAAAGCCATTCCGATTTTTCTCCCGACCGATTTTTCGTCCGATCGGGTCACCCGATTTTCACTTAAAATTTTATGGTTGGTCGGTTGGCTGGCACGAAAAATTGCAATTCAAATTTTCACAGATCAATAAGCCCGACACTATTTTATTAACAGCAGATCGACCCAAATTTATGGACATGCCCGAAGCGGTGCTAACCGATTTTTCGGCCGATTTTGAGAAATGGTGATTGGTTGGGTACGTAATTCCGCATCTGATTATTCTCCCAATCGATCACCCCGATCGGGCAAAATTCGTACAAAAAATCCGAACGTATATGGGGGCTTTAAAGTGTACTATAATAAAATCTTAACAATAGAGGCTCCACCTTTGATTTGCAAACTTTTTTTTGTTCTTCTATTATAATCTGCGATAGCTTAGAATATAACTAGAAATATTCTAATCTGGTCACTGGCTGTATATATATAGCTGTGTGTTCCTTAAATAAACAAAACTAGATTGGTCGGGAAATCCTAACCAATACGTGGGGTGGCTACTCCCCAGGACTTTAACGGCACAATAGATTAAAGCCGGCCATAGACGTCCCGATCTATGGCCGACATTTAGCAGACTCTTCACAGCGTGGTGATGTCACCACGCTTGTGAGCAGTCTGCTACAGAACGGACAGGAATCCCGTGTGTGATCCGACCTGCCGGCTTTTTTTCAACGAAACTCAAGGTGGGCTCACTCATAGTTGCGGCCGACCAACCTTTATGTGCTCGGCGGGAGCAAGCACGCAGGTTGGTCTGCTACAACTATGGCCGGGAATCGGCCCGTCTATGGGGGGCTTAAAACAACAATCTCATTAAAACATTATTTTATTAAGATCAGTTAAAAAGAAAAAAGCATTATAACATATAGTCATAGACGATAAAAAAAAAAGTGATGCTGATTCCACCACTTATTGCCTTTGTTAGAAAAACGATCAACCAACTAGGTAACTCAACGTGTTTCGCCCACCTACAGGGCTTCTGTAGTCCTATATCATTAGTCAAAAAAGAGGCAGAAAGTGCAATATACATCAGTCTTCCTTCAGAAAGGAGAACATCAAAATTTCTCATTTGAACCAGAATGCAAACCTCCACGACATCTTTCCGATGGCAATTCTAACAGAGGCAATAAGTGGTGGAATCAGCATCACTGTTATATAAATTGTCTATCATATATGAAATAATGCATTCAACTGATCTTTTTAATTATGTTTTAATGAGATTGTTGTTTTAATCTATTGGGCAGTTAAGGTTCTGTGGGGTAACTACCCCACGTATTGGTTAGGATTTCCTTTTTGTTTATTTATGTATAATTTGGGATGTTGGCACAGATTATGTTATCCGATATCCTAAATCAGTTATAAGAGCTGTGTGTAAAATATAGCCTATAAATCCATGACACATCCTTACACATGTATTTTAGCGGGAGAGGGAGGTTGCATTGTACAGGATCATGTGCTGAGAGTCTTCAATCCCAATGAGAAGCATAGGAGAATACTAAAAAATTTCTTTTCTATGAATGATGAGCATTAACCAATCATTCATTATAAATAAATAAAAATAATTGCCATAAATGTAGAGCTCATGAGGTCTAATTATATGAAGGTAAAATTACTATATTACTTTCTCATAAATCTAAAATACAGCTTTAGCATGTAGCCCTAACCCACAATTGAGGGCTGTATTAAGTCACAAGAAGTCCGACCTTTTATCCAATTACACAAAAGTTTAATACCTAACAAATTATGTGCTTTGTGCTTAAAGAATATTCTCAACATTTCAATGTAAAAAAGAAATCCCCCTGGATCAAAACAGTTTTATAAACCATCATTAAATCAGCGGTTGGAGTGTTTGGTTGGCAAAGAAGTAATTTCTGGTTTTGAACAGAAGCATATAAATGGTATGTGCTGTAAACAACTAGCAATATAACTCAACATGCCGCGTACTTTACCAGGAAGAATAATATGCCTGCATTGTGTTCACACACAATTATTTGTTACTTATATAATTAAAGGGCAAGTATTGTTTGTTTTTTAACAGTTTTTTTTTAAGGGGGCTTTTGCTTTTCTGATTTTGCTTTCTTGTATATTTTTATAAATTCTTTTCTATGCATTGCAAATATAATATTATGAATGCTGTAATAATGCTGCCCCTCTACATGGGATAATGCGATGCCAACACCGCAACCGTTATATACAAAAACTTGTGAGTTCATTTGTTTTCTAAGTGATAAAGGGGTAATTGGACTTTGAGGCATCAATTCTTAAATTTTTTTGGTATTTATTAATTAATTGATTTAGAGAAATGGCAAAAATGGTTGCCCTCTAAACCCTAGGTGCCCAACCTGCGGCCTTTGGGTGTTCTTCGGCGGCCCCCCTTTGTACTCCACTTGCAGCCACGAAACCTAACTGTTATTGCATAGGGCTGATTGGTCCTTCCCCAGGAACTTCTTAGAGTGGGAAGAGGAGGAGAGGTGATAAACATACATGATAGGCGTATGTAAAAGCCAATCAGTGACCCAGATGATGCCTGAGAAAGTCCCTGGGCCTCTCCTCTAGTGTTGGTTAGGGATAAGCACACTGGTGAGTGCCTATGCTCCCACTATTCCACCAATGAACGGAGGGTAATTGTATAATATATCTTGGTGCACATAACCTGAAAATAGGGGCACATAACTTTGAATCAAAAAAGGTTTTGATGATATCTATGGAGCACATAGCCTTTGACGATGTATAGGGCACAAAATTAGCATTACCATACTACAGTGTTCCCTAATGCTTGAAGTATAATTTAAAACAAGTTGTATTGAAAAAATTAAATGTCTTCTATCTATGCCTGCTGTAATTTTTCATTAAAATGCCTATACAAGTCAGTAGAGGTTGAAAATGTTATGTGCGGCCCTTTAGTGATGCCACTTTTGTGGCCCTTCATATGAACTTACTTGGCCACCAGACAATGGCCCTATTTATAACTTGTTTTTAAGTTTATTAATTCAAAGAAAAAAAATCGAATATAGGTACAAAAGATAAACTCCTTACATATACATTACATATTAAAACCAGGTTAGTACATATGGGTAAGAATACAATAACTATGCACAGAATGATACCTTCAGATGGTAACGCTATCTTTGCTTGATGCATTTCGCAATATTCTCTTCACCTATATATCCAAACTCATGTCAAACTATGGAGGAACACTGCTCCACCCGAGACGCTTGCGCTGTGGCTTGAAAAAGTGTTGTGCATTATCGCATAAACTGTAAAAAGTACAAGAAGTTTGCTGCTATGTAAATGCCAGGGAAAGATGAGTGTCAACTGGTTGTCGGGGTGTCAGGCAAGATATTTTATCACTTTGTACTGCAGGTCTTTGAAATGCTGAGCTTCTCTGTTATTGAAATATTTTAAATATAATAATAAAAAAGTAAATGGGTCAGGGACAATCAGTCTGAATAGGAAGAAGCAGGATGATGCTGGACCTCCTCCAGGTTTTCTGATAAGCTTCTAATGCACAATGTGAGCAGCTCACAGCATGGTATTATATACAAGTTAGCCATTCCAATACAGAATAGACTTCTGTGCAAATCTGCTAGACTTAAGGGAAGGTTAGAGTTCAGTTGTAACTATGCCAAGAACATATTACATCATTACCTATTATTATAAAACATTATTGTATATTACTACATTTATTAGCTTGACAGATGTCTATGAATTTCTAAATGACAGGCCATCATTTCCTACTAATTTCAGGATCACTGTCTATGAATGGCACTAAATTACACTGTGAATATTTGTCCACAAAGACCAATAACACTTACATTTTATGAATTAGTTAGGAACTACAATTTTATTGCCATTTAGAACATCACCACAACAGTGGCTAAGTGATTGTCAGTGTTATGAAGGTATCGGTTGGTGTACTTCATGTCTGTTATTTATTCATTTATTTTCTATGGTGGTAAATGGGAAATGCTTTTGCCCTAGAGCATACATTGTATCCACTTACTGCAACAGTACATTGCCGAATTAGGTAGACATTGGCCGAGGAAGAGGCATACATGATAGGAAAGGAGTATTCTCATCTTCATTGAAAGAGGTAAGGTGCTCCTACTAGAAGACTTAAGGTAGTCAAAGATGACTTGTTTCCTCTGAAACCGATTCTCAATTCGATCCTTCCTGGTGATCGAAGAATCGATGATCAACACAGGAATAATACTTTGTCTCCACTTTGTTCTGACCAAAGAATACAAAGCCTTGGATGACCAGTAATGTTTGACCAATAGTGATGGCTAAACATTGGACGTGGCCGTTCGTGAGCTGGTGGACCCTTTAGTAAAATTTGCGGTGTTCCGACAGCTCCAGTGGAGCATCTATGTCCTGCGATGTCAACTGATGAAATGATCTTGGCAGACGATGGCAGTATGGGTACTCTTCCACGGGCAGGAGCTTTTCAAAGCTGGCCATACACCTTTAGATCCCTCTGTCAGATATCCTTTAGATCTACCAACAACTATGTAGTGCCGGGTCCTCTGCGATTGAACACAAGTAGACTTGATGGTTTAGAAAGTTCCTCATATTACATGGATTTGGTAAACAAAATGAGATTTAAAAGACAGAGAAATCTAAATGTGTATGGGGACCCTAAGATCCCTGCACAGCTAATTCCACACTGCCGGTGAAGGGGGAGAGTTGAACACTCAGTATGTTGGCGAAAAGAAGATAGAACATGTCATGTTCACTACGGACTGTCCTCCAAGAAAAACATTTCGGCCATCCCTATTGACCAATTTACTTTTCATGAGCTATGTAAATGGTCCTGCAAGGTCATAGCAAGCCATAAGGAAATGTATAAATATAGCATATGAAAATGAAATCGTTTGATATTTTCATTTTTTCTGGGTTCAACCTCAATTTAGTGTTTGAAAAATGTAAAATAAAAAAGGCAAGTATATTTTAAATATAATAGTACCAGTGGTGGGCATATTAATACTGTGGCCTCCATGAAATTTACTGTTGAACATGAGGGAACAAGTCAAAAATGATTTCAGCTCTGTGCAAAAATTACAAAACCACATTAAGTCCATATTTTTTAAAAACATAGTTCATTTAAATTATTTTCCTCTAGTTTAATCTGAGTTTCAAGTTTAATCTTCAAATACCTGGGATGATCTATTTTTTTTTAACAAATGCATAAACAAGTATAAACTGGAAATAAACTGTTTTAAACAGAGACATCCTTGGGGCACTAGAAAAGTCACTTCACGTTCATTTAAATTTGTTAGTCTGTGTTGAAATTAACACTATACAAGGTAATTTACAATTTTGTAGGTGAAAATTGCTGTTGGTGTTTGAGTTAGAATGACATGTGCAACAAGAGCACATACAGTGTCCCAACTACGGCAGCCAAGTAAGACAAATAGAGGATTCATGTGTGTTATTTAGAGGGGAGAAGGGAAAGAGTTTAATGCTGATGCCAGTTTATTAAGCCGGCCATAGACGTGCCGATTCCCAGCCATAACTGTGGCGATTGACTGGTGTGCATGGTAGTCAGGCATTGACGCATGGTAGTCAGTCGCCCGCAACTACCGGGGTGCCTTGAGGTTTCGACCCAAAAATCCAAAAGTTGGATCACACGCAATCCGTCCTGGCAGTCATTTTTGTGGCCAATCCTGTTGTAGTCAGTTAGTCTCCACCCCCTCCAAGTTAATTGGCTACAATCTGCTGGGAATCCCCTGTGTTAGTGGAGCACACAGGATTCCCATCAGTTCTGTAGCTGATTACAGCGTCTGCTACAAGCCGGCCGGCCATGGATCTATAAGATTTCTATGCCCGGCTATAGTAACAGCGATTATGATTGAAATAGGTTTCCACTTCACTTGTTTTTAACAATTGTACACAGTGGGAGGAGTAAGACAAATAGCACATTCCTGATTCTCATACATGAGATTAAAAAATAAATAAACATATTGATAAAGTTCAATCACACATACTTTTTATTACATATTTTATTAGTTAAGCATAAGAAGAATAAACAATTTCTTTGTAAACAAATCAATATGATAAAGCAGTGTTTCCCAAACTTTTCCTGCAACCCCCCCCCCCCTTTCTAGATGCAATCAATATTGAGCAAAGGTTCATACTGACACTTAAACTAGACACTCACACCAGTCATGCATACATAATTCACATACATAAACACACAACGAGACACACGCACATTTTATACAGTCTTTCTGAAGCTAATTCTCTTACGGTCCTATAAGTCGGCTTCCTGCTTGTCCCTCTGCCAGGCTTCTGATTGGCTGGCAGTAGTAGAGGAGGGTGGGGGGTACTGTGTGCATTCAAAAGAGAAAGGATAATGGACAGCATGGAGAGCCAATAGAGCGCTGCAGTTCTCTCCTCTCCCCTCTCTCTGTTCTGACTGATGCTTGCTCACAGCGAGGACTCTGAGTGCCACCTCTTGCACGCGTGCCATTAGTGATGAGCAGCTTAGGCAATATTCAAATTTGTGACATTTCGCCTATTATTCTCCAAATATTCTAAGTAAATAATAAATTTGAGATCTCCTGTTTACTTTTTGTGATCACAATGTCACGGCCACATCAAACTAGCTCAAAGGATTCACATAGGATTCACGAACCAGCAATCGTTTGCCAAGGAAACAGAAAATCCACACAGATATTTGACATTACGAAGATAAAGCACTTTATTTGAGATCTTTGCAAATTCTCAAAGTATTGATATTCACAATAAAAATTAGAGATTTGAATATTCGCCCTCAACTCAATGTGCCATAGGTTCACTATTACAGGCATAGGCTAGCCCATTGGTGCGCCCCTGTCTAAAACCTCTGTGCTCCTCATAGGGGGTGTGCCCCCTAGTTTGGGAACCACTGCAATAAAGTATGAAACATTGAAATGTGATTGTGTGCCATGATTACCGCAGACCATGGTTGGCTACAACTTGATATTGAATAATTCATATATTTTCAAACATATGAAGCAATTCTAACAAATGTACAATTTGCTCACTAACACTGTGAGAGTAACACTTCAATTTTGCTCCTAGTGGTTTCTCGTCCTTTAGAAACACATTAGCATCGCCCGTCATTTATTGGCAAACACTATGGGTCACCAGGCAATAATGCATTATAATATAATGAGAAAAAGAGTAATTCAAAGCAAACAATAAAAACAAGTTGACCAAAAATATATTGTCGGTTAATTGCCTTTGGCGTAAGAGAAGCAATATCCTATATTTAAACATGTTTCTTTATTATTGAAAATGTGTTTAGATTGGATATACTGGAAGTGTTACAGAATTTTTAATAGTTCTGTTAGCTGTTCAACACTGCAATATTCTGTCGAAAAGGTGCATTAAACATTTATCTTATTACACATCAAGTGGAGTGCCAGCTATTTTCTTTGTGCCATTGTAAAACAAATTATACCGAGCTCGGAAGATTAAAGAAAAACGGTTAAAAGAAAAGGTAATTCTTTTATTTGTTTTTGATTTAACATCAATGTAGACTTTCACAGCAGGCCTTAATGTTGTAAAATATGGTTAAATATGCCTGTGAAGGTTTCCTATTGATTCCTGCCATTGTATATTTAGTAGTAGTTAGTTATATTCGACTGGACTGCATTAGTAATGCTGAGGTAACACTGTAGGGGCTAAAAAACTGGCTTAGATTGGTTATAAAAACATCTTCAACATCACAAAAAAAACTAGTTCAAAATGGCTGACTATTACTAGCCATAGACTAAAGCTAGCCATACACGTGTCGGATTCCATGGCCAATTGATCACTCACCCGATCGATTCCAGCGATTCTGCCGGGAATCGCAGGTGTGATCAATCGGCCAATTAAGAGTATCCATCGCTGCATACCACCTTGTCCAACGGATTCCGGGACGATTCCGTGTCCGATTGTCCACCTCACAAATGGCAATTCCCCCTGATCTGGGCAGAATCGGATCAGAAAGACCAACATGTTGGTTCTCTGTCGGATCCGATTCTGGGCCCCTGAACAATCGGACCTGATCGATTGGACAAGGTGGGCTGCATGCGATTCCGGCACGATCGTTTCGCGTGCACGCGCCCGGAATCGATCGTGCCGGAATCCGGTGGGAATCCGACACGTGTATGGGGGCCTTAAGATTGGTCATTAACAAGGAAAAAGCAGTTCGCATTAAAGAATGTGCTTTTCCTGAAGGAACATGCTGGTGGAGGGGTCCCCCCAATGAAAACGATAATCCTTTTTTAAAAATGTTTGTAAGCATTTCCATTTCATGTACTGTGACAGGGTGTCACAATGGCCTGCATCAAATGAACTAGATGGTGTGTATGCTGCACACCATCATACATGAAAGTCTGAATGTGTTGTTTGGGCAGGCTTTTCATGAACTTTTGGGGCCAAAAAAAATGTTGGGTGGGTTCTTTGGCCATCTAGTCCATAAACAGGTTTTTGCAATGGAAACCTGTGCAGGGTGGAAGTATCTCCTGAAAACCTAGTAAACAGAGCTTTGTGCACGAGTTGCTACCTTTAAACTCAATGATTTGTTGGATTACCAAGAGCAGTACTATATCTGCCAAGCCATTAACCTCCTGGGCAGTTCTCCCATGACATACCTTTTTTTAAATGTTGTGCCCTCATTTGTCCCCCCTACACATCCTCGGTGTCATGCTGTAAGGTCAGTGGAGGTCAATGGTGGTCATAAATGAAGGCATCAAGGCGGACCCACAAAGACCGGCGGGTTCCGTAGGTGATTATGCCTGATGTTAGCTCTGGGTGAGTTTTCTTAATAAACACCCAGGAGTTTAAACCCTATTGAAGCTCATGGTTTTTTTTTTTTCTTATTTCTGTTTCATAAATAAAATACAAAAATACAAGAAAAGAATTATCCTTTACCCTGCTGGACATCTATTGCCTACTGTTTGTCAGGTTTCCCACAGACATGAATAGTGGGCACTTACCAGACATCCTATAGTTGATGTCATACAAACAGAAGAACAGAAGAAACGCAAGGGAAGAATGTTTCCAACAACAATAGACATCATTTGACCCAGTGTAATTAATTTGATAACTTTCACAATAAGGCATGGAGCAAGAGTTGCCCCTGAACGATGTTGGATTATACTTTAACCTTCCATGTTTCTGCTTTTTATGAAATAAAATATACATTGGACGTATAGATTGACACTTTACCACAAAGGCACTCTACATAGCAACGCAGCGAGGGGACCTCAACAATCCTTAGCTTCTTTGATTTGAGCTATATTATAACCATCATTCACATACTAATAGGATTCAGAGCTTTGTAGGCCAAATTTAGCTAGATTTCAATACCTCTAAGGTATCAGCGTTCACTGCTTATACTGGTCTAAGAGGTATTAATATGTATGAAATGATAAGCCATGAAGTGCATCTGCCCTCTTGTCAATCATTGGTGTTATCCATGAAAGCTGTGAAAAGAAAGATGCAGCAAAGAGTAATTCATTTACATTTGGAATATGGGCTGACCTACTGTCATATATGACAGTAAATACCTGGTAGGTGAAGACACCTACTCCCAAACTTCATGGTTTTAGGTGCAACCATTAAGTGCAGTAATGTATTCTTTAGTAAAGCAAGACTTCTTCAAGGGAGTATGGTGGGGAATATTGAGGGGTTTTAGGACTGGACCTCTTTCTGGATAGAGACTTATCTTAGCTTTAGGTCAAAATGTAATTATAATTTGCTTTGAACTAAGCCTGACTAAGCACATGTGCATTCATGCAATATTCATTAATTCTACATGTTCATTATGTTGCTAAAAAACAGCTTATGGATGTGAAAGGGCCACATAGTAATATTGAAGGGTTCTTCTCTTCCAAATTTTTTAAGCATTTACTAATTTAAGTTTAACTTCAAAGAAAAGAAAATGTTTCATTTAAGTTTTACTTTAAAGTAAAGAAAAGCCATAAACATCTCACCCATTCTCTTTGTTCCTGATTCTCTGTTAGGGCTTGTCCCCACTATAGTGATCTCCTGTAATCTCCCACGATTACAATCGTGCTGAGAAGATCGCACCCATGTATTTGAATGGGCTTATCCCTACAGCTGATATTGGCTACGATCGGGCACAGTGCGGCCCACGATCTAAAACGCTGTTCACATTGGTTTTGAAAAAATGTGTCTCATTGTAACAATGCTCACTTATT
>CM070035.1:150487372-150497906 GCA_036250615.1 Ptychadena robeensis | reverse complement strand
CACGCCCCTCTGGGGAGACATTGGAACCCTCCCCCCGTCATAACTGACGGGGGCGAGGTCAGGAGAAGCGCCCTAAACCCGCACCAAGTATGGAGTCCTGGGCGGGGTCTGGGCTTGGGCGCCCTAGAGCCCGCCCCCCTGGATGGAGAGCAGGCATTACGCGCCCGTAACCGGCGCAGGTGGCAAACTTTGCCTGGTGCCTGCGCGTACCCCCGGCTGTGGTCTCGCGTACCCAAACACTGGTCTGGAGAAGTGGTGTCATCCTTCATCTGCATCCGTGGAACCCAGTGGTGTGCAGTGTCCATTGGATTGTCTGCCTTGAGACATTGCCACCAGCAGAGCTCAGTTTAACCAGGATGGCCTTGTGGTGATCCTTGGATTCTTTTTCACCTCTCTCACTATCCTCCTGGCCAGCACAGGTGTCACTTCCGGCCACATCCTCTGAGATTTTCCACAGTGCTTTTTTTTTGAATAATACTTTGCACTGTAGCCACTGGAACACACAAAACATTTAGATATGGCCTTGTAGCCTTTTCCTGACTTGTGAGCATCCACAATGCACGGCCGCAGGTCCTCACTGAGCTCCTTTGTCTTAGCCATGGCTGTCCACAATCCAACTACAGAGAGCTGTTTTTCACCTGTTGAGTTAATTAGAAAAAGCAAATAGTCAGAAGAGTGTCGGTAGACCACACCGACAATGAAATTTAAGTCAAAATTGTCATGGGGTATGAATAATTATGGACTCGACATAATATAGGTTCTTTCCTGGAAATAAGTTATCTATGGGCAGCATGGTGGCTCAGCCCTAGGGTCCTAGGTTCAAATCCTGGCCTGGACACTATCTGCAAGGAGTTTGTATGTTCTCCCCGTGTCTGCGTGGGTTTCCTCTGAGTGCTCTGGTTTCCTCCCAGACTCCAAAGACATGCAGCAGGTTAATTGGTTTCCCCAAAATAAAGATTTTCCAATGTTAGTTACATGTGACTATATATGCTCTATAAAGCACTGCGTAATATGTTGGCGCTATATAAGTACAAGATAATAATAATACCTAAATTAATCTTTTTATCATTAGGTTTTGGTTTGTGCTGCAACTATTTAAAAAGTACGTGTGAATGCTAGATAGATCATTTTCTATGCATTAATGCATTCATGGGAATCGGAAAAATATGGGGTCCCCCCTGAAAACGATGCCATGGGAAGCGGACAAGAGACACCTGGAGCTACAGGGATGTGACTAGCATTGAACGAGGATATTCGTATTGCAAATTTTTATTGTGAATATCAGCACTTTCGCAATATTCGCATGTACAAGTGACGTTTTCCTAATGAATTACTTTGTGTTATCTCACGTGGTGATTACACTGCAGCTGTATTTCACAATTCACATTCTACCACTAGATGTCACATTGTGTTTGCAATATTAGCTATGCTCATTCCATAGGGTGGGGAGGAGGCATCTAGGGGTCCTCTTTTTTGAACACACACTGTTGTTCTTGTCAGTACTTGTTGCAAAATGTTACCTTGTTTTAATAATTACAATGCTTTGCTGAAGAATAAAATGTTGAATCTGGATGCTAATTTTGGCAAAATTCTGTTTTATTTAGCTAATAATAAAGAGATCCAGCAAAGAGATAAAGAGATCCAGTGAAAATACAAATTATCACATGCAATAAAAACGAAATATGGAGAAACACAGCTAATATGGAGACTGTTGAATACAAATGAGCATGCTATTTCTTTGTCTTTGTTCAGTTATATTTTACACATCATAAGAGAAATAGATAGGAAAATGGATCTAACAGAGTTAATTTACGAGTGTACGCTTTGAAATGTAGGTGGGTGAGCATGGTTTTGTCAAAATTGAAGGAGATTGGACACTTCCTGTAAAAATTAAAAGCAAATAATAATACAAGAGGGTTTTACTTTCTGCTAGAGCTAACTTCATTTTCAATGGCTATGGTACGAAATTTTAACATCGAGCATATTTGGGAGTTAATTGCAGCGCCCCAGAACTTGGTATAATTACCAAAATCGCTGGCAATGCATAACAAAAAAGTACATGTTAATACAATGTTGCTTGATCACATTATTGATAGGAGATGCTCCTCTCCGCACCACAAACTTTTGATTCAACTGGGAACTTTTCCGCCCCATAGCTTTCAATTCAATACCGTTCACTGATATCCTCACTGCCTTTCTTTTTACTTACCTAATTGATCATTTGGGACCATCAGTTTAAAAAATCTAGCATTTTAACATATTTTGAGCCTTTGGCCTGTACCACCTTTGGTCTCAAACCCCTCAGGAAGTTGATACCCTAGGGGCCTCTCTTCCCTGGAATTCGGCTTGCATACTTTTAGGCACTGTTATAATACCCTTTCCAAATCTCCATTAATAAGCTAGGTTCCCTGCCTAACTAATGATTTCCATTACTCTCTCTTATCTACCATCCACTTCTTAAAACCTTATAACCTAATTGCCCTTATTTTTGCTGGGTTGCAGGGGAAACCTGGTTTGGCAAATCTTGGAGGAAGAATTCTCCAAAATATTCTTGAATATTAAGAAACTTTATGTTGCCTCTTCTTTTCAGAAGAAGAGCTACAAGATCATGACTAGTTTGTACATATATCCAGTCAGACATCAACAGATGTTTACACAAACTTCAACCTATGTTAACACTGCTCTCTCTTCCAGCTTTGGGGTACAGTCTTTGCTCTTTATACTATGGCCTTGGGAGCTTCCATACCAAAGATTCCTAATATTGCCTGGTAAGTTTGCTAATATTCTTTATTGTGGCAGCTAGAGCTGTGCCAGTGGAATCCTCCTGAAAATACATATCCAACGGCAGAAGAATAAGCCACGTTATGTGTTTTTGTTTAATTGAGAGCATTGTTTTTTCATACGTATCTTATTGTTAGTTGCAAAGCCCCTGAATATGGTATCATCACAAAAATTGCTGAAGAAAAAAAGTTAATTAGTGTAAGTTGTGTATAAATTTAGCTAAAAAAAAATTAGATCGAACGAAAAACCCCTTTTCTTCTAGTTGGATTGAAAAAGGGGGGATTGAACAGTGAATTAACATGTTGGTATATGCTTGTTCAATCACATTACTTTGACTGATTTGATTGATTGTGATTGATCGCGGGTCGATCAAAAAGGTATCAACCCATGTATGGTCAGCTTTACTTTAACCCCCCCCCCCCACCACCACCACCATCACCTTCTGAAATGTGTATAGATGTCTCTAAGACCTTTATCATCTTTTCCCAAAGAGTAAGAACAATTGCATTTATGACGCTTGCGATGTGGACTGGGAAACCAACGCCCCTCCATTAACATGTAGGTGTATAGCACGGCCCCCACCTCGCCCCAGTGTTCCCAGAATTTTTATCATCTCTAATATATAGAAGGGTACAAAAAAGTATTGCTCGAGTACATCAATTTTGCATACATTTAGTTCTAAAATTAAGTAAAATTTTCAACTTGACTTAACTTCAAATTCAAAAATATTGTTGTTCTTCCTTAGTTACTGTCAAGTCTATCTTAGTTGTCTGAATTCACAATAAATTTTCTCTTCTGGTAATATCACTTTTATATTACACTCCTTCGCATTAAAACTTCCATGTCTTAATTCACAAGTGTACATAACCCTTTATTTAGGTAATTAGACTTTTGCTATTATATAGACAGACCTGCAGGACAGGATGGATGTCAGGTCACCATGACTATGGTAAGAATAGCCAAGCATAAAAGGGATTAACGATTGCAGGGTGAGGAGGGGGGAAATGTGGGCTTATGGGATTGGAGGTCAAGGTTGGGTGGTTGCTGTAGACTTCTGGGTTTCTTCCCAGAAACATCAGCAAAAAAGGTGGTCGTCCCAGCCACCTATCCTGTTTTGTCTTCCTTTTCTTTGCTGTGTATATTTTGTCATAGCAGCCGTGGTGGTAAAAGTTTTACTTTCCACTGTTACAAGGTGGGGGCCCATCTAATGGTGTGGTCCTTCCCCAGTGTGCTGTCTTTTTAATAACATTGGATTGGTCCCATTGGTTACCGGAATGTTTAATTTTGGAACTGTCCCTGAGCAAGTTGGGGGTGTGGCTGAGCATGGGAGTTGCTATACAATCGTTCTGTTTGGTAAAGCCGTTTAGCTAAAGGCAAACACCCCCTTTTTTCTGGTAACATGTTAAAATAAACTGTAATGGTTTTATATGTTTATACGTTTTTTAATACAGGGGCTGCTGTAACTACTTAAAATCCATGTTGCGCAATCTGTGTGTTTTAGGGCTTGTTCCCACAATTGCAATCTCCTGCGATCATATTCACGAGCGGAGATCGCAGGAGATCACGCCCATGTATGGGATGGGGTGTGGGTCATCGCGCTTTGGATTGCGTGTGGTGGCAGCTGATAGCCCCTGATTGCTGCCATAGACATGAATGGGTGCAGTTAGAAAACGTGTCTCAATAAATTGAGTTTTAACTGCGCCCATTCATTCTCAATGGGCTCAATAAGGTAGGGTGGGGCAAGATGTCCTGTCCCCCCCCCCCACTTCCGGCCTGCAGGTACTGCCGATCTCCACTAGGTGCTAGCGATCTCTCACAATCTCTGCACTGCAATTATAATTGCGGGAGATTGTTATAGTGTGGACAAGCCCTTATAGGAATGAGAACAGTGGGGAGAAAATTGATGAATAAATCAGTCAATCTCTTAGTGATATTTCATTAACCAATGGGCTTGATTCTCACTCACTAATTAACTTTTAAAAACACCACCACTGATTTTATCTCATGATACATTTCTCATGTTCAAATCACATACCCGGTCTTCAATGCCGTATTGGTGAACCCAGGTATTGCAGACAGTCTCAGCGCATCAGGCATCATAGTCAAAGTAAGTGTCTCCCTGTTCTGACGTGGGGACTCCGTTCTGCCCAGACTGCTTTTCGGCCAAATGGCATCACAATGTCCATGCGGTTGTGTTCAGCTGAGTAAAAGCATGTCTCGCCGCCCCCTGGTGATGAGATTCAGTTCTGGTTGACTCACTAGCCACAGCTGCATCTCCAGTCACCATATGGATGTGTTTAACACAGCCCAGGTGAACATGTTCAGTTTGATTTTTCTGCATCCCAACCATCTGTAGGAGGTTCACCTGCTACTCGTCCACTGATCCTATAGTGCCATTTGCCATAAATTGATTGGGCAATCTGCCCATTTAATTGGACTCTGCCTGCACACCCTCTGTATAGCAATGTGCTTGGGTGTCTTTGTCCTGACTTTGGATTGTCCCTAACCACATCTCCAGCCTTTTGCTTTTGTACCACGTTCCCTTGGACTGATCTTTGTGTTTGACCCTTGCCTTGTTTTTGGATTACTCAATAAAGACTGTTAAGTGAATTTCTGGTGTTGGTAGTGATTGTTAGTGTTGATCACGAATATTCTAATTGGTCGTTTGAGAATTCGTGAAGGTCTTGAATATAGGGTTATATGTTCAAAATTGAGAATCTTCAAGACTTTTTACATCAGTACCTGGAACTACTGTCTATTGCATTCACAATACACACATGTACAGGTGCCGATTAGCGCAATGAAGGTAATAATGACTGGCAATGACAAATTCTCAAATTTATGAATTTATTGCAAAAAATGTGAGATATTTTGTGAATATGAATATTGTGAATATGAATATTGTGAATATGAATATTGCTCATCACTAGTGAGTGTGTGCCCAGGCACATAACACAAAGATTTTCCTTCACAAACACACATAACATGTTTTTTTTATTACCTACATACTTTGTATGTAGTGATATTTTACCAGAAATAGTGTAATTATATCACTGTTAGTGTTATTTTTCTCAGCCTTTCAGAAAAATTCCAATTTGCACAAATTACCACATTGGTTATCTGCCCTTAAAATAACAGCAGCTTCTGGATGCGGATAACTGGAAGTATCAATAGCTGTCCATGGAAGAGAGAACTTCACGAGATAAACTAATAATTTGTGAGAAAACGGGGCTTTTGACAGATGAATGTTCACTTCACGTGAAAAAAGAAAGATTACACATCGAGGAGACATATATGTTTGTGAATGGAACATCTTTAGGAGAAGATTATCGTGAGATAAAACAAGTAGTGGTGTTATAATAACTCATCCATCTTGGTGAATTGAGCCTTTCATGAGATAAAATAACTATTTATGTGAAAATAGGTCCTTCAAATTAATGTTCATTTCACAGGGAAAAAAAAGAAAGATTACACATATTGCTGACATTTATGTTTGTGAATTAAACCATTTTAGAAGGCAATTATCATGAGAAAACAGTAGTAGTGGCTTAATATTAACTCATCCATCTAAGAGAATTAATCCTTTTGCCAGGTTTACATTCAGCCTCATTTGCATGTTCCCATAACAGAGAAAAAATAACGTTGTATATATATATATATATATATATATATATATATATATGTATATCTGTTTCCCCCAAAATAGGACCTACTCGAAAAATAAGTTGTATTTTACGGTTTTTATGAGGTAAATTTAAACCAGGCAGCCATATATGTAGAAATACAATACACTCTTCACCAAGGAAAGCAGAAACCCCCAAATCAATGACACCATATGAGGACCAAAACATCAAGGGACCAGAAAACCAAATTTTGTAGAGTTATGATTATATTCTGAAAGATAATCAAGGTCTAGATTTGAATATTTTTTCTTTAGTTCAAAGACAAAAATAGTCTGTTATTCATGGACAAATAAGACGTGTCCTAAAAATAAGCCTTGATGCATCTTTTTGGCCATATATATACAAAATATATCATTAGAAAAGGGAGTGGGGATTTTCTTTTTTATAGTATAGACAGAATATGCATGTGCATAGGGCCCCTGAGACCCGGGGGGCCCGGAGAGTTGGCAGGGCTTGGGGTGTAATGTGCTGGAGGGGAAAGGAGAAGAAGAAAAGAGAAGGAAATAGGAGCGGCTTCTTATCCCAAACTCACCCCTGGTCAATAGCTCAACCAATAGCACCCCCCTCAGTCGACAGGGGTCCCTAAGCAAGAACTTGCATAGGGCCCATGAAGGGCTAAAAATGGCACTGAGTGTAGACTCTTCTTTACCTATTGCTTTGCCTATCAACTTGTTCTGCCACTTTCTTTTGTCAGCATCAGAAATGAAATACCTTACCTGAAAGATAAACAAGTTGAAAATCTGGTGATACTCCATCCCTCCTGTGATGGGCAGAGCAGGGTGTACACTAGATAAAGATCCCTTCATCTACACTCTGCCCCTCCAACCTGTGACAGACATTGGAGTGCATTGGCACTGATGTAAATCATCTAGAACATTTGCTATTAAGAAGGTATAGCACTTGATATGAGATCTTCGTGAATTCTCAAAGTGCTTATATTCGCAAAAAAATTTTGATTATTATTTGCGATCAACACTACAGTTGCAGTAAATGCACTTTATCCATGAGAATAATGACTACTGGCTCCACAAAGATTGTCAAAAAACATCTTGAGCAGGTACAAATGAAGCCTCCACACTCCATCATAACGTTCTCCTGCTGCCATTAATACACTAAGTGCCAATCACTTTTAGAATAATTCCTCAATTACACATATTGCCTATCAAAGCACAGTGTTGTGGCAGACAAAATATCGAGTTGAACTAATATACAGCACTGTTATTGCACAAAGTCCCCTAAGTGGCCAGTAAAGAGCAATATCATAAAGAAAAATAACATAGCGAGGTGTCTTTTCTCATAAAATATGAGACAAAGTAGACAATAAACAAATAAAAATTTAATTAGACAGTGAAACATGCTATCAAATTACATCAGAGCCCAATTAGACAATTAAAATTGAATTAGTGATTGAAAAAATTAAATGAAGATGAAAATTCTGAGGTGGCTTTATCATACAGTAACATAAGGAATATAGACTATTGGAGGTACAGTGGATGAAAACAAATGTGACCAGTTATATACCAGATCATACAAGGCGGAGCAAGAGTATTGGCTGAAACTGACTTTATGGACGATGTTCTTTGGATTCAAGGGTGTCAACCACAGTGGGGATAGTTGGAGGCTGGAATGGGGTGGTGGATGAGCTTTTCAGCCCCTCCTCCAATAATTTTTTCCTTCAAATCACAAGACTAGTCTGCTGCCACATACCGTAGTTCTATGTGTAACAAACCCTTATGTTACTTTTCAATTATAATGTTACTAATGTTACTAACAAACAGGCAGGAACTGGAGCATAAAGTAGGTTGCAAACCCTGTATTACACAAAATCCTCAAAAGTACTTCTTTTCCACTTTGGGTACGAAGCAGATCTCTGCATTTGGTGGACGTGTTCTTTCTATGGTTCCAATGTGGGTGATGATACCTATTCTCACATGGTGGGGAAGATCTGCCTACCTCCCCATCACCACCTCTATCTGCAATTATATCTCCCTGGGTGGCAAGTTTGCTTGGCTTATGGTGGCTCGAGTGTTAGTTTTCCACAATATTTACAGTGGCAACTGTGAAAATTTTAAGCTCCCGAGCAAGAACACAGACAATAAATGTAAAAATGTACATTCTTATGCAGGGCTTTTTTTCCGGGGGAATGCACCGGAACGCAGTTCCCCCATCTTTTCTGGCCAGAAAGGAGAGACTCACATTCCCCTCTCCTCCTCCTCGATGTGAGTGTGACAAGCAGAGAATTCTGTGTTGTTTTCCTGTAGCTCCTCCTGCAGAAACGTCCTCCCGAGCCAATCAAACACAGGACAGGATGGGGGCCTGGCTTACGCATGGCCGGGAACAGACGTGTCTGCTGAGTGCTCCTCCGAGACAACCGGGAATCCACTGCACTAGCCCATCTTTCAGCACTGACATGGGGCGTACTGGGAAGCAGACCCCCCGCTCCTCGCAGCGATCGACCACCCCGACCTCCTCCCCTGCCATCGGCATGTATTTCCACGATTCACGCCAGCCAGGCCACTCCGGCCGCTCTGCTGACTCCAAGATGGCGCTGCTGCGTGAGGACCTGGAGGCCTCAGGCCCAGCATTGTTGGAGCGCGCGGACTCGGACCTCTCCCTCACTGGGGACAACTACTCTGAGCGCAGTCACAGCCCTGCAGACCGGGCCACGGAGCGTCTCTTCCACAAATACTTTGCCAAGCTGCCTACCAGGGACGAGATCCACTCCATGCTTTCAGACCTGGAGGAATCGCATAAGTGCGACATGGTCGCCTTTCGCGTGGACGTAGGATCCCTGGTTCACAGGGTTGAAGAGGTAGAGGGAGTTACTGCTGCTGTCATCTACCATGTCCAAGCATTGCAAACCGCCATAGACGCGCAGTTTTCCTATACCCAAGCCCAATGGGTCCACTCAGATGACCAGGAGGATCGACAGCGACGCAACAATATCCGCATACGGGGCTCCCGGAGGCAACGGGTACGCAAGAATTACCCCACACGGTTATTGGGCCGTTTAACCTCCTTCTGGGCGACCCCCCCATGACACCCATAGAGCTGGACCTTGTGCATCGCACGCCAGGCTTCCGTAAACCCAACAACCCTCAACCCCGGGATGTCCTGTGCTGGGTCCACCTTTTCACGAAGAAGGATGCTATCATGGCGAAGGCCAGAGAGAAAGGCTTGCTAGATTTCGATGGGGCGGGCATTTCCTTCTATCCGGATGTTTCACCATGCACGCTGGCCAGACGCCGCACCCTGCGCCCCCTCACAAAATAGAGCATAGTGAAACAAAAGGCCCGTGCAGAGAAGGCGGAGAGCTAGCTGAAAGGCACCAATGAGCTGCTCACGGGCGGGTCCCGGCAGCCAGGCGAGACCGAGGGACACAGTCCTTACATCAAGCGCATATTCCGGGATCCATGCAGAGACACGGGCGGCAGACAGCAGAGTCACAACATTAAAAGTCTCAGCAGAAACAAAGTGGGCAGGTGAGACGGAGACGTACAGCAGGAACCAGGGAAAGGGGCACTTGTACAAGGGGAGGGAAGCCGGCAAGACATTTCAGAGGGGAAGATCAAGGGGAGTCCATCACAAAAGAAGTCCATTAGAACTGGAACAGGGCCAAATGGTGCAGAAAGGGGGCGGACGAGAACAAGGGGGGGCAAACCAGCGGGAAGGGCAGGGGTCCAGGGGGAGGAAGTCCAATATGTTAACGAAGAGGGCACCGCCACGGTCCAAAGCAAGCATACAGTGGCTGGAAGCCAGGTAAGTACTCCACTCAGCCTTGGTGGGTGCAAAGAGGACTGCGGAGTGCGGAGCGGGGTGCGCAATTTATCCACCTGGCGGGGCATTTGGGAGTTCCCTGTTGCCATGAGAGAGGGCAGGTACCGCAGGCCAGGGTGCGGTACTGGGTCTGGCACGGGTCCAGCTAACAAGTTGGAAGCCCTAGGGCTTGCAGAAGAGAAGACCCCATGTCTGCGGGCGTGCGAAGTACCTGCAGCTTGCTGTTCCGGCCAACCTGGAGTTGGAAGGGGTAACCTCGCTATATTGAATATTGGCCTCTGCGGAGGCTCGGG
>CM070035.1:150461617-150482635 GCA_036250615.1 Ptychadena robeensis | reverse complement strand
GGGGGTGCATGCGACCCTTTTGGGCGTTCTTTGGCGGCCCCCCTCAGTCTTCCACTTGTGGTCGCTAAAACCTAACTGCTAATGCATAGGGTGTAGGAACACACCTGTCCTCAGATCCCCTGCCTGGGATCTTCTTAGAATGGGAAGAGGAGGAGAGGCGTCAAGGTACGTAAAAGCCAATCGGCGACTCAGGTGGTGCCTAAGCAAGTCCCTCGCCTATCCTCCTCTACTGTTGGCAGGGGATCAGCAGACAGGTGAGTGCCTATTCTTCCACTACCAATGAACAGGGGGTGATGTGTTATATATACTGTATATATTGTGGCCCATAACCTTTGACAATGTATATGACACAAAATGTGCATTACCACACTACAGTATTTCCTAATGTTTGTATAGTGAAGTATAATTTAAAACAAATGTCTTCTAGTTATACCTGCTGTCATTTCTTTAAAAAAAAAGTCAGTATAGAATGAAATTTTTATGTGCGGCCCTTTAGTGATGTTGAGGGCCGCATTTGTGGCCCTCCATATCAACTGAGTTGGCCACCACTGCCAAAGAGAGTCAGTGTGGATAAATAATGGCGGCCACACAAAATATTGACGCTTTGGGCTAAATTTTAAAATGTTTCACATTATTTTTAGGGGACAGAAAATGTATATAAGCTGGAGCCTGACTACATTACATTGCATCACAGTATCATATGTACAGTGTCGTCTTATGAAAAGACATTATAAACTATTTACCACAATGTCAGGGGTTTACTCACTTTTGTGTGATAGTGTAGAAAATGTCTATATGCTACTTATAGCAGCAATTCTTGTGTAACTGTGAAGATAGAAATATGGCAGCCATATGTATTGGCTTTGAAGGTCAGTTTTAAATTGGCTGAAATCTTCATCCTTTCATTCATCTTTCATTCTTCCATGCTTGTGAGTTCAGAGCAGGTGTCCTGACACTAGACAAGCACAATTATGGTCCATGTCAATGATTCATCGGGTAATGAATTTACCTTCAACAGAAATTTAGCTATGGCAGCTGCTATTATTCAACCATGGCATATTTTATTTAAAGTCAAGATGAACCTTTAAATGAGAAAATAGGCAAATAACCCACAAACTTCAACTCAAAACTAATTATTCTGTTTTGGGTCAACGTACTCTTCTATGGAGAAAATCTGCTTCACTGACCACATAATTCATCCCTGTAGCAATTTCATGAGAAAAGAGAGTGCATATTCTTTGTTTTCACAGATTTCTGTTTCTAACACACATTAGGAAGAATAAAATCCTAATCAGGAGTACATCTACATAATACTTTTCCCATCAACTCTTATGCTGGCCATACACCTTTAGATCTCTCTGTCAGATATCCTTTAGATCTACCAACAACTAGTGCCAGGTCCTCTACGATTGAACACAGGTAGACTTGATGGTTTAGAACAGTGGTGGCCAACTGAGTTGATATGGAGGGCCACAAGTGCATCCCTCAGCATCTCTAAAGGGCCGCACAAAACCTTTTCAATCTATATTGACTTGTATAAGCATTTTATAATGAAGATAAGACAGCAAGCAGAGCTAGAAGACATTAAATTTTAAGTAACAAAACGTGCTTTAGATATAAAACTTTGGGGCCCATAACCTTTGATTCAAAGGTTATATTCCTCTATTATCAGGTTATGTGCTGCAATATATATTATACAATCACCCCCGTTCATTGGTGGAATAGTGGGAGCATAGGCGCTCATCTGTCTGCTGATCCCCTGCTTACACTAGAGGAGGAGATGCGAGGAACTTTCTCAGGCTTTTTACCTAAGTTTATAGGCTCTCCTACTCTTTCCACTCTAAGAAGTTCCCAGATGAGGACCTGTCAGTGGGGGGATTGGCGGACAGGTGAGTTCCCAAGCCCTATGCAATACCAATTTTGGTATTTTGGGGGCTGCAAGAGCAGGACCGAGGAGGGCCGCTGAAGAACGCCCAAAGGGCATATTACATGGTTTTGGTAAAACAAAAGGAGATCTAAAGGGAATCTGACAGAGAAATCTAAAGAAAAATCTAGAGAAATCTAATATAAAAAATGACATAATCTAGGTGCTTTTGTAAATAAAATGTAATTTGGTAAGGGTTTTATATACACTCTGCCTACACTCTATCACACGCCCTCCACTCTTATATATGGAGGAGGAAAATAGAGAGTTTGTGTAGATAGCCATACCTGTCAAGCATCCCGTTTTGGCCAGGAAAGTCAAATTTTTTATGAGTTTTAATAAATCCCGGATTAACTTAAGATGGAGGGGGCATTACTCTCCCGCCTATGTTCCCACCCCGCTTTTGTAGATGATATGTGGGGTGGGAAATAACGCCCCCTTCCTCCTAAGTAAGGAAGGTTCTTAATAGGAGGGTGGAGAGTAGTGCTGGCCGAACTGCCCGCAAGGCGTAGAGTTCGGCCGCGAACATGGATGTTCGCCCTCCTTCTCCCTGGCAAGCAGCACGGGTGTTCAACCCTCCCTGTACGCCAGTGAAAGGGAGCCCTCTATTCTTCCTCCGGTGGGATCAGGAGCAGCGAGATCCCGCCGGAGGAAGAATATTTTCACTGAAGACCGGGTAGAGAACCCGGTCATGCAGTGAAAAGCCAGCTCATAAAACCGGTAGTGACATCAGTGGCGTCACATTGGGTTAGCACAACCAGGAACTATGCGTTCCAGGTACCGGATGTGACGCAACTGACGTCACATCCAGTTTTTCGGACATGGTCGAAGTTCGGCCATCACTAGTGGGGAGGTAAATCTCCAAATACCAGAAGTGACGCCAGTGAATTAGCTTCCTGTAATTTTTCCCGTAATCAATAAGGGAAAACGTGATATGTATGTAGATAGAAGCATGTTGAGACTGTCAATGAGATGCCAAGACATTGACATTCAGTCTGCATAAAATTGGCATGGATTTGGTTGATTTTGTTGAAATCTCTACATCTCATTGACCCTCTCTAGTAACATGGAGTGTTTAGAGATAACTGAATATTTTTTTATTTGTTTTTATTTGGTTAGCTGACTTAAGCTGGCCATACACTTTTACATCTCTCTTGTAAGATTTTCTTTAGATCTACCAACAACCATGTAGTGCCGGGTCCTCTGCGATTGAACACAGGTAGACTTGATGGTTTAGAAAGTCCCTCATATTACATGGTTTTGGTAAAACAAAAGGAGATCTAAAGAAAATCTGACAGAGAAATCTAAAGGTGTATAGGGACTTTAATGAGTTAGTTACAAAGCTCCTGAACATGGTAACATCCCCTAAAATCATTGGAGATGTAGTGAAAAGTTGTGGAAACATTACAACATAAAGACAGCGTTGCTCAAGAAGATGTAGATATTGAATAAAGTTGAGTTTAAATTTTGACTTTACTTTGAATTTTTTTTAAACAATAACTTTTTATTGAAGAAAAGGTTTACAGAAAGAAAATATACAATAGACACATTTGCTCCATGTTAAATCAGCAATACATATGGATAGTCAGTGGAGAGAACAATATGTGGATCAGATTTTGGTGATACCTCATGGTGCTTGGGCTACGAAGGCAGTGGAATGTTATTGGGGTTACTATACATTGTTGTGAGCATAACATATGGGTAACAGGATAGGTCCATACGTGGTATCCCTTAATATGGTATCAAGGAGCAACATGCTGCCCAAACAGGGGGAAGAGAAATAGGGTGAAGTTTGAACCTAATTTATGCAAAATAAGTATACCTAATTTGTGCCAGAACAATACATATTGTTATGTTCCCACAACCCTTCTCTCTGTCTACAGCAATGGTAATGATACCATGTTTAGGGGCTTTGCAATCAACTTACAAGGTGAGCTAGTTTAAAAAATTGGACTGTCACAAAAGCTGGGCATAGACGAGCCCATTCCTGCCCAACCTGTTTGCCAATTGGATGCCGTGCCTGTTCCCGCATCCGATCAGGATCGGGTCGGCAAGGAATCGGGTGTGCCAACCTGCAAGATTGTACTAAAATCTGCTGTCATGTCGGATCGCACAATGATCCGACATAACAGATACTTTTTATTTGATCCCATTAGCTCGGTTGGGGGCAGCTGTCCCCAGCCAAAGTAATGGGTGGCACAATTCTCGGCACTAGCGGCCGTGCGTGATGACGTCATCATGCCCACTGGGTCGGGCCGGGAATCGAGGGGAAATGGTCCCGTCTATGCCCAGCTTGTTCCTTATTCCATTAGATAGTTAGTAAGCTCAGATATATAATACAGATAGCTAGTTAGAGAAAGGCTGTCAGTGTAGGTTATATAGTGACAATGAAGGTATTCTGGGGAAAGTACCCTGCATTGCGTTTGCAATATGCACATGTACAAGTGCTGATTTTTGCAATAATGACTAATAATAATATTATTAGTTGCAATATTGCAATTAGTTGCAATATTTTCCAATAATGACTAATAATGACTTGAGATCACAAATTCTCGAATTTACAAATTTATTGCAAATATTAGGAAAAAATTTGCAATATTTTGCGAACAACAGCCTATGCTGCTCATCACTGGTGAGTACTCATGTTATCCATTTAAAACATTTTCAATTTGTAAATTATAACCAAATTAAGAGAAGCTGATCATTGCACCCATCTGTATTGCATGGTTTGACTTAACTCTTTCAGGTTTCCCGGACAACTTGATATTTCTGGTGTGTTTCTGGTCGAAACAGATACTACAGCTATGTTATTAGGGTTATGGGTTATGTAGGGTTAACAGTCGGCTCAGAGAAGCATGTATTGATGCAGGAAACAGACTATGTCATTAGTGTTGGGCATGAATATTGGAATTGTGAGTTTTTTGCAAATATCTGCACTTCAAGGATGCGCGAAGATCTCAAATATAGTGCTATATCTTCGTAATCTCAAATATTTTTATAGATTCTAGGGAAAGTACCATGGATTGCGTTTACAATATTCACATGTACAAGTGCCAATTTTGGCAATGTATTACTTATATGAGTGTTCTCATGCGGAGATTACACTGCAGCTGCTCTTTCACATTCTGCTACTAGATGTCACTTTTTTATTTCACCCATACACATATAACTTTATATATTTTCTTTAAGCACTGCCAGTATGTTAAACAGTTCTGCCCCATTAAGTGCAATAAATGTTTATCTTGAAGTGCCACACTAGCTTCAGAGAGTCTCCAGAGCTGATAACATTTTCTCCGAACCTTTTATGACTAGGAAAAGAAATTAACTTGTGACAACAGCTGCTAATTAGAAACAACAAGTCTAATTTAGTAAGGATATAACCTTATTTGCCGGGCTGTGGATATTAGGTAAGCCCGGATCTTCCTCTCATTTACTAAATCAATCGTTTGGCAGATAGAAAGTGACGGCACTCACATGCCTGACTCAGGTTTCTGCATCCTATAGCCGTCATTGCCATGGTTGCAGCATCCTATTTCTGAATGCACATCTATGACTCAGGCGAGTGGGGAATTTCAAACTGAATAATATTTTTACAGCGTTTTCTTGCAATTTTAACACGGCATGTTTTTTCTACGCATTATGAATTATTTAGGCCTACAAAAGTGCCATTAAAATAAAATAAAAAATACCACCTTAAATCTCGTTAACATGCTTATGTCCTAGTTTTGCACAAACAGAGCGCTGTTTATAATAAATATTTCTGAATTTCATTTTTGTGGACATCATCATAAAATACATTGCCTAGCCTGGTGTTGCAACTTTAAAATCCCAGCGATATACATTTAATATGGCGTTGAGCAAGAATATTCAAAATTCAAATATATTTTAGGGATATCCAAAATGTAAGAATTCGCCATATTGTGCGAATGTGTGTTTGGATATTCAAAATGGCGGATTTTCATCATATTATGCTTCAACATTGTTTACCGGCATACATTGCGCATATTTGGATGGATATGCGCAATACACACAGTGCTTGCACTGGCTAAGACCACAGAATGAACAAGACAAGCTGTAAAGCTGGTTTGAGAATCTTTGCAAATAATTGCGAACGCCTATGGGCGGATAAAGGCAATAGAATACAGTCAAATTTTAGGAATTTTAAATGTTACTTAATATACTCGTGAAATTACGCAAACTCGAATACACCATAGGCTTCTCAACTCTATTGATATATTATGAATATAGACATTTGAATTTCATTATAGTGTCATTGGAAACATTATCATCATTAAATAGAAATGAACCTCCCTAGCGTTATGGGCTTTTCGCGGCATTTTTTATGTCACGAAAAGCCGTTTCCCAGGCAATCGCCGCAATTGCCTGCTCTCCCTTTAGCCCTCTACACATCGCCGGTGTCAATTAGATGCCAGCGGTGTGTGGGGAGAAAAGCAACACCACTCCATTAACATGTAGGTCTATGGCGCCGCTCCCCGCCTGCCCCCTTCGGCATCACCGATGATGCCGAAGACACGGGGCCGGAAAAGCGTAGAAATGCTGCAGGCACACCGAGAGCTGATTCATAATCAAACTGCACCCGTACTGGCTTCAGCCATAACGCCCAGGAGGTTAATAAATATCTTTGGTAAGATTGCAGCCAGTTGATTGTGGTATTCTCTAGCATTTTATACATGTGTCAAGATGTGCTCTGTGATCCATACATATACATTATCTGAAATTATTGGACCAGGTAACACATTAATATGATTATTCAAAAAAGAAAATAACTGCTATATGTATATCATCCCTGAGATTTGCAGTTTAAAATTGGGTTTCTTTAAGTTTTATACTAAAGTTGAAAAAAAAGTTATACTAAAACTATCGGTGCTAAGGCCGCCATCAGAGATTTCGGGGCCCCATACTAGGGTATTCTCCCTTCCAATTATGAACACACAAAAGTAAGATTTTCTATAAAAACTTATGCTATGTCATGTGACCTGCTGCATGTGAAAATACAGAAGGGTTATCTGGTGTAATTTGTACAGATTGTCAAATTTTTTCAACTTGCTGATTTTGTGAGTTCATTGCAAAGCGCCTAAATATGACATCATCCACAAAATTGCTGGAGATGTACAGGAGGGTCATGGGAACACAACAGAATAGTCCTGCATGTGCAGTTTTTGCAAAAATTTAACTGAAAGTTGAGTGAAACTTCCATTTTTAATTTAACTTGACTTGAAAAATGACTAAATTGTGAACAAGATGGCGCTGTCTACATGTGATTACAGGTCACCAGCCGAGTCCGGAGTCCAGTGAGCTCTGGCTCACTGATTTCAAGTTTAATTAGCAGGAGCTGGTTTCAGGTCCATAGCATCGGCGAGTCTACGCCAGCAGATGGCCCTGAACGGTGGTGATAAGTGTCCCAATTGGGACAGCTGCAACAAGCAGCAACAAATACCTTGTAGAGATTTCCTCACATTCATCCCCAGAAGCTACTGAAATCCTCACCCCAAGCATCCTATCATGCTTAATTTAATTCCCTTCTATCACCAACTTTCTTGCCAGCAAAATCCAAACTCATTGACATAGCATGTGTACCACTTACCATCTAGAGGGTTGACCTCTTATTAATTCTAGTTTTAGGAAGAATCTTCTTCTTCCCTCTAACTTGTTTACAGTTTATTTATAGAAACTAGGACTGTAGGACTATAGTTTGAAGAATTACATTTTGTGCATGATAAGATGCATCCATGGTAATGGGGAGGACATTAGGGAAATAATAAAAGAAAGACACATATATGAATATACAGCATGTTCCAGCAAAGTGTGCAAGGCTTGACCATGCAGAATGTTTTAGGGTTTGATACAATAATTCAACAAAACAAGAGTCTCTTTAAAACTTATGTGGTATTAACATAGACCATGGTGCTAATTTAAAGTCTCATCTTCCCGACTAGCGTTGAGCTTGAATATTTGAATTGCGAATATATTCGACGAATATTGGCTGTTTGAGAATTTGCTAATTTTGCGATAATGACGGCGGATTGGAACAGATTGAGCTCACAACAGTAATAGCTGAGTAAGTTGATGCTATTTTGATAACACAAGTTATGTATTTTGTACATTGTGCATTGCAATAAAAGAATTATGTGACACAGACTCATCTCTCCTCCCATATGTAAATAGATGCTCATGTGTAAGTTGTTAGTGCCAGATTGTAAAATGTGCCTCCTTATACTTTAGTCAGTGTGTTTAGAAATTGAGTACTTATAGTGCTAATATAATACACATTCTCTTTTGGCTTGGCTGGACGGAGCAAATCCCTCCTGGGATGCAGAACTGTTGCTTCCAGGATGTTTGGAGCCAAAGAAAAAATGTTTGCTTAACTTATTGGGTCCTTAGGACGCAAAGTCATTTTCCTATTGATTTGAATGGGGAAAAGTGTGTCTTATAGTCCAAAAAATATTGTAATCCCTGTAATTTAAAACTGTAGTGACATGCATCTGCAGATTCAGGGCAGTGTGCCCTTTAAGATTATTGACCATGATTCCCCAGGGCTCTAGGCAGATATAAGGGAGGCGTCTGCCCCCAGCAATTTGCTCTGTGAGGTCAGGTCTGGAGAAGACGTAATTGGACACACTGTCCCCTCCGAGGCCTGTGACCCACAGCAGTCTAGTCCAGCGTGCAGGCAGCTGAGGAGCACAAAAGCATGTACTTTATTGATAAGACCCAATGATGAGGAGCTAATGGGCGTGGGCTTGGGCATGTAGCCCAGACACAAATGCTGCCAGTGCCTAGAGACTGCCAACCAGCCACTTTCATCCATAGGACATGCAAGTACAGGCCCACAGTGGCCCTATTTCCCCTGGCGGTATCTGGGTATGGTGGTGTGAGCACTTCGGGTTCCCTTATTGCCACAAGGTTACCATGTCTCATTGCTCCATAAGGACTGTTAACCTATTTACCGTATTTTGCTGTCACTGTTGTGAGACCCAATGGGCCTCGATTACAATAAAGTTCAATTGTAGAAGTCGCCTCATGTCATTGGTTGATCTGCTAACCTATACAAAACAATCTAGGATCGATCCACCTAAAGTGCCTGTTTGGCTAGTACTAGATTCATTTCTTTATAAATGTACCCTTAATATTGATAAAGAACCAAATAGTCAGGAACTTATAAGATTTTGGGACCCATGCTGCAGGTTCCGGACATATTGACTGGACTTCCCAAAATTGATTATTAGACCACAGCTACCTCCATTTCTATAAAGTAATGACTTCTGTTCCATATGATCATTTATATTACAGCAAATGTATCTCTGGGCATTTCTCAAATTAAGAATTAAGTATAAGAAATGTAACTACAGTACAGTATCTAAAAATATTCTATTTATCAGATTCCCTCTAGACCACAATCGTTTAAAGATACCAAGTAAATGTTTATACCAGAAACTTGTATTTTTTTCATGTCTTATCAGCCTTAAATGCACTGAGATTCCCAGCTGAGCAAAGCTGTAGAAGGCAAAGTAACAGAGTGAAAATTTATTTGCAGGAATGATGGCAAAAAAAACTCTGTATGTGTATAATACTAGCATAGAAAATCCAACAAACCCATTAAAGATAAATCCATGTGCTGACAATACTCACTTAGCACATGATCTACATAGCTGTCATGACTTCAGTATGTATTAGATGCTAAAATCTCTTGTTGTGTAGCTAAGTACATGCCAAAGCTCTCTGTGACTCTTATGAAGTTTACCCCGGAGAATTCTCATCCAGGAGGGAAACGGCTGTCATAGGAAAAAATACAGCTGTGGTAGTCCATAGGGAATGCGGCACAATGCAACGATACTTCAAAGTTAAAGTTTATTTTAATCCCCAATGACACATAAGAATATACAGTGGCCTAGTCTACCATTGCAGATTCCAATATATTTCTGGCTTTGAAGCATCACTGACTAGTTTCATTGAGCTCTTTGGGTGGCTTTTTTTGGACATCTTAAAGGTATTTCAAGTTTGTCTGAAGTGTATCTCAGTAGCTGCAGAACAGAGGTCACAAATCTACATCAAAAGACACTAAGAGGATCTTCCAATGTGCAGAGGTATATATATACTGTATATATGGTATATACATATCCGTACAACAGTGCCAGCTTTGGCACCAATATTACTCATAGCCTGCAATATAAACCTCTATGGTGGCACCATAGATTTCTGCCACCTGGTGACATCAAACCTAGTGACGCCCCTAGTCTTGGGGGTGAAGGGTGATTTATGTCTCCTGAAAAAGGGTGCTGAGCTCTGAAAAGCTACTCTCTTTACATTAGATATTGTTCTTCAGGCTGCCAACCAAGTCTTTTGCTATGGTTTATGGTTATTGTTAAAGATATTGTATAATTTAAGTCAATCATACTATGCAGCCACAGGGGGGCGTCTGGAGAGCATAATAGCGCTGCTTAACAGATGTACGTGTGAATGCAAAGGAATTGATCGTTGTGAAATCAATCACTAGTGATGAGCGGCATAGGCAATATTCGAATTTGTGATATTTTGCAAATTATTCTACTAATATTCGATTCGATATTCGCAAATATTCGCAATTCGAGTGTATGCGAATATAAAATCGCAATACATGGCCATTAGTGATGGATGTTCGCACTCCTTCTAGCCGGCGAGCAGTACGGGAGTTCGATCCGCCCCGTTCGCCGGCAATAAGGAGCTTACTTTTCTTTCTCCAGCAGGATCAGGAAGACCCCGCCAGAGGAAGAATCTTTTCACTGAAGACCGAGTAGAGAACCCGGTCTTGCTGTGAAAAGCAAGCTAAGAAAACCGGAAGTGATGTCAGTGACTATGCATTTCAGGTACCGGATGTGACGCCACTGACGTCACTTCTGGTTTCCTGATTCAAATTCCCCTCGAATAGACCGACTATTTTAAAAGTCTGATCGGCCTGTTCACGAACAGACCTGGGTGAGGTTTGGCTATCACTTATAGCCATAAGCTTCCTGATGCATAATATCGTGAATATTCTAAATTGTGAATATCCGCCACCATATTCGCGAAATTTGCAAATTCTCCAATAGACGATATATGTTGAATGTATTGGTAATTCGAATATTCGAGCTCAACACTATCAATCACATTGTATAGTGGTCATGTTATGTCATGTTAGACTGACGTGTCGACATTTAAATTGCACAAGGCGATTGAATTTAGAGAAGGGCTGTATAAACATTTGAAAAAAAAAGTATGGCTTTTTGCATAAATCAAGTTCAAAATAACTTTTCGAAATTTTGACTTGACTTTGAACTTAATTTGTGCAAAAACTGTTTGTGTTAGAGACATATTTTTTCTTTGAAGTATACCCCCAACCCTTCTCTACATCTCCAGCAAGTTTGGTGATGATACCATGTTCAGGGGCTTTGCAATTAACTCGAAATCGTTGAATTTTTTAAAAAAAATTCAACCATCTCTAATGGTAAGTAGTGATGAGCGGCATAGGCGATATTCGAATTCGTGATATTTCGCGAATAATTCTACTAATATTCGATTCAATATTCGGAAATTCGCGTGGTATGACCATTCATATTGCGAAAATCATATTCGCAATCGTCAATCTTACAAATGAATGGGAGTACCATGCTATGTTTATTTTCGCAATGCGAATATATTTTCGGCACATACATGGCCCGGATTGCGAATATGCGGAATTGCGAATATCCCACGACAAATATTCGAGATATTGGTGATTCTCGAATTGAGATATTCGTGAAAAACATTTGCCATTCGAACTATTCAAGCTCAACACTACAATGGTAGGTCGGAGGGAGCGGCATAGTCAGTAATCGAGAATTCGTGATATTTCACGAAGTAATCTATTAATATTCGATTCTATATTCGGACATATTCGCGTATGACCAATGTATTGGCGAAAATCATATTCGCCATTGGCGAAAATTTATCGCAGTCGCAAAAATCTTTAAAATGAATGGTCACATGCTATGTTTCTTTTCGCAAAGCATGCGAATATTATTTTCGCGACACATGCCCATATTGCGAATATTCGAAATTGCGCATTAGATAACTCATACTAGATTGATCTGGGAAGTTTAGGAAGTGACATTATTTCACTCCCAGAGAAGTGGTGACACAAAAATTTCCAACCAGAGGCTTTCTTTTTATACAAGGGGCAAGAGGAGAGGATATGTCAGCAAGAGGAGAAGACAAGGAATTGGCTTGCTCATTTCTTGTGCTTGTGAATGGTACGGTACAGAGTCTTCTGCCCTTTTCTGCAGCACATCCCTTGGATTCCTCACTACATATCCGTGCACCCTTGGCATTCATTTAGTCATGGGGAGAGATTTATGTTTGTAGTGTGCCCAGGGCTAAGCACAATTGATATAAACACTTTAGCCTTATAGAATGTGATTTCTCTATGCTCCTGCTGTGTATATGTATAACATTGCCAGCTCTGCAACCCATATTACTCATAGCCTGCAATATACACAACAATGGTGGCACCATAGATTTCTGCCCACTGGTGACATCAAACCTAGTGACGCCCCTAGTCTTGGGGGTGAAGGATGATTTATGTCTCCTGAAAAAAGGTGCTGAGCTCTGAAAAGCTACTCCCTTTACATAAGTTATTGTTCTTCAGTGTTAACATTTTGAGTTTCTGGTGGCTGTGAATTGACTACTGGCTGTAATGAATTCTGTTGATTACCTTTAGGTCCCATTCACAGTGGTCTACAGTAACTCAAAGTGTTAATGGATGGATTTATCATGTTTTTTTTTATGCCAGGCATATGTTCTAAAGTGTAGAAAAGTGTAAAATGTTGATAAACATCAATGGAGGGGTAGAGAAGCATTGAGGGAGTGGTTTTGGGTCAAGGAAAATGTGATATGATCACACCAAGGTAATTACTGCTCAACAAATGCCTGAAAAGTGCTCTGTAATGTGCAGACAGGCATTTGAAGACCTTTCCTATTGAAGTCAATTAGGTTGTTTACCAACCAAATCACTATCCAAATGTGATATCCAAAGGCGCTCAAAAAACAACCAGAAAGGGCACTGCTTAATAAACAACAGCACTATGTGTGCTTTTACAACTCCCTTATAGAATTGCTTCTTAAGTGCCTTGTCATTGTAAGGCGCTAAACCTCCCTAGCAGTAGGCACAGATGCGCAATAAGAGCAGAGTACTCTGTACTATTTTTTCCCCCAGCTCTTCCCCTCTACACATGGTTGGCGATGTGGGGTGGGAAGCCACCACCACCTCCATAACATGGAGGTCTATGGCACCATTTCCACATCTTTGGTATCACCCATTGCGACTGAAGAGGCAGTGCCGGAATTGATCGGAGGGTCCACCGTGACTCAGAATAGCTGCAGGCTCCATAAGGATATGTAAGTATGCCCGATCACAGCTTGGGGTGAGTTTGTTTTGTAAACAAACTTTGCCCAAACTGGGTTAGGGCATACCACCAAGGAGGTTAAACGTAACATTAAAACAAATGTGTAAATAGGACCTTATGGCTGCATTTTACCCTGAGTAGTCTTGTTTTCTATATCCAAAGAAAAGTGTATCATGTTGTAGATGCATGCTTAAAAAAAGTGATAATGAAGAAGAATAAGGTATCATTGTTTAAAACAAAAATTTTCCGATGCCAAAGGAAAAAAAAAAGGTTAACATTTTTCAATGACGATCGATGTCAAAGTGTATTTTAAACATTCTATTTTACATTCTGCTGTAATAGTCCACAATCAGAATATATTTTGCATTGTCTAGTACAAAAAGATCTGCTGTTCTTTTTTACCGGGCTTGAGAAGGTATTGCATGTGGGATCACAGAGTTCCTGGAGATAAAAGTACAATGCTGCAAGCAAAGTAGACTTTTGAGCGGCGTTTTCTCAGTCTAAGCATTCGTTTCTGGCCAGTGTCATACGCTATGGATTCTTCTTTTACATTTCTGCGTGCCCTTGGTGAATTTATTTTATTAATTCAATTCTCCTTTGAAAAGAATGAAACTTTCAGCTTTGCAGGTTAGATGGTCTGTAACTTTACATACAGAAAATAATAGTTGTAGCCTTTGGCCAATGACTGTTTTACCAGAATGTCTACAGAATGTAAAAATCGTGTATCCTGCTAATGGCACAGGAGGAGACATAGACATGGATGTCTACACAACAAGGGATCTCCTTGCTGGACAGGGGGGTGACCAGGTTAGGCAGCATACACTGAGTTCTCCCAAGTGTTGTGAAGTGAAATGTGTATAATTGTGCAAGGTGGTGGCTTACAGGACAAGGTAATGGATTCAGGTTAAGAATAAAAATGGTGTTTTTTTCAGTACAATCCTAAATCCTTAGTGGGAGGGCAAGGCACACTTATATGGGTCTTTTGCTAACAACACAGGTGTACCCTACCCTACCCATACCTGCAGAAAGCCACCTACTAGTGAGCAGGAAAAACACCCTGATGTTGCACAGAAGCACATTGCCACTAGTTCCCAACCTGGTAAACAGTTGCAAGAAAAAGTATGTGAAACCTTTGGGAATACTTGGCGTTTTGCATGTCACGCCAATAGAAAAACACAGTCTGCTTAAAATATACACAAAGATTCTATGTTTTCATGTTTTTATTGAACATAACATGTAAACATTCACAGTGCAGGGTGGAAAATGTATGTGAACTTTTGGACTTAATAACTGGTTGACCCTCCTAGGCAGCAATAACCTCAACCAAACGTTTCCTGTAGTTGCAGATCAGACCTGCACAATGATCTGGAGTAATTTTGGACCACTCCTCTTCACAAAACTGTTTCAGCGTATCAATATTCTTGGGATGTCTGGTGTGAATCGCTCTCTTAAGGCCATGCCACAGCATTTTAATTGGGTTGAGGTCAGCACTCTGTCTGGGCCACTCCAGAAGACGTATTTTGTTCTGTTTAAGCCATTGAAGCGTACAGATGGTCTTACGTTTCCCTGCAAAATGTCTTGATAAACTCTGGAATTAATTTTTCCATCAATAACAACAATCTGTCCAGGCCCTGAGGAAGCAAGGCAGCCCCAAACCATGATGCTCCCTCCGCCATGTTTTACAGTGGGGATGAGGTTTTGATGTTGGTGTGCTGTGCCTTTTTCTCCACACATATTGTTGTGGGTGTTTTCCAAACAACTCAATTTTGGTTTTATCTGTCCACAGAATATTTTGTCAGTAGTGCTATGGAACATCCAGGTGTTCTTTTGCAAACTTTAAATGTGCTGCAGTATTTCTTTTGGACAGCAATGGCTTCCTCTGTGGTGTCTTTCTATGTACTTTATTCTTGTTTAATGTTTTCCTTATTGCAGATGTGTCAACAAAAAATTTTTGGCATGTGCCAGAGACAGCTGACACTCTAGGATTCTTCTTTACCTTTTTAAGCATTCTGCGCTTTTTTCTTGCAGTCATCTTTACAGAACGACCACGCCTAGGACCTCTCCAGCTTCATGCACATCAACAGTTCTTGATTGTAGGTCTTCTGAAAGATCTTTTCTGCGAGACATCAGACAGTGTTTCTTGAAATTAGTATACCTAAAACTGGTGTATGCTTTGGCAGAACAGCTTTCAGCAACACATCCAATATCATCACACTGATTGGGCTCAAGGTTGGCTCCAATTAGCTCTTGGAGAAGCCATTAGGCTACGGGCTCACATTATTTTTCCACCCTGCACTGTGAATGTTTATATGTTATATCCAATAAAAACATGAAAACATATAATGTCTGTGTAGTATTATTGTAAGCAGACTGTGTTTTTCTATTGGTGTGACTTAGATAAAGATAAGAGCACATTCATCCCCACCAATTCATGCAAAACTCCATGTGATCCCAAAGGGTTCACATACTTTTTCTTGCAACTGTAGATTAGTGTTTAGTAGTAATGTAAATGTATTAGGATCAATGCTTGATTCTTATAAAGGTAAATGGCAAGGAATACCCATTATTTTCACATATAGAAGCCCCTAATGATCTAGCTAAGTAATGGTGGTCGCAGAATTTTGATTCCTTTATTTAGATGTTAATTGCAAAGCCCCTGAACATCACCAAAATTGCAATAAATATAGAAAATGGTTGTGGAACATTAGAAAAAGGTATTGCCCTAGTATTGCTCATGTATTTTGTTAAAATTTTTTTTAGTTTAAAGTAAAGTTTTATTGAATTTTTAAATAAGAATAACAATATTGAATTATAAATTACGTCAATTTCACCAGTTTAAATATATGCTTAGAATAAGATACAAAAAATCAATAGAACGTGACATTTCATCACTCACTCATTCGTCATTTCATAGTTTTCATCACACTAAACTTACAACTAAAACAACATACCCACTCTCTCTATATACAAGTACACAATCGCTCTCCCCCCAAACCCTCCCCGGATTCTTCCTGGAAATACTCTAACTAATCCGTTTTTATGCATAGATAATGCCCAGGATCCTCAACCTTGGATACCTTTTCATCCAGTCTAGATCAGCTATGTTGTTGTTGGTCCCCCCTGATCCTTAGAAGTATGTGTCGGAAGTTCTAACCTTCCCAGGGATCCGATTAACCTTTCTAATGAAATGAGAGATAGGGAGCTTGGTGAGGCATCCTTGTCACTGCAGGAGAGCTTTCCCAGGGAGGGAGCTCTGATGAGTTAAACACTTAAGAACTGTCCCTCTTTCAGACAATCTTTTCTCTCCCCCAGGTGTGATTGAAAGGTGGGCTCATTGGGGGGCATCTGCCCAGATGCTGCACCTCCAGCATGATGCCGCCCTAGGCAACCATCCATGATGCCCATGCCTAAAACTGCCACTGCCCATTGCCTTCATGATTCACCTTTTGGGCTCCCCTGGTCTAATGTTAGAGGATGCTACTATTCTAACTTTAGGCATCCCTATGTCAATGTATAGACGACAAAGTGGCAGCACTTGCTCATAGCATGGTTTATTAGCAATGTGTATATTCTTACAATGATCATTTTTATACCTTTTGTTAATTTTTAAGTGTGTATAAGGGTAGCTACATTCCTCCTCTACAGATAGAATGTTGTTATAGTAGCTACAATGAAGTTGTGTTACTGGCGAGATCACCATGTAAAATTAAACAAACCAAACGTTTCCTGTAGTTGCAGATCAGACCTGCACAACGATCTGGGGAAATTTTGGAACACTCCTCTTCACAAAACGTTTTCAGCGTAGAAATATTATCTGGATGTCTGGTGTAAATCGCTCTCTTAAGGTCATACCACAGCTTTTGAATTGGGTTGAGTATTCTAATTTTAGGCTTCCCTATGTCAATGTATAGACGACAAAGTGGCAGCACTTGCTCATAGCATGGTTTTACACCCAACCCAAAATTGTGTATATTCTTAAACAAATGAGTAAAGACCAGCCTCTCTTTTTTCTCCTGTCTTGTATAGCCTATTAAGATACACTGACAGGGGGATTACAATGATAATTTTTATACCCCCAAAGGGTGGCCAGCCCTAAATGGACTTTAATGGTGAGTATATATATAAGAGTTCCAATCAAGGGATTGACATTGATTATTTATTGGCACATCTTTACACATCTTGACACAGTCAGAATACACGATATTGGTATTCCACAATACCCAAAACATACAGATTGGTGGTGTCAACCAAGAGCCAATATCGTGTATTCTGACTGTGTCAAGATGTGTAAAGATGTGCCAATAAATAATCAATGTCAATCCCTTGATTGGAACTCTTATATATATACTCACCATTAAAGTCCATTTAGGGCTGGCCACCCTTTGGGGGTCCAGTTCCCCCCCTCCCTTTTTCCAAATGTATATACCGGATGTGGTGAGTTGGCTACCAGTGTCCCCTCCACCCTAATATCTGACATAATTTTTATACCTTTTGTCATTTTTGTCAAGTGTGTATAAGGGTAGCTACATTCCTCCTCTACAGATAGAATGTTGTTATAGTAGTTACAATGAAGCTGTGTTACTCGCTGGATCACCATGTAAAATTAAACAAAGAATGCAGAAAAAAATGTAAGCTGCAGCATAATACATTTTGTATTTGGGTTTAGATACCCTTAGAGGGTTCATAATGCAGACTATACCTTGAAAAGCTGTATACGTTTTATCTATTTATCTTTGAAAGACTTCCTGTACAAAGAGACATTTATACTCAAGCCAATGAAGTGGTATGCTGTGGTGTTTCTATTGTAGTATTAATGGAATTGTCCTTGTCTAGTGTTATCTGCCGGCAAGCCTCATCTTCCACTGTACATTGCGTCTCATCTAGGTGATTTGGGGAATTTGCAGCATAATTATGTATATTGTTTTTTTTTCCATTTTTTTCTATCTGTCTTTTTTTTTCATTTCACCAATATGGATTTTATAAGCTCCAGGAAACGCTCTGTTTAAGACACACATGTGCTCAGTAGTGCGAATATCAGCACTTTGAGAATTTGCAAAGATCTCAAATATAGTGCTATATCTTCGTAATTGCAAATATTCGAGCTTATCACAATGAACTGCCGTGCATTGTGTTAGCAATATGTGCATGTACAAGGGCTGATTTGCGCACTAAAGCTAATAAATTATTGATGTGTTGATCGCGAAAATATTGCGAATATCAGCATTTTTTATTGCAAAAATATTTTTCACAATGAAGGTAATCATGAATTTACGAATTAGTTGTGAATATTAGGGATACAATTTACGATACTTTGCTAATATGAATATTGCCTGTGCTGCTCATAACTAGTGCTGAATAGGATGATCAGGCGCCCTTAAGATGCTTAACGTTGTCTGGCACCAGACCAAGGGTACCATAAAGCTCTACAAGGTGGAACAGACCATTTGTAGTTTTCCGGGACAATGAGGAGATTTAGCTAGGATACTTAAGGGATGCTATGTGGGGATGTGGGACAGAACATGGCTGGAACTTAAGGGAACTTTAAAGACATCAATTTAGAGCATATATTTATTAAAAGATTTTAACAATTTCTTTTTCAATAAAATGAATTGAAAACGTATGAAGGTGCAACTGTAGCATTAAGTAGTGGAGTATATGGCATATTGTGGTCAAATACTTTAGTCTTTGCTATGGAACTCCTTAAGGGTTACCTTGGCTCTCAGTCCTAACTCAATGATTAATGTCTATTTTGTCTGATCTAGTGATGAGCAGCATATGTAATTTTCATATATTCCAAATATCACACATTTTTCGCCTAATATTCGCAATATATTAGAGAATTCTTGATCTCCAGCCAATATCACCTTCATTGATCAAATCGACACTTGTACGTGTGCATATTGCGAATGAAATGCAGTTCCGTAAATATCTACACAATTATGAAGATATAGCACTATATTCTTAATCTTTGCAAGTTTTCAAAGTGCCTTTAGTCGTAATAAAGATTTACGATTAAAATATTCATGATGACCATTAGTCTGGTCTAACAGTTTTGTAGGGTGAACCTCTCTTAGATTTGGATAATTTTATTACTCGACCCTAACATGTGCATCTCAACCAGTTTGTTCCTGACTTGTTTGGAATGCTCCTTGGTCTTCAAGGAGTTATGCCTTTTGCTTGTTCATGTGTTTATACTGACATATTATGAGACACTAAAGCCCCACATACACCTTATGATCGATCTATACAATCTCCATTAGATCTACCAACAACTGTGTAGTATAGTGGTCCTCCCTGATAGAATACATAGTGATTGGAAGGTATATATTACTGCTATGTAGTTCCGGGTCCTCCCTGATAGAATACATAGTGATTGGAAGGTATATATCACTGCTATGTAGTGCTGGGTCCTCCCTGATAGAATACATAGTGATTAGAATGTATATATCACTGCTATGTAGTGCTGGGTCCTCCCTGATAGAATACATAGTGATTAGAAGGGTTAGAACATTCCTCATATTACATGGTTTTGGCAGAACAAAATTTGATTGTACAAAAATTGTATGGAAAGATTGTAAGGTGTATGGGGCCCTTTAGATTGCTCAGAGGAGGACTTCTTTTAACTACTTACCTGGCTTTTGAAGAATATTGGTTGCACAGGGACTTTTTCAGGCTAAATAGGTGAATACTATTTTTTTTAAATAATGCATGTATATTTGTCAAGTTTTCGTAATTTCACTTCACCAACTTCACAGACTTTTTAGTGCAGAGCCTTCACATACAATTAGATTAAAAAAATTTAAAATAAAGTTTCAAATGAAGCAAAATAAGTAAAAAGCCATAATAATGAATACTTTTCCAATATACTGTAAATCCACACAGCATATTCTCTCAATGTGTTTCATAGTGCAATTGTCTCCACTTCTTTAGGAAAATAATAGTGGGTGCAGAATAGAGGCAGAGGATAGTGAGAGAGGTGAAAAAGAATCCAAGGATCACCACCAAGGCCATCCTGGTCAACCTAGGGCTTTGCTGGTGGCAATTTCCCATGGCAGACAATCCAACGGACACTGCTGGGTTCCATGGAAGCAGACTAAGGAGGACACCACTTCTCCATATAAGGCACACAAAAGCTCACTTGGCCCTTGCAAATGCTCATCTGGACAAGAAGAAGACTGAAGAATTGTTTGGTCACAATGATGCTTCCTTCATTTGGTTTAAAAAAAGAGAAGCCTTCAACCCAGGGGAACCCAGTGAAGCCTTCAACCCAGGTGAATCCAGTGGGAACCTAATGCTTTGGGGGTGTTTTTCAGCCAATGGACCAGGGAACCTAATACATGAGGATTCTCAATGACAACATCAGGCAGTCTGCAGAGAAACTTGTCCTTGGGCACCAGTGGAGATTTCAGTATGACAATGACCAAAAAAACACAGCAAAAGTGGTGAAGAAATGGTTAGCAGACAACAACATTAATGTTTGGGAGTGGCCCAGAGTCCTGACTTGAATCCATTTGAGAATCTGTGGATGGAGCTAAAGATTAGGGTGATGGCAAGAAGACCCTCCAATCTGAATGATTTGGAGCTCATTGCTAAAAATGAATGGGAAAAAATCTGGTCTGCAATTAACCGCCCTAGCGGTCGGGACGGCAGCACCTCGTCCAGCGCTGCAGCTGCTAGTAT
>CM070035.1:150441243-150452673 GCA_036250615.1 Ptychadena robeensis | reverse complement strand
TCCTTGCTCGCATAGGCTTCCTCATTTCCATGACATTTGTCCCCAAAGTTGCTCCTCTATGTTGTCTGGTCAGTTGCGGCTCTCTTATTTGTTATGTAGAATACAGGACTTGAGAAAGCCAAGAGCAATCCAACATCCCAGCATTACTGGACAGAAGAAGGCAGATAAATATTGCACTTACTGCTGTGGGAAGTCCATATGGAAAGTAATTTACTTATTCTAGAGCGCTGGTTTTCAACCTTTTCAGATCTACGACCCTGAAAGTGACATCACAATGTGTAATTTCCTGTATTTGGACCGCGGAAATGTGAGTGTCACTCCACGTTGTAAATACCAGAAGTCACACTCCGTAACGCCACTTCCGGCATCCCTCCCTTATATTTTCCCACTCAGCTTGTGCAAATGATATGCACTGTGAGAAGTTAGCAGGGAGCATAATGCCCCACCCCATACCTCCTGACTTTCCACCTCGCTTGTGGGCATCAGGACGGCTGCTTGTTAGGAGCAGCTCTAATGCTTTCAGAGAACTCGGTGACCCCTGTGAAATGGCCAGTCCTGACCTACAGGTTGAGCACAGTGATGAGCGGCATAGGCAATATATGAATTTTATATTATAATATACAGTATATTATATATTTCGCAAATAATTCTACTTATATTCAATTTGACATTCTTAAATACGAAATTCCCGCGTATGGCCATGCATTGCAATAATAATAATAACATTGTGATTATGAAAATGATTACCGTGATGCATGGGCATACACGCGGGAACATGTTTTTTTGAAAAAAAAACTTGAATATTCGAAATTGCAAATATTTGCCGCCATGTTCCAAATATTCGCGAATTCTCAAATTGACAATATTTGTAAAAAAATTGCCTTCCGAATTTTTAAGCTCACACTACTAGACACTAGTGGAACCTGAATAAAGAATGTTTCTGGAGACTGAGCTGGTGAACCTCTACTGGTCTACTTCCCAGTTAATGGGACAAAGGGGACTTTTAAAGTATTTGTGTAGTACAAAGTATTTGTTTTAAGAATGAATGTTAAAGCGCTCCTAAACCCACCAGCCAAACTTTTCCCCCTAGCTAGCCAACCCCTGACTATTGGGGCAATATATAAATAAAAAATTGTTACCTGTGTGCAGATATCTGTATAGTTGTCCCCTCCCCCCTGCCCTGTGAACATCTCCTCATCGCCGCGACGCTTTGCCGATCTCCAGCAGCTATTCACGTTGATTTAGTTATTTATTTTTCTTACTTTCACCTAGTGTCTATTGACACACATTGTATCTGGCGACCCCGGTGGCTGCCGGCGTTATTGCAGCCTCAACTCATGCAAGCCTGGAAGCTAACACTGAATGTAAAATGGCGGCTCCCACAGGCATTATCATGATTTCTTAATGAATATTTCTTGGTTTTGCAGCAACTTTTAGCTATTGGGACAGTTTAGAAGTAAAAATGTAATAACATTTTTTGTTAATTTTTTATTTTTGAGTTTAGGTGCGCTTTAAGCATGTTAACTGTATTTAATATCATCACATTTCTTGTATTGAATTGTGTGAGCAAGACTATGCAGATACTTAATTTTTTATAAATACTATGTATTACACAAATACTTTAATGCCAATTAAATTGTAAGAATTTCAAATTAAACTTTTAAGCGTAGGATCTAAATGACATTGGAAAGGTTTGGACAGGATCAGAGCATCTTCAAATAAATCAGTTAATAGGGAAATGGGTGATAGAAGACTAGACCGTCAATCTGGGATCATAGAGGAGCTTCTATAACCTAAATAAAGAAATAAAATAAAGAAATAAAATATTTCTATGGGGCTGCTTAGATGCAGAGCAATCAGAGTGCTATTGGGTATTAACACCCATCTACTGCTGAAAGTGCCATCACAATGCTCATAAAGATCAAAACTGAACCATAGAACAATGGAAGATGGTGGCCTGCATCATTGCTCTTTAAGTAGTATTAAGGATGAATACACCCCCAAGATTTGAGGATTCTAGGTGTTTTGAAAATGGAAACATCAGGCATGCAATTTTTATATATTTATAATAAACATTAAAAAAGGAGAGTGAATTTGGGATTTCTGCTATACACTGCATATAATTCTCAGGCTCGCCAAAACCACATGGTCTTTTTTCATGTCATTTATATATTGATTCAACCGCGCAGCTGTGAAAAATGTAATTCTGTTTTTCACAGGTGCTTCCCATCCGCTTACATTACAATCAGCCATGGCAGGAATATTATAATAGCCATTGTATTACAGAAATAGAACAGAGTGGGTCTAGATGAGGTGAAGCGGGGGACACCATGTTATTAGGGCCTTCCGAGCAGCACTTGAGAAACTGTTGAAAACATTGGACGTTGAGTACAAATGATTCAAAATCAGTGAAGAGTACTTGAGCAGTTTAAGTCTTGCCAACACAATCTCTGTTTTAATAGACTTTACATGGTTTGAATTACACCAACCTCTGACAGCCAGCCTGGGCTCGGAGTGCAATGACAGACACGTTTTTATGGACAAATATGAGTCTGAACATGTCAGAGTGTGTATGAATGAATGTTAATAGATACAGACCATTCAAACATAAGCCTACCCTATAAGATCTGATCATCTTCCTCTCTGCCCTTTCTCTACCTCTCGAATATGGAAAAGGCCCCTCTCTGACTAAAATATATTATTTTATATATTTATATATATCATTTTTGTTATATGTAACACGTTAACCCATATTATATATATATATATATATATAAAATAGTGCTTATCTATAATTTTATTTGGTTCGAATTTTGGTAAAATGTTGGCCAGTTGTTTCCATTATGGTCACTATAAGCTCAAAAAGGCAAAATCTACCCAAAACCTAAAGTTCATCTCCAACCAGAATTTTTGGGCTTCTTTGGCTAGAGAATAAAAAGTTTAGAACATTTCTTTGGATCTGTAGATGTAATTTATGCTCCTTAATAGTATTTACACCCTACCAGAGTTTGTAATCCATTGCTTTTATTTCCAAAAGAACTTTAAAAGTGGGTTTCAAAATATTTTTTTTTAAAAGTCATCATTGACCTTCTTCTCTAAACATTTGCCGTCCAGCTGTCATGCTGATTCTGCTGCCTATAATACATTTTGAGATAGGGACAAGTGTGCAGATCAGGACAGCAGCCAAAGTGAGTCAGCATAACAATAAGGTAATTAGTGTTTTCAGAAGGTGTTTCGGCAGTGGCAGCCTCCATATTTCTCTCATGGCATAAATTTACATGATTAATAATAACACACAGTTTGCACCATTTATGCACTGAATCACTTGATAAGCGTATATTATTTCCTATAATATATGACTAAGATTGTTTGCATATTTCTAGCTAGGAAAATTGTTGACATTAATCAACACAGCTCTTTTACTACTGAGTTTGTCCTAAATCAAAACACACCACAGTCCTTTAACGCTACTTTTTACTGTTAACCCTTTATTGTTCTAGCAGTCATTGTGTTATTATTTTGATGGGCTAATTGTTTGTCACCTGTCAGCTTGACTACCTACGTGCAGGGCTATGGGTACACAGTTGAATTTTATTACATAATAAGGTGACTGGAAGTTATCTGTTCTTGTAAGCTTTGCATGAAACAAAGAACTAGATGGAGTGTGAACCCACTGTACTCTAAGGGCATTGTCTAAGTGAACCCACTAATTTTTCACAATGCCACTGAAGGTGGGGGTAGACTTTACCAAGGGGAACACCAAGTTTATACCTCTTGAAGGAAGATAGGCACATGAGGCAGCTGGTCCAGGGGGACCAGGGAACACTAGAAGGTTACCAGAGGTACAGACTTCATCAACAAGCTAACCAGGTGCAACCGTGCAGGACTGAGTAACAAGGTAACCAGAGTTGTAACCAGGTGCAACCGTGCAGGACGGAGGGACGAGGCGTAGCCAGACAGGCAATGGATCAGGGCAGGCAGCCCAGGTACAGCTCAGGCAGTCTGGGTTGTCAACAGGAGAATCAAGGTAGGCAGACGAGGGCTAAGCAGGTATCAGAGTCTCAGAACACAGGTATAAGTAACACAGAAACATCAATAGTATCAGGAGCCTTAGCAGGACACAGGGATCTGTAAAAAGGGCTGAGTCACTTAGATACATGCAGGAGGACCACAATTGGTCAGCGAGGACACATGTCCAATTCCCTGGAAGTGACATGCGCTGATCCTTCGGGACTGCCGCAGAAAACCAACAGCAACCATGTTGTGAACAGGGCTGAAAGGAAACTGTGAAGCGGATCCCAGCACAACAGTAATCATCGCTGAACACGACAACCAGGACTGTGGCGCTGTTACAATGGAAATTAGAGATGCCTAATGAGATGGCCAATTTGGACAATAATATAAAAATTGAAGCTAAGCTTATCAAGCTCTGCAAGTGCCGAGTTTGATTGGCTCAATTGTCATTTGCAATCAAAATTCGACATCTCATTAATGCCAGTGTCAATATAATGTTGACCCCACAGAACTATAAGTTGAAAGATCTGTGTCAGTCTCATGTTGCCCTCTAAGCTGCATAAACCAAACATTTAAAGCTACCGTAATTTAGAGTTTCTTTTACATGCTTTTGCCTTGCTTAGCAAGCTAGAGTCACATTCAACTTGACTTAAAGAGTAATGTTGAAGATGTTCATAGCCACGTAAGAGCAGGTAGCTAGTAGTGAACACAGGAACCACACACCAGTAACTTTATCAACTTTATTCTTTAAATAAATAAGGAAGGGTAGCAGAGGCAACAAATTGCAAATGTAGCAGCAAAGACCAATGTCTGTTAACAGGCTCTACTCCGCAGGGGAGGCAGTCTCTGCAATGACACCAGCGAATATTTGAACAATTAAGATGACCACTCTGTGGCCCGCCAAGATTCTGGGAAGCTCTTACCATCTTCAAACCATTATCATAGGGCCTATCTTTCTCATTTACAAGTGCTTTGCCTACCCTACTGTGCCCAGTCCCAGGCTCCTCTCTGGCCTAAGACGGAATGGAACTACGTTCAGGGTTGTGTTGCTTGGAAGCCACCCACATGTTTCCAGACTGGGCATCCTGCTTGGGGAGGATGGTGCTGACTTGCCCTGACCTCTCACCATTCATCCTGCACAGATACTGAGAAACAAGGAGGTCAAATCCCGAGCCTTTATAATCTCCTTGCTCTGACTCCCCCTAAGGGTGGGAGGACAAACCTCAACCCCATCTTCTCTCATATGCAGACTACTCCACTACTTTGGGGTCAAAAGAGGTCTCCCCCCTCCAGCCTCTCTAAGCCACTAAGTTTTGAACTAAACAAATGCCTTGAAAAGTCTACAAAATGTCTTCAACAACCAACCATTCCATGACCTGAATGAATTAGAACCATCACATGATTTTGACTTTTGATTTGCATTTTATCACAGCTGCTTCAAGTTGCTCGTGAACTTCTTTTTCATCCATATCAACATGAATTGATGTGTACAAGTTTTAAAAATAAGTAATACAAATATCAAAATCCGAGTAAAAGCACCAGAAACAGCTCTTACTTAACGTGTTTTTAATTTTTTTTATATAAACAACAAATGCAACCTTGTTATGTTCTTACAGTTCCTTTATAAAAAGTGAAATACATATTTCTTTCTGTAACTGCCATATTGAGTTAGTAAGTCCTGTGTAATAGAAAGAAGCAGAATACCTTGAATGCAATTTTTTTTTTTCCCTTGAGCCTTGGGCCGACACTCATTCACCTTTATATCTCATTCCCATGACTTCCATTTAGGACCACATAGGACACCTTTACCCCCTGATGAAGATGAAAATCAAAACGATCGTTGGGGTGGGGTGGATTCTAGGCTATGGAAAAGTCCCCCTGCCCTTGTTTGCTCAAGGGAAAAAAAACATAGTGGGGATGATTACTTTGTAATTCACCCCCACTATTCTCTCTCTATATTTAGATTTGGGATGTGGGCCACCCCACCATGGGGAGATGTCACTCTATTTTTGTAAAAGCGTATAAATGCCTTATCTGCTCTCAATCAACAATGAGAAAACATTGACTTTTTGGACATTATAGATACGTATTCCTTGATTTATGAGACAGTTTATAAGAAGTAATTCTTTTAATTTTTCTTTTTCAAATATTGACCAATAAATTTAAAATCAACGTAAGGCATTATGCTGGTTCAAACTAGAATTCCAGGATAAAAGCCTTCAAGCTCTGGAACCAATTCTTTTTTTTTTGAAGTATAAAACAAATGATGACCAATGTAATGCTGCAAGCAGTGAGCCAATCCCGTACAACATCTGCTTTTCCTAATTAGCTCAGTTTCAGTATACATATTATTTGCATGCATTTGAAATGTTGGTGTCTTCTTGACCATCTCTAATCATTGGTTTTGCTAAATGTGTATTGCACACTATGAAAATCTTACTTTGCCAATGATGTTTAAAAGAAAATTAATCAGATTTTCTTAAATGTTAGCTTTTCAAGCATCTTCTCAAATGGTTTCCATAAACATGATCAGATTATTGACATTATATTTTAATTGAAGGTGTCTTCTCTCAGGAACTAAGACAGATAGTAAGTTCTAGCTGCTCAAAACTCATCTGTATTCTGTCAAGAGAGAATACAAGGTAATAAGTGATTAATGAAAATGTTGGGGGAGAGTTGGGCACAGAGTAATTCTATTGTTCGCTCGGTAATAAAATGGTTCATGTCTTTCTATGTTTGGTGCTGATGAGTGACAGACAATATAAATATCATTGATAGGAGGGGCTCTCAGTCTTCTGTTATCTGCTAGATATGGTTGAATTTTTTTTTAAATGGCAAAACCCCTAAACATGGTATCATCACCAAACTTGCTGGAAATGTAGAGAAGGGTTGGGGGTTTACTACAAAAAAAAGTATGGTTCTTACACAAACAGATTTTTCATAAATTACGTTCAAGGTCAAGTCAAACTTTCAAAAGTAAGCATTTTGACTTTGACTTTGAACTTACTTTATGCAACAACTAAACGTGCTAGAGCTAAAAATAAATTCCAATGTTCCCTCAACCCTTCTCTATATCTCCAGCAATTTTGGTGATAATACTACTTTCAGAGGCTTTGCAATGAGCTCACAAATCAGCTAGTCCAAAAATTCAACCATCTCTATTATCTGCCAACTTGTGTGCCAGGATCCTGTGAGGCTTTCCAGAATACCCAGTGGGATTAGGCCTTGCCATTGAGCTGAGGGGCTACTATCCCTGATGGGCTGAGTGTTGAATGTTGAGATAGAAAGACTCCCCTTTAATATAGCTTGCTTTGACAACAATTAGCACCTCTGTAATGGATTAGAGCCTCAGCATCTTTTGTTTGGATTGTTCCCTTTTAGTTTCTAACTTAATGTATATCAAAACGTGTACCCAATCTCTGGTTCAGATGAAAGTGAATGGACTGCATATAGGACTTGTTTTCATAAACGTTGGGTGGTAAACGAGCAATTAATGTGACCGTGAAAACCCCATCACATTCGCCCCATGGAATGTCACAGGGGTGTTATTTAAACACCTTTAGAGAAGGTTGTTTTCTCGGCTGCTCTCAGTCCATGACAGTGTAAATGTACACTTACTCCTTCTAGTCTGGTAAAGTTATCTCTTGCATAAAAGTGTGTGTCCCTTCCTTATCTAAAGTGTGATATGGGTAGAAGCCTGAGCATAGCAATTACTGCTTTAAAGAATCTGGATGATCCAGGGTACCCACTGAGGTAGGAGTGTAAAGCCCAGAAAAGTTTTGGCGTGAGTCATACACTTGGTGATTCTCTGTGGACTCAATGTTTCAGGCTTCCTCTGTTACTTATCTTTCCTCATAATGTCCCAAGGATTCTTGAAGCCACTTCTGGCTCTGAGCGGTAATCTGAGGCAGTGACGTTATCTACCACAATGCAGAACCTATGGCTCTATAGAGGGGGGATGCAGAGAAGAGAGCCCACAGAATGAAGCATGATGTCCAGAGCACTGGATCAAGTAGGCAACACCATTTAATGGTTTAATTTTCCCTCTCTTTTAACAGGCATGCTTAAATGCCTATTTTAGACTTGAAGAATACTTTACCTACCCAAATTATATATATATATATATATATATATATATATATATATATATATATATATATATATATATATATATATACAGGTATATATATATATATATATTTACCTAAGGCACTGACACTTATATTCTATGATCTAAGATGTATAAGTGCACAAGGAGCAGTCTCCTCTAAACTATAGAACAAGTGATGGTTATTAGACTTATCCCTCATATTCTAATGTCTGTGTGATACCCAATATATGTTTATCAATGTTTTCGTGTATGTATACATAGGGCTTTTAGCTTTTCTATTACTTTACTTTATTGCTATCGCAAGGGAGTCACCAAGCCCCTTATGTGATAGCAATAAGTATTTGACAGAACCTTTTTGTGGAGACTCCTAATAGATATAATTACTCCTAATAGACTTTAATAGATCCCTGATGTCTTCTCTGCACTCTGTCCAAGCAGAATGAGCAAAGAGGCCTTTGATCTGCTTGTTTGCCCATCCAGAACAGCCCAGGTTTGACAGCTCTGAATCTGAAAATGCTCAGAGCACTGTTCTGTGTTCATTTATTGCAGAGGACAGAAAGAGGAATGAATGTTCCTCCATCTCCTGCTTGCCATCCTGACAATTTGTATTTTAGTGAGAGAGGGGGAGAAGTTGGAATGCTCAGATAAATAAATATGACTAGGCATCTTTACAACTCTTTTAATGCAAAATGTCATAAGATTTTTCTAAACTCATGAATGGAATGATGTCACATCTTTGGCAGTGAAAGGGTCATTCTTTCCTCTATACCTAATCCTTACCTTAATTCTTAAATTCTATCTTGGTAGCGTTGGACTTAAAAGTGATATTTAGGAGAGAGTGGTGCACCTGCCTGTATTATCGTTGGGGGAGATCCCCTCTATTTAATAGCCCTAGCTAGAAAAATTTTACGGGTGTGAGACTGTAGCGACAGGGAATGGCAAGACAGAGGTAGTGTCCCCTTTAATGAACTGGACCTTGATCCCCGGGGCCGATATTAGACAGCCACCTGGGCACTGCTCAGTGGAGAAGGTCTTGACAGAGATGGAGTAACTGGGTAAGTTACTCCAGCTCCCAGGCCTACTTCCCACATCCATATATTACGGCACCCAGACACAATTGCACACAACTACCTGGTCAGCCTCAGAAGCACTGCTGTTTCTCAACTGCGCCAGTGCCAGCGTTCCGGCAGAGTGGATGAAAGAGCGTACCAGTGGAGGAATTGCCTGTGTGGACTTCGCCCCTGTCATCCACAGCCTATCCTGGGACACGCAAATACCCACCACTTCTGGTCTTGCAACCGTCTTCCTCACGTGGGTTGGGCCTTAGTGTCAGCTGCTGGTACTCCACTATAGACTACACCGTTGCTAGCCTTGGACTGTAGGACCATTAGTTTAACACTTTCTTTTCTGTGGCATTTTTATATTTTTGAAAGACCCTGTTGGACCTCGACGTTGAAATAAAGTTTATTAGCAGTGCAGAAGTTGATTTCTGAACCGTATAAGTCATCCTGAGTTACCACCATTACAGGAATAGCAATTGAGGAGCAATCCTCAAACTTAGACACGGCATCTGCCTATCCTTGAGTCTAACTCCTGGTTTATATTATAGCCTGGCTTCTATATATTTGTGTCTCTCTTTTTCCCCTAGCTAAATAGAGTTAAATGTTTAAGTTTCTTTGTTTAATGGAGATTATTTCATTCTTGTTAAATGCCAGGTGTTAATATTGTTGAGTATATTGCCTCAAACACACCATGAGTTCTTTTCACTATTTTCAATAAACAAAGATTGAACAAGCATTGTCGTATGTCTTCATGTAATGCTGCTTATGTGATTATGCCTTTATGACATGCTAGCAGGACAACACAGATGTTCATGCAGTAAGCATAATTTTAGGCCGTTTCTCCTGCTATGCCGAATATGCATGCACATAGGGTCCCAGGAACCCCTCCCTTGCAGGAATATTCGGCGCCTGTCCTACCCAACACGGGTGCCCTCCCCGTGCAGATCTGAACATCTTAAGCCAACTTCATCCCCTCCCCCCGGTCGGCAGCTCCACCAATAGCACCCCCCAGTCAACAAGGGGCCCAAAGCAAGAACTTGCATAGGGCCCCTGAAAGGCTAGAAATGGCACTGGTATCAATACCAAATAAAGATAGTATTTCGTTTTGTGGGTGGACTGCAACTATAAATCTCTTGTAGAGTTGAGATGACAAATCCTAGGTACAACTTTCTGCGTGGATAGTAGTGAGTCTATTGTCTTTACTGCAATGTGGTTTTTCAGGGCATTGGATATAGACCCCAGAGCACTCTGTTGACAAGGGTTTGGTATGCTCCGGAAAAGGGGGACCTCGAACAGTGTGGGGCTCCCTCCAGAGCATACCAGACCCCCTCTTGGCATAGGGTCTAGTATGGTCTGGAATAGGGGGTCCATGCACAGTGTCCCCCCCCCCCCCCCCCCCCCCCCCCCCAAGAAACCAGACCCCTTTTTGCAAGCCTGGAAGGACAGGAAGATCAATTGCAGGTCAAAAGATGGTCAAGAAGGAGCCACTACCTTAGTCAAGTGGCTCTACTTTGTAATGACTGCTAATTAAGTAAACTTACAGCATTTTCGTGACTCTGTATTTTCGTTCTATGGCTGGTTTAATAATAGAACCAAGTATCTTTATGCTTTTCTAATAAATTGCTTTCCACCTACCTTGCATTAATAATACAGAGTGTGCATTCCTAAAAAAAAAATATAGACCTAATTAGTGCTAATGTAATGCACACTTTCCAAAACAGGATTTTTTTCTTCTTTATTTTGGCAGGCGCAGGTAGGAAACAAGTCAAGATTATATAGTTTGAAATTAAATGCTCAATTAACGATTGTGAAAGGCTGGACTGTCTTGTAAATACGTAAGATGACATATTGATATCCTCCGTTCTTTGCATGGGAAGAGAAACAAATAGATTTTTGACAGCTCATCCTTTGATTAAAACTCTTCCTGAAAAACACATCCAATCACGTTGAGAATGTGAGGCTAATTTAATTAAATGTCTGGCAATGTGCAAAGGACAGTAACCTATCTTGGTCAATAAGCTGTTTGTTTGTATTGTTTTATTGACAATTAAATTGGAATATTTGCAATACGTACCACATTTTTACGTGTTGTAGCAATGCATTCTACGTATCTGGGGATCAGAAATGTGATTTCAGCAAATTTTAACACATTTTTTTATGCAGGGGGAGGGGTCTGTCTTAATCAATTACAGTTGTGTTCAAAATTATTCAACCCCCACTGAAATTGAGTGTTTTGGCCATTTT
>CM070035.1:150392666-150412278 GCA_036250615.1 Ptychadena robeensis | reverse complement strand
TAAAATTCACCTCCCATTGAAGTCAATGGCGGGTTCGCCGGTTCGCCAGGTTCGCGAACTCTTGCGCTAGTTCGCGTTCGCCGTTCGCGAACGCGCGATTCCGGGTTCGCGCCATCACTAATGCTGGGACCTTCAATACAGTTAATAAAAGATATATACACATATTTATATATACAAGACAAGATAAGTTAGTCTCATTACCAAATAAACATGTACTGTAGGCATTCTGTTACACTACATCTGCTACTCACTACATCAGCAATGACTACTGGAATTGCCCATCTTAAGTTTCATTAAAGTATTGTGGTTACAATTAGTTTTTACCCAGTATTTTACACACACACCCAGTATTTTACACACACACATATATTTAAACAGTAGACCTAGTCTGCCTCTGTCTGCCTCTGATGCAACATAGAATGTTTCATTGTTCTTTTTGCTCTTTGTGCACTAACAAACAATATTTAAAGTGTGGAACAAGGACACGAGATGCACAACCTAGTGCAACAAAGTAAATTATTGTTAATGATTAAGTAAAAGATAAAATACTCACATTATAGGAGGTACTATGCAGGCTTACCAAGGATTGATCTCCCCCTGGTCATGTGCTTACCAGGATGATGTCACTTCCTGGTTACAAATGCTCAGGGCTCAGTAGGATCAATGGAATGTGTTTCAAGTGTCAGCTCTTTGTCAAACATAGGGGGCCCTGTTGTTGACAAAGAGCTACCGAGTTTGTTTCTTTTTTTTTGATGGTCGTGATGCTGAAGTTTTCGTCTCCATTTCACTAATTGGCTGAAATGAAATGTCATCATAGAACTGTACTCCCTTGTCACATCCTACTCTACTATGTCTTGAAATAACCCAATGAATTGGGAATCCAAATTGTCATTTATGTAAACACACATTCAAAAACAAAGAGAGTTTGGAGTGATACCCTTCACTCTAACTGAGCCTGAAGAAGGGATCTGAGATATCCTGAAAGCTTGCTTTTTTAATTGCTCCAGTTAGCCAATAAAGGGAAACACTTGAACTCCAAACTCTTTAGAATTATCAATGGCTAACACAGTACAACACTCTACTATTCAAAAAACATAAAAAAATAACAAAAAGTATGTTTTAAAATTGTTTCTCTCTACTAAAATATTTTAAGAGCAAACTGAATTATCTAAAGCCCCCCATACACCTTAAGATCCATCCATACAATTTCCATTAGATCTACCAACAACTGTGTAGTATAGTGGGCTCCCTGATAGAATACATAGTGATTGGAAGGATTAGAAAGCTCCTCATATTACATGGTTTTGGTAGAACAAAAGTTTCTTGTACAGAAATTGTATGGAAAGATTGTAAGGTGTATGGGGGCCTTTAAAAATTTCCAGTATTTCCGGTAAAGTTTTGCACCATAAAGAACAACTTTCCTGAAACTCCTGGAGGTTCACCTGGTTTAAGGAGTCATTGATTTCCAACATTTCTTTAGAACACAAGAGATAAATTACTCTTTGAACAAGGATGGAGCCTGTAGAAATTCTGGTATCATTTTCCTGTTTGGATTTATCCTTTCTTTCCTGGCTTGTAGAGATATTTACAGCGCTCATTTTTCTTTCCAGTTATGTTAGCTCTATTATTGATGAGTTTGCAAGGCAATTTCTTTTCTTCTCCATTTTGGAGTATGATTTTGTCAAGGTGTCAATACCATCTGACAAATCTCAGCAAAACTTATAGACTTGTATTCTCAATATCAGGGTACACACATTTCTAAAAGAAAAAAAAAACACTCATCCTATTTTCTGTACACACTCACTGGACAAAAACAAAACGCCTACAGTAAGAAATGTATTGAATATTGAGACAAATCTTCAGGAAATGATACCTACTGAAGGGACAAGATACAGACATGGAATCCATATATTCAAAGAGAGGCTGGGAAGTTACAATACACTTTACCACAGTGTCAGTCATAATGTGTAAATTGTTCACACTCACTTGAGTTGAGTTGGTAAGATTAAACATACCCTGTAAAATAATTCTCATTGGTGGACTGATTCATTGTTCCCACCAAAGTGTCCTCCGAACATTGCAGTATTGTTCAATGTTGAAGAAGCTTTAGGATGGTTCAGAAATGATGTGAGGGATGACAGGTAGGAAAATGGTCTGCCAGGAAGATAACCTCAGGACCACAGGACAAGTACTACACAATAAAGCCCCCCATAGACAGGCAGACTCCTCCATACAACTTTCATGAGACTTACCAACAACTATGTAGTATAGTGACCTCCCTGATAGAATACATAGTGATTGGAAGGTGTAGAAAGGTCCTCCTATTACATGGTTTTGGTAGAAGAAAAGTTGGTTGTACAGAAGTTGCATGGAGGAGTCTGCCTGTCTATGGGGGGCTTAACTGTACATTCCAAGAGCACTCCACAATGAATGATGGACTTATGGTGGGTAAACAGGTTGTGGTCCAAGAAGACACCTAGTTGGATAGTCACTGAACACATTTGAACTGTGACAAAAGCAGATACAGGGCAACGGAAAAGGCAAATAGTGAAAAAGAACAAATAAAGAAATAAATCACAAGGGTCACTGAGAAAAGGAGCACTGAAGTTGCCAAGATCACAGAGGAAAGCACAGAGTGTATCCTTATCTTGAGATACAGAAGGCCCAATGGCAGACCGTGTCATCATGAAGACATTATTCCTTAAATACCAAATTATGCATTGCTACATCTGGGCTGGGCCAACAAGGATATTGCCAGTGTATCGGAAAGACCAGTTAATGGTTACAGGGCAGTAAGAAGGTGAGTTTACTTTGTCTTCTGTTACATGAACATGACAATTTTAGATCTTCACCGGGGTCTCTTCAATAGCTCAAGAAAAAAGTGCATACACCCAAAGAGTTGGGTTGAGTTCTTTCTCTTCGGACAGCTCAATGAAGAGCCAACCAAAAGAGTACTTTACCATATTTTTTACACTAAAAGATGGACCGGTTTGTAAGAAGCACCCCATAGTTTTGGAGAAAAAAAAATATGAAAAAAGTGAGTCAGAGACATAGCCATGCTCATATATAAGATCATACATATTGTTCCAGAAATGTGTGCAGGGCTAAACCATGCAGTATTGACCCTTTATTCCTCCATCCAAGCTTAAAGGCCATTAACAGGAGGCAGAGCTTAGTTCCAGCAGAGATTGCAGGGCTGAAACGTACCATGTGTCTATACACTAGCAGCATCCATTCTCTGAAATCAACTAACGAGAGTCACATTTTGCAATTTAACACTAACATCTTACTCATGAGCAGCTTTTTAAATGTGTCACAAAATAAATTTTTTGCAATGTATAATGTAAATAAACACAATCACCCAGCTATTGCATGTCAATTTACATATATATATACAAAAGTACCAGCTCGCTTTCAAAACAGTAGTGTCTATTTACATTTACAGCCTGCATTGCAGTAAAAAATGTATGTGACACAGACTCATCTCTCCTCCCATATGTAAATAGATGCTCATGGGTAAGTTGTTAGTGCCAGATTGTAAAATATGACTCTCCATGAGTTGGTTAGTGTGTCTAGAGAGTTAGTATTAAGATCTGCCTCTTGGCTTGATTGGAGGACGTGAAACAAATCTTAGCATCCTGTAATACGTTGCTATTGCTCATAAGAAGTTCATGATTGAAAATAATTGAAAATAAATTGACGTTTGTGCTATATGAGATGCACAGAAATTTTCCCCTGATTTTATGGGGGAAACGTGTGTCTTATAGTGTGAAATAATAATAGTAATATATATATATATATATATATATATATATATATATATATTCACCACAACAGAACCTGCTCACTTTGAAAACAGTAGTGTCTATTTACATTTACAGCCTGCATTGCAGTAAAAAATGTATGTGACACAGACTCATCTCTTGTCCCATATGTAAATAGATGTTCATGGGTAATTTGTTAGTGCCAGATTGTAAAATATGACTCTCAATAGGTTGGTTCGTGTGTCCAGAAAGTTTAGTATTAAGATCTGACTCATGGCACTGGCCTCTTGGCTTGGTTGGATGACGTGGAACTAATCCCAGCATCCTGTCATACGTTGCTATTGCTCATAAGAAGTTTATGATTAAAAATAATTTAAAAGAAATTGACATTTGTGCTATATGAGATGCACAGAAATTTCCCCCTGATTTTATGGGGGAACTGTGTGTCTTATAATGTGAAATAAGATCAGTAATATATATATTCACCACAACAGAACCTGCTCACTTTGAAAACAGTAGTGTCTATTTACATTTACTCATCTCTCCTCCCATATGTAAATAGATGTTCATGGGTAATTTGTTAATGCCATATTGTAAAATATGACTCTCCATAAGTTGGTCTGTGTGTCAGTGTGTCCAGGGGAAACATGTGTCTTATAGTGTGAAATAATAATACAAATCCTCCTTCCTCTTTTGAAGCATACACTGAGCTTTCTACAAGTCATTCTTCTCCAAAAACTATTTACACCATCCTGTCCCCAATGATAACATTGGGTCAGTCATTCCCAGTACTGTTGTATATCTACCCATACCAGTAGATTCTGACTTTTTAAGCTTCTCCCTGTGCTGGAGCTACGCAGCGGGGTAGTAAAAGAAAGGTGATCATATGATGCTAAGGATGGGGAAAAAGATAAGAAAAGCAGAGTCAATTTAAAGGGAGCTATAAACACATGCAATCTACTGCATGTTCTCATCCCTTCACACACTTTAAATCATTGTTACCCTCAGGCCATGCAACTGAAGACTGTACAGTTTATTGTGTTGTACATATTTTCCTGCTATGGCTGTTACATGTGTGATGATGTCTAGGCATACTTATCTTATTTCTGGCATAGAAGAAGCAATACGCACATCTCTGGAATGATATATCAGTAGCTGGTCGGATGCTCATGTCTCTGGACAATAGCACATGCTTACATGCTTAGATTTTACAATCAGCGCAGTTCTCAGGAGAAAGATATTGGGATCTTTTATGTGGCTACATGTATCTTTTCCAGTGAGCTTGCTTTTCTATTTTGCAGTTGTGTCTATTTTTTTTCTCATGTGGGTAATTTAGTTATTTGTTACAACTTCAGCCACTCTAGCCAAATTGAACAGCTGGTATATGTATGACTAAAGCAGCCATAGAAAGGCACAGAAAGAGGTATGCATAGTTGCCTGCTTTTTGTTTTCCACTCCGGAAACAAGAGAGTGATATTTAAAAATAGGCTTTAATGCTAGCAAACGTTTGTGTATGTATCTATACACGGTGTGCATATATATATATAGATATATAAATATTTATATGCTTTTCAGAGCAGTCACTGCAAAGCTGCATTAATAAAACATAAGAAAAGGTAAGGACATACTTGCTCTTCTTGACCCTACTATGCTCCAGTCCTGGAAAGAACTCCCAATGATCCTGATGGTGAAAGAACTGGCCAGTCAAGCAACCCATTATAACCAAACATGTTAATATTGTATATCATATTTACCTAGCTATCAGGCATACCGTGAACAAGGGGTGGTACTACAGGTTAGTTTAGTGGAGGTAATTAAGAATACTAACAAATACTTGTCAGTAGGGCCGTTTCTATTTTTTTGCGCAATATGCGTGCCCATAGGGCTCAGCGGTCCCCCCAGTGGGCCCTGGCGCCCTCCCCGACACAAGCGGTGTGCCTGTACAGTTCAGGGAGAGAACTGTACGAACATGCCACTTGTGTCGGCCCATCACTCTGGTGTGGTTTTAGTGAGGAGGAGGAAAGAGGAGCAGCCATTTTTTACCTATACCACTCCACTTGTGTCTCAGTAATTGCAGCGCGAACAATGTGGCCTGCCATGGGGGGGGTGTTTGTTATCGATGAGGAAGGAGGAGCAGTGTGCCCGTAGAGTACAGAACTGTGCAGGCATGCCACTTGTGTCTGGTGCCCGGGGAGCAACCAATACCACATCCCCGTCGGCAGGAGGCCCCGTTCAAGAAACTTGCATAGGGCCCCCAAAGGTCTAGATACGATACTGCTTGTGAGGTTTGGCCTTAAACCTTTAGGTGGCTACTAGAACGCTGAAGAGGCATTTCATCTTTCAATGCAAACATTACCCCAAGCATAAATCCAATTTAGAGTAGATTTGGAATTTTTGTAGTAGAATTTGGCAACACTCTAATAAGACAAACCTTTTTTGTAAATGTTTAATACATCAGGTGGGCACTTTAACAATTAATACTGATCTCCAAACCAAGAACCAAGAAATTGTTATTAAAGGACTGCATTGAAAATCATGCCGTGTGGCACCATTTCACTCATAGTGAAGAAGTGACACCAGACTTTCTAACCAGAGCTTACGCAGATTTCCGGGGGTATGTTGGTTTCTCCCGATCCCCCCTTCTGTAGCAGTTGGGACGATCCCATTCAGCGGACAAACTGGATTTGTCTCAATCGCTAAGGAGGTTAAAATAATTTTTCGGGATCCCCAGCTTCACGTATTTGTGCATTCTTGGCATCCCTTTAGTCATGAGGAGAGATAATGTTTGCAGTGTGTCCAGGGCACTAGAATTTCAGGGCACCCTCCCAGAAGTATATATTGTAAAGCTAGCCATACATGCATCAGCTTAAGATGGATCGGCCTTAGATTTGATTGTCTAGTGCGATTGAAATAATAACTAACATTGTTCAATCATATAATCACACAGTGGGATCATTTAAAAAATTATTGATACTTTTCCTTAGCCCTGTGCGCATGCTCCATAGTACGAACATACTGTATTTTACGGACTATAAGACGCACCTGGCCATAAGTTGCTCCCAGTTTTTAGAGCAGAAAAAAACTGAAAAGTGAAAACAATTATCAAATCAATTGGATCAAAGTAATGGCTCAAATCAATTCAATACCAAATTTCAGCCAGTAGATGTCACTAGCAGCACTTCAAAGCTCATCACGTCATTTTCCTCACACATTGGGAGGAGGGGGGCTGATGGGGAATGGTTGCAGATTTCTACCGGTCTGTGTGTGCACTGAAGTTGCAGCATGAGTGCAGCTCCCACACACAGGGAGAGATAGATGGAAAGATACCGGCTGGGATCTCTGTCATCTATCTGTCTATGATCTTCATTGCTTATATCAGCAGGGCTCTGCAGATATAAACACTAAAGTACAGATGGGAGGACCTACCATCTGATGGGCAATCTTCTTGCTGGTAGGGCTAGGATGCTGGCGGGGAGCAAAGACGGGACCACCTTGATGTATTTGGACCGTAACACGCAGGCACTGTTTCCCCCCCGATTTTTGGGGGAAGTGTGTTTTATGGTCCAAAAAATATGGTATACAATATCGATTAAAATACCAAGAAAACTCATCAATTGTTCCATTTCTATCACTTTTAGTCAATCGATTCAGGTAAAAACATTGTAAAGAAAAGAATCTATGGCCACCTTAATCCCAACTTTCTTTGGCATCAGTGTTTAGTTCTAGGGAAGAAGGGCAGCAGTTCAGGTAAATATATTTGCTTAATAATTTTAAATTCACACTGAAATGTTTAATGATGAGTGTCACTTTAAGGTAAATTTAACGATCTTCCTGTCTTTAGAATAGAGAATTAGCAGTTCACAAATTTCTTTTATTAGTTGCCTGGAGCCGTTTCCAATGCAAAACAAAGGGTGCAGCAATCTTTCTTTCAAAAGACGCCTAATCCTATTGCATTATTCAAACAAGGCTGTGTTTTATTTACTGTAATTAGGACCTTGACTAAATTCACCCAAAATAAAATAGTGCAGCATTTCAGAAAGCCGAAAATGAAAATTTGTTTTGGAAGAGAAACAGCTGGACAATGAGGAGAAGCAGGTGGAGAAGGATGAGCAGAAGCAGCGTGAATTAGACAAACCAATCTTCCAGCAGTTAGAACAGATTCTACCTCTTGCCTCAAGTCTTCTACATAAATCCCGGCATTCTCCAGTCAGAGTGAGACATCCTGCTGTCAGAACGAAGGAGACGGTAACAAACTGGAAATTGCCAGCAATTCACCTGTAATGTGAATATGCATGTCTCACCTTCTGTTTGTCTATTACTTATCAGTCCATCTATCTTCTCTTAAAGGGAAATTCTGCGCCATGATACTTATAAACTATTACTTATTTATTGTAATAAAAAATGGAAAAGGCCAAACTCTAATCAGTCTGTTTAATTTGTCGCTACATCTGATACAGGTTAAGCTGGGCGTAGACAAGCAGATTTTGGCTGATTGACCGCCATGTGCGTTCCTGAAAAACGGACGACGGTCAGTAGGCAGAAAATCGGGTGCGCCCACCTTGCAAAATCGACCAGGAATCTGCCGCATGTAGGATGGCAGTTCCCATCCAAAGAAATGCCCGGACGATCCTCTGTACAACCAGCCGTGCGTGATGACGTCATCACTCACAGAAGATCTGCAGCAGCAGAAAACAACAAGTCTATGCCCAGCTTTAGGAATATGCACTACAATTCTGCAGTCTGATGACAGGGAGTAAAAAGGCTGAACTCAAATGGTCCATTGAGTTATTTGCAATTTGCACAGGTGAGACATTGGCGACTGTCAATTATCCACCAGTAAAGTCAACCTTCTCTACATCTCCAGCAACTGGCTATGGTGATCATATCACGTTCTGGGGCTTTGCAATCAACGCACAAAGACAGCGCAAAGTCGAAAAAATTCAACCATCTTTTTCCATAAACCACATCCATGTCCTCATGAACTGCCACCCTATAAAATTATATGTCGTCCAGGCTGTGGTCATCCTGGGGGAGGTCACATGTGGTAAATGACCCGTCTTGATGCATTTATCTCAAACTATAACTTCTTCGGATATATCCAATATACATTTATCAAAGCCCCTTACACAGCTTTTTAGATTGTTTACTCAAATGTGGTTGCTTAAAACAAGAAGAAAGGAATCTACTTTCAAGCAACGTATTTATAAAGTAATGGGAATGCTAAAAAATGCTGGGGTTGGCCATAGTTTCTGGGGACCAGCATTAAGACGCGGTGGTGACATGAAAATGCAAAAAAGGTTGCACCGGTAATTGTATTGTCCTTGCAGAGGATGGTGCTGATTCTTCAGGAGGGTATATATGGCCTGGACAGGACAGGAGTGGCCAGAGATCCTTGTTCCTGCTCTATGACCATTTCTAGAGAGGAATCCCTGTGTAAGACAGGCGGATTCAGCAGCTTGTGGGACTGCAAGCACCAGCCAGCAGCATGTGAGCGTTGGAGATAGGATGAGGGACAGATTCTCATTTGGAGAACCTTGCTGTGGGTTTTGGGTCATTGTCATGCTGAAATGTTTACTGGTTTCTCTGCAGACTGCCTGATGCTGTTGTTGAGAATCCTCATGTATTGCTCTTTTTTCATGGTGCCGTTTACTGTGATTAGGTTCCCTAGTCCATTGGCTGAAAAACACATCCAAAGCATCAGGTATCCACCACTATGTGTGACAGTGGGGATGGTGTTCTTTCGGATGAAGACTTCTCTTTTTTTATGGCAAATGAAGGAAACATCATTGTGACCAAACAATTCAATGTTTGTTTCATCTGACCATAACACAGAAGACCAGAAGTCTTCCTCTTTGTCCAGATGAGCATTTGCAAAGGCCAATCAAACTTCTGTGTCCCTTATCTGGAGAAGTGGCGTCCTCCTTGGTCTGCATCTGTGGAACCCAGAAGTGCAGTGTCCATTGGATTGTCTCCCTTGAGACATTGCCACCAGCAGAGCCCAGATTGACCAGGATGGCCTTGTGGTGATCCTTGGATTCTTTTTCACCTCTCTTACTATCCTTCTGGCCAGCACAGGTGTCACTTTTGGCTTCCATCCACAACCTCTGAGATTTTCCACACTTGTGAGCGGCGCAAGTCCTCACTAGTGATAGCCCAAAAGTTTGCCCGGCAGACAGTTCGCGGTGAATATAGCATGTTCACAGTTTACAAAGCCAGCGAACATTATGGGTGTTCTACCTGTCCCCTATACCTTAACATGGAGACAAAGAGGTACCCCTCACCCCACAATCAGGTGGGACAGTACAGCCAATAACAAATTTTTTCCTCCTGGAGGACACCCCCCCTTATTAAGAAGCAGAAGAAGAATTTTACATGTACCATGTGTCTGCAGTGCTAGATATATAGGGAGAGCTGCTGTTGAATGAGGTATGGCTTAGTTACTTTGATATTATACTCCATCCAGTGATCTGCAGCTACGTTTAGCCATTGACCCTCCTCTGGTGTGACACAGTCCAGTCGGTTGCACCCTTTTGACACTTTTTTTTTGGTATTGTGGCTACAAATATGAGCTGAAGGTTTAAAAAGTTCGCCCTCCATTAAAGTCAATAGAGGTTCACTGTGAACATGCAAACGGCGGGTATTTGCAGAAGTTTGATTCGCCTGTTCGTGAACAGCCACAGCTGATCACTAGTCCTCACTGAGCTCCTTTGTCTAAGCTATGACTGTCCACAAACCAACTGCAGACTGCTGTTTTGACCTGTTGAGTTGATTTAAACAGCTGTTCACAATTAATCAAGGTAATAAGGATGCTTAAGAACAGCTTGGACTATTTGGAATGGTATAGAACTTTGGATTTTCCCAGAGACTGTGACCGTTTATTCCACAAAAATGCTTCTTGTACATAGTCTTATTAACTTTTAGGAGACACCAGTGTCATTTCCTGTCAAAAAATAACTTGCTGGTTGAATAGAAGTAACTTAGTAAGTAAAAGTAAAAAATGTCCAGGCATATAAATAATTATGGACGTGACCGTATGTATATATATATATTTATATATATAGGGATGCTATACTACAATATCTGGATCTGTTGGACATTTTGTAGAAAAGCAGAATATTGATGTGAGCGAGTTATATTTTACAGGCAAAAAAAAACTTTTTGCTTTGACCATAGAAAACATAAAATATGCAGACAATGCCCATTCTTAGTAACTGAGGTGAAAATCACTATATTTAACACCTAATGTTCCTTCCAAGTCTTTGTGGCCCACGGTGTAATATTGCAATCTATGCAGCACTTTTGAGTCCAGTGCTTTGGACTATCTCATCAAACTGGTTATTATGCTAATGAAGAGACTTCACTTAGGCTATCTTCTTCTCTCAGCATCTTTAAAATAAATTGAGAAATGAATTTATCACACTTAAAAAGAAGCTTTCAACATATTTGGATGATTCACTTTAACATTTTTTTTTACTGTTTGCAATAATGGTGCTTATTGCATAGATTGTCCTGGTCATCCTGGTTGTCTTACATTTAGATTTACAGTCATGGAAACAGAGATGGTATACTGTCTTTCATTTAAAGACTGTACATATAAGGACAACATAAAAAATCATCTAGTCCTGAAAAGTAGATAAATTGACAGTATGTGACATATTATACTATGTTATTTATTTAAAGAAAAATTGTTACTTCCCCTTCCAACATAGTGTGCCGACATCCATAAATCTCTCTTACAAAAAACAAAAACCGAGACGGGGCTCACCGGCTTGTTGGCCGGTGAGCCCCGTCAGTGCCTCTTTGGTTCCCCCCTGGATTGCGGACACTTTGAAGGAGGACTGGAATAATATCGACTATGGAACTGTGGACATACAGCTAGGACTTCAGACCATACTTTATCCACATACCTCCACAAGGACAATTAGACAGCACAGAAGGGGCTGGTAGACGTAAAAACCTCTATAGGGATACCTCCTTATTCTTTGACACTTTGACCGGTTGGACAGACGGTGGATCAAGATACACCCCATTCAGGGGAGGGTGGAGTTCATTTTGCTAGATCCTCAGTTGGGATCTCTTCCACCAACCGAACTGGACCACGTGATCCACACGACCCAATCAGACCACGTGACTCATATGACCACTGAATGACACAGACTGGGGCAATCTGGCCCCACACACAGGACCGGGCCGCTCTCTTCAACTCACAGGACACGAGAAATATATATTTTCATATGCTTCTAGAGGGACCATCTTACCTATGACCTACCCCTGATGAAGCCCTTAACAGGGCGAAATGCGTTGGGCATGACTTACCTCGGACATGATCATGAAGCGCCAATTGATTTTATATATGTATAACCGGTTGTTGGAATATCCTTTTTATATTGCTTATTATACGTGTCTCTTTGTTATTAAAAAAATTATACCTTTTACCTTATATTTGTCCTAATTCATGTGTCGTTAAAGTCTCAGGGGCTAGCCACCCCAAAATATAGTGACCAGAGCTTCACTCGGTCCAAAAATTGTTTTTTTAGTTGAGCTATATATCGACTCTCATCCATCCTCTCCAGAATGGAGGCTCAAACTCCTGGACTTGTAAGGCACATTTTAGAAATCGATGGTTGATATATATAAGATTTTATGAAAAACAAGGTACATACATAATTGTTCAGAAATTATGTCATCACTACATGATAATAGATGTCACCATACAAAATACATTTGACAATTCACATAAAAATTGCTGTTACATACAGATAATCCTTTACATAAGCAATTGCTATGTAAAATCACTATTCACCATACATTAACCCTCTGGGTGTTACGAGCTTTTCGCGCCATTTTTAATGGCACGAAAAGCCGTTTTACCCGCAATCGGGCCGGAGTACAGTGGAGTACAGCTCTCCGCCCAGCCCTCTAGTGGAGTGGAGTACAGCTTTCCGCCCAGCTAATGTTATTTATTAAAGAAAAAAAAAGCTAAAGCTATCCATGCACCTGTTGATTTTTCTATTCTATATCTTGCAATTATCGATCGGTGAGGCCAGGATCTTGTTGACAAAAAAAAAAGGTATCGAAGAAGAGATTGAACAGAAGGTCAGTTTCTCTAGCTCAAGAATCGATGTATCATTAGTTGTGACTAGTGATAGCCAAACTTCGGCCAGGTCTGTCTGCGTACGGGCGGATCGGACTTTGAATCAGGGAAACCAGAAGTGACGTCAGTGACGCCACTTCTGGTTTTCGGAGCTGGCCTTTCACTAGCTTTTCTACCCGGTCTTCTAGTGAAAAGATTCTTCCTCCAGCGGGATCTTACTGCTCCTGATCCTGCCGGAGAAAGAATAGTGAGCTCCTTCTCGCAGACGAAAGGGGCAGGTCGAACACCCGTGCTGCTTGCCGGCTAAAAGGAGTGCGAACATCCAATTTGTGGGACAGTTACATTAGGGTGATATACTGAAAGGTGATCCTAAACTCACCAGAAACTTTGCAACAGCATTGCTAAAAATTAAAAGGATCACAGTGTTGCAATGGACCAGTGCAGACTTAAATCAGAATGACATACTGTGGCAGAACAGATAAACCAAAATCTGAAAACCCAAATGAACCTTAAGTAATGTTGTATAGAAGAGTGGGTCACATTTCTCTAAAATGAGAAAATGAACATTACAATTTTGCTACTGAAGGACATTTCACACTAAACATAATGTGTTGCTGGTAGTGCAACGCATGAATTAGCACATAGTAGACAGGTTTCCAATATGACATATATATATGTATACTGTGCAATGCACCTTTTAGCACAAGCACAAGTGTGAATGAGCCCTAAAGTGGTTTCACTAACCATCGATAACTGGGGTTTTCTTAATTTTTTTTTTGTACTCATGGCTTTTCCATTTCGGCTTCGTAAAATACTTAATGCTACAGTGGAAAACATAAAGCCTTAAGCTGGGCGTAGACATTACTAATTCCTGTTGATCTCCTGGCAGATGACCCCCTGTGATTATGCGCAGCCTATCATGCCCAGAATTGTCTGGGCACCCTTTGTGTGCTGGCAGTTACTGTGGATGGGGACTATGGAAGGGGATCCAAAGTAATGAAATCGGTCTAAAATTTACAGACATGCCTAATTCTTAAGATGGATTCAAGGCGTGTTATCTAAACATCTATGCCAAACTTTAGTACTTAAGAGTATACTTTTTCCCCATGGCTGTATGTGTGATATTTTCTATTATATGTATATACATATGTCGAGTATACTTTATATTTTCAATATATATTATTTACTTATTACTAAGCCTCCCCATACACATTAAGATTTTAACCCAATTTTTCAGCCGATCGACTGTTCATGATGATGTCCTTTGTGTGCCAGCACTAATGTCTCCCCTGTGTTCTCGGCTCAGGTCACCCTCCCTGCACTAAGCGCATTCTTCTAGCGGGGACCCGACCCAGACAGCCGATCCACCCTGTCTACAGCAGTGGCTGTTCTCATTCTGCCGATCCATCAGCAGAAGAACACAAGCACATTAAGCACATTTCTTTGGCGGGTAGCCAAGCACACAGACGTGAGACATGCCCTTACTTTGGACCCCCATCCTAAGTCATTCAATCCATCTAAAGCTAGCCATACACGTGTCGGATTCCATGTCCGATCGATTCCGGCGATTCTTCCGGGAATCGCAGGTGTAATCAATCGGCCAATTAAGAGTATCCATCGCAGCATACCACCTTGTCCAACGGATTCCGGGACGGATCCGTGTCCGATTGTCCACCTCACAACTGGCAACTCCCCCTGATCCGGACAGAATCGCATGAGAAAGACCAACATGTTGGTTCTCCGTCGGATCCGATTCTGAGCCCCTGATCAATCGGACGTGATCGATCGGACCAGGTGGGCTGCATGCAATTCCAGCACGATCGTTTGGCGTGCATGCGCCCGGAATCGATCGTGCCGGAATCCGGTGCGAATCCGACACGTGTATGGGGGCCTTAAGAATTACAGACATATCCATAATGGCTTTGATTGGTTTGGCGGGCGATTTCTAGCCCGATTTACAATTTTAAGCTTTAGATTTCCACCCAATTCTTTGGTCGATCACGCACAGCCGTTGATTGGTCCAAAATATCAGATGGAAATCTATGCATGCTTGGGTGGCTTTACCTATTTACCGCATAACACCTTCAACATAGCATGATGCAATTAATAGGAATGTGTACTGTGTGCAATTCTTGGTGTGTGTGAATAAAGATGAGGAAAAAAAGGCTCTGCGATTTACTACTGTTGCCGTTGAGGTTCCCAGTGTTGGGCACGACAAGTAAAGCAACCATATAAATGAGGTCGGTAGAGCCAAGGACCATTCTGAAGGTTGGTTATAGTTATTTAACTTCTTGAAATAGTACTTTGAATGTTTTGATTGAAGAGCATTTGTCAAGCCATGATGGGCTTCATCTGAATGTAGCAGGTCCTGCATACACGTGACCACATTTATAAGCAAATTTTTGCCTTTTATACCTGGGAACGCACCAGAACGCCAAATGACTGCAGCTGTGAAGTGATGTGTGTGTTTACATTTTTAAATGGAACTCATCCAACTCTATAATTTCCAGGTCTTTTACCTCTTCACAAGTTGGCTGTGAAAAGAAATGAAAATAACAACCTGTCTCTAGCAAATTATATACAATTTATTCACAATATACAATTTATGTAAATTATGTTAAGCTGCTGTAATGAATATCTGTCTGTTTTCCGGTGAGGCTGTAGAGCTTTTGGTTGCCCATCAGGGATACAGGCCGGAATGACAGGTACAGGACTCAGAAGTCTTAGAGGATAATTTTATCTATCTGAGAGTCTGTAGCTGCCCAGCTATCATAGGATGGAACACGGCAAAATATAAATCATCCGTGCCTTTTTAGTAACAGACAGCAAATCAAGTGGAGCCTGAAACATGGTATTTATAAAACGTCAACATATACAATGCCTCTCCAATCTGAGCTGCAGTCTTAAGCTGGCCATACACCTTGAGATTTCTCTGTCAGATTTCCTTCAGATCAGATCAGATCTACCAACAACCATGTAGTATAGTGTCCTCCCTGATAGAATACATAGTGATTGGAAGGTGTAGAAAGGTCCTCATATTACATGGTTTTGGTAAAGCAAAATCTGATCTGAAGGAAATCTGACAGAGAAATCTGAAGGTGTATGGCCAGCTTTAAAGAACTTAAGAGTGAGATTTTAAATCAAATGCAGTTTTATTCTGATCCCAATTGTAATATTTTATAAATTTTTAGGACATTTACATGATATATGATATTCACGGTTGGGTTTTTGAGGTATCTTAGAAAGTTAATAAATAGTTGCACAGAACAACTGATGGTTGACAAATGGCTGCCGCTTGATCTCATTCGTAACCAAAAAGTGACACCATCCTGGTTACCACATGGCCCAAAGAGATCACTCCTAAGCCTGCACTCTACCTTGTTAAATGTGAGTATTTTATCTTTTACATTACTTTGCTTTGTTGCACTGGGTTGTGCGCCTCGTGTATCTTGCCTTTATAACAGAGGGTCTATCAATCCAAGAGACAATGAAGAACAACGATTTAAATGTCTAAGCACTTAGGTTAGTCGTTGTTTAGCATAAGTCGTAGCATTCACACCTTCCATCATATTCTTAGTAGATATTTCATGTATTTAAAAACAAATTAAGCTCCCCATACACGTTCCGATTATTCTCCCGACCGATTTTTCGTCGGATCCTGTCCCCCGATTTTCACCTAAAATGTTATGGTCGGTCGGTCGGCTGGCACGAAAAATCGGAATTCGAATTATCACCGATCCATCAGCCTGACCCTATTTATTAACAGCAGATCGCCCAAACATTTACGTACATAATTCCGAATCCGATTAATCTCCCGATCGATTAATCTCCTGACCACATTGGTCGGTCGGGCAAAATTTGTACGAAAAATCGGGACGTGTATGGGGGGCTTTAGGTATAGTTGTAGAGGAGCGGTGAAGGGGCTGACTGCTTGGCGCCTGTCTGGGCAGGGACCCTAGAGAATAAGTGACTTAGGTCACCAGGTGCTGCGATGTCTCTTACCCTTTGGTGCGAGTTTCTCCTCTTCTTCTTCAATGGGCAGCCATCTTAAGCCACCCATACACGTTCTGATTATTCTCCCGACCGATTTTTCGTCCGATCCTGTCCCCCGATTTTCACCTAAAATGTTATGGTCGGTCGGTCGGCTGGCACGAAAAATCGGAATTTGAATTATCACTGATCCATCAGCCCGACCCTATTTATTAACAGCAGATCGACCAAAAATTTACGGACAGGTCCGGAGTGGTCCTGACCGATTTTTCGGCCGATTTTGAGAAATCTGGATCGGTCAGGTACATAATTCCGAATCCGATTAATCTCCCGATCGATTAATCTCTCGACCCGGTCGGTCGGGCAAAATTCGTACGAAAAATCGGAACGTGTATGGGGGGCTTAAGCCTGCATTGGGATAGGACTCTGGCACAGCTTACTGTGGGGATTTATTTGCAAATAAATGAGCAAGTGTGAAAAATCATGATCTCCAGTCTTTATTTTATCTATTACACAAACATACACTTGTACATGTGTATATTGCAAATGCAAAGCATTGTACTTTCCACAGATTACCTTCATTACACAATTCACCATTTGTACATGCGCATATTTCCAATGTAATGCATAGTAGTTACAGCTACTGATGTAAAAAATCCCAAATTCTCGAAGTGCCAAAATTAGCAAGAACATTTTGTGATTAAAATAATCATGATGAACACTATAACTGAACAGAGAGGGAAAACTTTACGTTTTCCAGAAAGAATCTCCCGAAGGATTGGCAGACTTTAAAGGCAATGATTTCAAGTTATCATTTTATTATTGAGACAGCAGCTATATTACATATTACACAAACAGTGTTTAATTGGTGTACATGTTTACAAAGGAATTACAGTACACACATCGTAATACAAAATTGTCCACATACATCAAAGAATAATAAACATATTGCACAATCCCGACGCTTTTCACTGACAACCGCTTCCTCAGGGGCTTATTGTTGTGCTGAGTGGGATCGCTAAATAGAATATTGAATAGACAGATATCATCATCATATATGACATTAGCAATGACCAATATGACCAAGATTAATGGATGCAACTGATATAATTGATATGCCTTGTTGGATAATATATTTCTTTTGAGATGTGAAGTGCATATCTATTTAAACTTGTTGTAAAGTAGAACAGTTTTAGTAGAGAATGATCTTTATGAAAATAGAACTTTGTGTCCCATTAGTCATCGTAGATTTGTAAAACTTTTCTCAGGACAGCAATATATGGATATATCCAGGTGTGACATATTTAGAATACTGAGCCTGTGATCGGAGTCCTACATTCTCAGAGACATTGAGAATTTATAACTGTATTATACCCCCATCTTATACATTATGTGTATGAAACGCTGTGTAAAAGGACTCAGTTGAGACATTATGTTCTTATATTTGTAAACCAGGACTAAATTATAATATGATCCATATTATTTTCCATTTGTCTTGGCAATGGTTACTATATCAACTGTTATTGCTTAGAACTTTATCTGTAAAATGTTTGTGATCTGTTACAAGAAAACATGCTACTGTAATTAAAGTGTAGGAGTGTGAAACACAAACACAGGGGGACAGCATTTTTAATTTCGACAACCACACAAGCCAACCTAAAAGCACAACTCAACCCACCAGACAAACTGTTCCCTAGCTAGCCAACCCACATGATCGGAGCAATATGTAAATAAATACAAAAAAATTGTTACATGTGAGGAGATATCTGTATATTTCCCCCCTCACTCCTCCTTCTGATCTCACCATGGCCGCCGCGCTGAGCTCCTCACAGTGTCTGATACAGGACATTCCTTCTGCTGCTGTTCTTTTTCCTTCTTTCACTTTGTGTCTATTGACAGACATTGTATCTGGCGGCCCCCGATGGCTGCCTGCGTTATTGTAGCCTTAAATTCAAAACTGGAAGCTACACAGAATCCAAAATAGTGGCTCCCACAGATGGCAGCAGGATAGCTAAATATATTTTTGTAGGTTTTTGAGCAACTTTCAGCTATTGGGACAGTTTAGAAGTAAAATAAAAATGTAATTAAATTTTTTTGGTGTTTTTTTATTTTTGAGTTAAGGTGCGCTTTAATATTTGTTGACAAAATGTCTACAATTAAAGAAATTTTTTAATATAACGATGGGATCAGAGCCTCAACGTACTCCACTACGTTCAGCCTTGCATCGGCGGAACGGCTCTGCGCAGTGAAAACACAGCATCCGCCGAACAGGTAAGTGAATGTGCTCTGTCAGGATCCTCACCAAGCAATACGCTTAGTGGAGGGGTTTCCGACACATGTGGAAACCCCCCTAAGAGGGGCAAAGAGGAAGGGGCTGGATTAAGGATTTCTCTACACTACGGGCACCAAATGCGGCACAATAGCATTGCCCAACAGACCATTATGGTTCCATCAGCATCACATACTGTGCCCATTGATAATGAACACACCTAATGTGTTTTCACCCATAGTTTGTTCATTTGAATTTTTAAGGAGAGTTAATGACAATGTGGCAATTACTACGCCCAAAACACACAAAATAGTGGGCAATAGTGGGCAAATCACAGGCGCGTGCCACAGGCCTATCCACAATGCATGCCCTGTTGTTAGTGTATAGAGATGTCCCGAACTGTTCGCTGCGAATATCGCATGTTCGCGTTCGCGCCAATACTCGAACACATGGCAAAATTAGTTCGCCCCCTATCTTTTTACATTGAACAAACTT
>CM070035.1:150376064-150392566 GCA_036250615.1 Ptychadena robeensis | reverse complement strand
ATCACACTACCACCACCATATTTTACTGTTGGTATGATGTTCTTTTGCTGAAATGCTGTTCAACTTTTCAACTTTTGTCTCGTCGGTCCACAAGGTATTTTCCCAAAAGTCTTGGCAATCATTGAGATTTTTTTTAGCAAAATTGAGACGAGCCTTATGTTCTTTTTGCTTAACAGAGTTTTGCGCCTTGGATATCTGCCATGCAGGCCGTCTTTCTTATGGTGGAGTCGTGAACACTGACCTTAATTGAGGCAAGTGAGGCCTGCAGTTCTTTAGATGTTGTCCTGGGGTCTTTTGTGGCCTCTCGGATGAGTTGTCTCTGCGCTCTTGGGGTAATTTTGGTCGGCCGGCCACTCCTGGGAAGGTTCACCACTGTTCCATGTTTTTGTCATTTGTGGATAATGGCTCTCACTGTGTTCTCATTTGTTCCTGAATTTCTTTAGATTTTGACATGATGTCTAGCTTTTGAGGTGCTTTTGGTCTACTTCACTGTGACAGGAAGCTCTTATTTAAGTGATTTCTTGATTGAAACAGGTGTGGCAGTAATCAGGTGTGAACTCGGGGGGGGGGGGCAATCACTTTCTCACACAGGGCCATGTAGGTTTGGAGTTTTTTTTCTCCCTTAATAACGTAAACCTTCATTTAAAACTGCATTTTGTTTTCAATTATGTTATCTTTGACTAATAGTTAACGGTTTTTGATGAGCTGAAACATTTAAGTTTGACAAACATGCAAAAGAATAAGAAATCAGTAAGGGGGCAAATAGTTTTGTACACCACTGTATATCCCACCGTTCGCTTACCAATGTGTTCCACTGATGTATAAAAATTGATCCTTTATTATAACATGATATATCGTATTTTTCCAGACAATAAGACGCACCCAGTTTTTAGGGCAGGAAAACCAGAAAAAAAGATTTAATATACATTCACAACACATGGTACATAAATATGATAAAAAAAGTCATTTCATACAACTAACGCACATCCAATTGGGTTACAAATGTTGGGTTACAATGTACATCAAAAACAAGACTTTTTTATCATAATCATGTACCATGTATTGTGAACGTATAAATATATATATATATCAATCATGTTATAATAAAGGATACATTTTTATACATCAACAATAAGTGCCCTAAAAGTCCCTTGGAGTTCCTAGTCTCCACATTGGTAAGTGAACGGATGGATGTAGTATGGTGCCCTCTTCTCGCTTTCCAAACCTGTTTTTGTTTGTTAATTAATATATATTAATGAGAATCAGTAAAAGGGCTCAAAAGCAATGGATTGTAATAATTGCCCTGGAGACATCTACCCTGGACTCGGTGGATGTTCCTCAGTAGAGATGGCTGAATTGTTCGACTAGCTGACTTTGTGAGCTGATTGCAATGCCTCTAAAAATTGTATTATCACCAAAATTACTGGAGATGTAGATACGGGTTGTGGGAACATTGGAAAAAAAGTTTTGCTCTAGCACATGTAGTTTTGCATAAATTAAGTTCAAAGTCAAAGTCGAAATAAATTTATGCAACCCTTCTCTACATCTCCAGCAAGTTGTGGTGATGCTACCATGTTCAGGGGCTTTGCAATTAACTCAAAACCATTGAAATTGGAAAAATTCGACCATCTCTATCCCTTAGTGCTTGGTAGGTGGGTAGAACTCCACTAAAGGTGGGCATACACAGTTTGATTTTTTCATTTGACCTACATAAAAAATGATTGTACTGAGGCTGTATTTCCATTGCGTCAGGTATGTTGACGCATTCCCTTATACTCAATGATCCTGTTTCCACATACGTAAATGTGATGTGTTGTGCTCCCTTGCGTTAATATCAATGTAGATCCATGCGCTGACATTAACGCAACAGAGCCCAACGCAAGTATGGTGCGCTGACGGACCCATAGAAAATTTAATGAAATAGACTGTTTTCCCAGAAAAAAACTTCCCCACGCGTTTCTTAACGGATGCCTTGACAAATGCCCTGACTGATCATAGATGCATTGACTAAGGGACCTTGGCAGTCTGGAAACATAGCCTAAGTCAATTGTTTGAAAATGTTTTTTTTTTTAATCTTCATTCGTTTTTCATCTTCATTCTCCTTGGTACATTTGTGTTTAACATATCAATATGGCAAACTACCTATTACAGAAATTTTAATAATTGTTTTAATTTAATACTTTTAAATTCCCATCTTTATACCTTTCTGCTTTAAAAGTCCAGAATGTCTACAAAGAAGGCAGTACCGTATATACTCGAGTATAAGCCGAATTTTTCAGCCCCAAAAAATGGGCAGAAAGTGCTCCCCTCGGCTTATACTTGAGTCAGCTGAGGGGGGTCCACTCACCACACCTAAATCGCCATGCTGAATGCTTCAGACAGGCAGCTCCCGGTAGATCTGCGATCTCTCTATCCTGTCAGCTCCGTGCTTCTGTGTGCTTCGGAAAATCAGCGGATGAACAATAACAAACTCCACACTGCCATCTAGTGGCCAGTTACTAGTACAGATACAACTCCATAGTGTTCCAAAATAAGAATTGCCTTTCACAACCCATCCTGTAATGATAATAATCCTGTGGTCTCTTAAATATATTGATGACGTGGCACTAAGATTAATCCTGTTTGATTAATTTCTAGGCGCAATGGTGCTTTCTCTTTATTTTCTCATTTAGAAAACTCCACTATCTGACTGCATTTCCCACCCTCGGCTTATACCCGAGTCAATAAGTTTTTCCAGTTTTTGTAGATAAAATTAGGTACCTCCGCTTATACCCGGGTCGGCTTATACTTGAGTATATACGGTAAGTTTTCAAAAAAATTGTGTGTGCTTACCTATTGTGAGTATTTTCGAGTAACTGCCCTTATTAGTAAATTACAAAACCCCTAAACATGTTATCACCCTAAATGCCATAAAATGTAAAGTTTTAGCACATGTAGTGTCATGAATTATTTCATAAATATTTTAGGTTCATAATCCATTTGTCAGCACTACGTCCTAAATAATGTGTGTTCTTCTGATCCTGACTAGGGATAGTGGAAAAATATATCTGAAATATCAGCAAATGCATTTTATTTCAAAGCTCCTAAATAAATATCATCACCAGAATTGCTGGAGATGTAGTGAAGTGTTGTGAGAACATTGCAAGGATGAATTTAAATTTAAATAATATGTTAAATTAACTTTACATTTAATTTTGCAAAAGCTACATGTGCTAAAACAATATTTTTGGTAATGTTCCCCTAACCCTTTTATTCATCTCCATCAATTTTGGTGATGGCACCTTGTTCATGGGCTTTGTTAATTCAATCCCAAATAACCTCTAAAGCCCCCCATAGACGGGCAGACTCCCGGCCATAGTTGTAGCAGACCAACCTGCATGCTCGCTCCCGCTGAGCACATCAAGGTTGGTCGGCCGCAACTATGTGGGAGCCCACCTTGACTTTCGTAGAAAAAAAGCCGGCAGGTCGGATCGCACACGGATCCGACATGGCGGTTCTTTTTCTGCCAGACTGACAGGCAGAACAGCTGCAGGCTGTTAACGCCGTTAACTCAGAGGGGGAGTCTCCTCCCCCTCCGAGGTAATTGGCTTCAGTTTGACAGGAATCCCGTGTGTCAGTGGAACACACAGGATTCCTGTCCGACATTTAGCAGACTGCTCACAGCGTGGTGATGTCACCACGCTGTAATCAGTCTGCTAAACATCTGCCATAGATCGAGGTGTCTATGGCAGGCTTAATAACCACCTTTACTTAGCCCTTGTGTGGTGGTTTGTACAGTCCGAAAGTAGTTTTACAGCATACTCTAGCACTTGTAATATAACGATCAAATTAACTTGTACCAATGGGTGTGATTTACAGTAGGTGTACCTGAGGCACAAACTATTAAATATGGTCGCTCCCTCCACAACTGTCATTCAGGTGGACATAGGACCTATCATGACTAATGATATTTCTAATTGGTCCCCTGTCCTCTAAAGGTAACATTTTCCCATATGTTATTTTAATTTTTTTAAATCACACTTTTCCTTTTTAATCTAGTAAAAGCAAAAGCTGGGTATATCATATGTAATGCGCAATGCAAAAATTAATACCACACGTGACCATTCATTTTGAAGGTAATCGCAATGCAATTGTTTTCGAACATATTTTTGCAATACATTGCCATACACTCGAATTGCAAATATTTGCAAATATCAAATCGAATATTAGTAGAATTATTAGCAAACTATCGCAAATTTGAATATTGCCTATGCCACGCATCACTAGTTCCAATAGTATTAGCCACATATACCGTATTTTCTGGCGTATAAGACGACTGGTAGTGATGGCGCGAACCCTCCCTGGGGTGTCCGCGAACAGGGCGGGTCGAACTTCAAAGATGTTCGCCGTCCGCTCTGTTCGCGGACATATTCAAATTCCCCGCCTCTAGGCGGGGAATTTGAAACGGAGAAACCGGATGTGACGTCAGTGATGTCACATCCGGTCCGTGGACCGCAACCTGGAACGCATAGTTCCTGGTTACGGCCGCAGGATGTGACGTCACTGACGTCACATCCGGTTTTTCCGCCGGTCTTCTCACTACAAGACCGGCTTCTGTAGTGAAAAGATTCTTCCTCCGGCAGGATTACACAGGTTGTGATCCTGCCGGAGGAAGAATTTAGACCTTCTTCTGGCCGGCGAACAGTACGGGTCGAACACCCGTACTGTCCGCCGGCGAGGCGAACGGCGAACATGCCGTGTTCGCGGCCGAACTGTTCTCCGGCGAACAGTTCGGCCCATCTCTAACGACTGGGTGTATAAGACGACCCCCAACTTTTCCAGTTAAAATATAGAGTTTGGGGTATACTCGCTGTATAAGACTGCCCCTTCCAACGCACACCAAATTAAAAATAAACATCAGATTTGCTTTCACTATGTTAATTTAAATTCTTATGACATGGGCACACTGCCTGCAAGTCACAGGAAATCCACCGGCAAATGTGCTCGGGCGTGTCATTTTTTTGTCCAGCTCAGGGAAACCGCAGTGGACCCATGGCCTTACATATGTATACTCTGACTTTCAATTCCCAGATCTCCAACTACCTTAAAAGTCCTATTTTTTTGAGTAATTTACATTCCTAATTTCACACCCCTAACTGCAACCTCTCATATTAATGTTTATCTGCGGTTATCCAAGTGACATGCATCGTATACATTTAATTCAAAGAATTTTGGCAATCAAAATGTCACATGATACAGTTAAGGTGTTTTAATGTGTTTGAGCTGCAATACCAGTTTCAGCCACTGGAGCCACAGCCTTTAGTGAGCACGTGGGCTTCGTCTTACACATTGAGGAGGGAGAGAGGTAGGATGGATAAGGGGGTGCTTCCGATGTCTGACAGGCAGACTCCTCTGGCTCAGAAGTTTTAGCACTCCGTGTATAAGACGACCCCCAACTTTTGAGAAGATTTTCCTGGGTTCAAAAGTAGTCTTATACGCCAGAAAATACAGTAAATCGTTTCAGTCAAATGGAATAACTCTATTCTCCCAACAATCAAAATTGCTCTCCACTCCATTTTCTAGTCATTTTTCCTGGTTCTCTTTTCTAGAGATAGTCTCTAGCAGTCGTGTGAGTTAATTATAAAATCCCTAAACATGGTATAAAGGGTTGTCTTAACATTTCAAAAAAAGTATTGCTCTGGCACATGTAGTTTTTGTATGAATTAAATTAAAAATCAGTTTGAAATTGAGATTAAAAAAAAGGCCATAGACCTCCATGTTGATGGAGGAGCGCCTCCCCACACACCACCGGCATCTATTTGACACCGGCGGTGTGTAGAGGGCCGGGGGGAGAGCCAGCAATTGCGGTTGAGTACAGTGTACTCTGTGCCATAGAAAATGGCGCTATAAACCTGTAACGGCCAGGGGGTTAATGTGAAAACTGCATGAGCTGGAGAATTTTTGAAATGTTATTTGCAAAGCTCCCACAACCTGTCTCTTCTTATCTAATAATTTGTGTGATGATACCATGTTCACAATGAACAAAACCCATATTGCTTTTTATCTTTCATCCGGACACTGGAGTGGTCCTTGCCTGTCTGGCACCCCGGGTGATGTTGGGCAGGGTTCAACCGAGGTTCTAAGGCAGCTGAGATTTTGCCGGGGGGTGCCCGAAGACGCAACCCTGACCCTCTTCAGTCACCACCCCCCAAAATGAACTAATTTTTCCCACTGGATGATGTTGAGGGTGCTAGCATGGGCAGGGCAATTTTTTTAACGATGCCCATGATGCCATCCCACCACTGCCTGTATGGCATTTGGAAGAGATATATTAAGGAACACCCTTACCCGTATTTGCTACCAACATCCAAAATCATTAAACATTTAAAGCAGAGAACGTGGCACCTTACCAGACAACAAGCAAGAGCCGGGATACCGGTCACAAAGGACTTTAACGGTAGCTATTCATAAGCAAGTAATAAAGCATAACAAAAACACAGTAGCAATGTTTGTATAGACTCAAGTGAAGTTTATACATTCATTTGACCGATTTACCTTACCCCTTCATCTACGCTGTATAAACTTCACTTGAGTCTATACAAACATTGCTATTGTGTTTTTGTTATGCTTTATTACTTGTTTATGAATAGCTACCGTTAAAGTCCTTTGTGACCGGTATCCCGGCTATTGCTTGTTGTTTGGGCCTGGTCTCCGGTAAGGTGCCACGTTCTCTGCTTTAGAAGCTTGTATGGCATTTGTTGGAGAAACGTTTTTGATTGTGACAGTGTCCATTTCTCACCATTAGATTATATTCTGTTCAGAGCAATCAGTGGAGCTGTCAATTTGTAAGCATCCTATGTTGTTTTGTTACCAAACAGGTTCCTTTATGGGGTACAATTATCCATTTTAGCTTATTTTTAAACAGGATTATATCCTTAGAAGTTATAACCAGATGAGAGTTCACACTGACTATAATTTCCAATTTGATATTTGTGTTTATGAATATGAGCTGATATATAAAGGGCATTAAGCGATCTTTGTAAATCGAGTCTCATACAGTGCTGCTTGAAAGTATGTGAACCCCTCAAGTGGTGTAGATGTTTGTTGTTTTAAACCATGATTTTCTCTTCTCTCTCACCGTGTTTATTCATGGAATGTCAGCTATATGTTCATCAATTGCATGTACTCTGTTTTAGTAAGGTTTTTTGTTTTAAGTCGCCCAAAAATTACATGAAACTGGGACTTAGGTATGTGCAAAATTAAGTGAACCCCCATCCTTGCATTGGGTTAATCGACCAGGTAAAAGCACAGGTGAAACCTTGGGTGATTAATCAATCACTTAAGCAACCACTGAAATGAGACAACATCCTTGGAAATTGTTTTGGCCTGCCCTATTAAAAGAGAGAGGAAACCAACTGAACCACTGTGGTCCCCATAACATCAACAATTGCCAAGAGCAAAGGAATATCCAGGACATGAAAAGAGGGTAGGGACAGCCCATCAGTCTGGAGGCTATAAGACCATCCTCCAAAGATTCCGCTCATCATCCACTTACCAGACAGATAATTTACAAATGGAGGGCCTTCAACATGACCAGCAACTTTGCTAGAGTGGACTCACCACAAATCCACCCAGAAGCACCCAAAATAATAAACCCAGTAAAGGCCACACACAGCTCACCTCTATGAGAGTTTGCAGGCCTCTCTGGCAGCATCTGGGACAAATGCTGCCATGCGTCTAAATCAGACGCAAATTGAATAGCCAGAATTCATGGAGGGTTGCTTAGAGGAAGCCCCTGCTCTCTCAAAAAGCACAAGAATGAACTTCCTGCCCGTTTCAACTTGCCAAAGAGCACGTGGACAAAACCATATGCCATCATGCGGAATTCCATTCTCCTGGACAGACAGTCCTAAATAGATTGATTTTGGTCACATCAAAACCGACATGTTGGGAGAAAAAATCAACCCTGTCATATGAGAAAAGAACCTCCCTCCCAACCGTAATTAGGCGTGGAAATGTGAAAGTCTGGGGCTGCTTTTTCTGCTGCTGGGCCTGGATGACGCATATTGTCCAAGGAATCATGAATTACTTCGGGTTATCAACAGATGCGCGACCAGAATCTCCTGCCATCAGGTCAGTAGTGTGAAGCTTGGACGAAGATCGGATATGCACAGACATGCCCTCAAGCATTCCCAGCACGAGTACAAAGGAAATGGCTTCAGAGAAAAGAGGATTCCGCACTCTGGATTGACCAGTCAAAGTCCGACCTTAACCCTCAATTGAATTGTTTTGGAGAGCCTGAAAAAGTTTGTACATGCCAGATATCCCTCCAACGTCATCTCAGCTGGCTGAGTTTCTGACAGGAGGATGGCAATCCCCCTAAGCAATGTGAGAAGACTGGTTAGTGTTTACGGGAGACCGTTTAGCGTTGAGTATGGGCTGCAACAGGGAGGAGCACAAGCTACGAATACAAGGGTCCATACTTTTGCATAACATGTAGATTTTCAGTGTTTGGTCTAACCGCCGTTGTTTACCTTAAATATGAAAATATATCTCGTTTTGTGTGTGTGTCTACTATTTGAGGTGGTGCTTTACAAATTTCTGATTTAGATGTATGTCTAATCAGTTCTTTAAATGTTTTTTTTGCACAACATTGACCATGTCTGAGGGTTCACATACTTCAATTCCGCAGCTGTATGTTTCCATTTGAAATGTGCATTGAGCATTGATACTGATACCTTTCCGATGTTACACAATCTCGAGATATCGAGTTTAATTTTTTCATCTACGACTCGATATAACCGCCTCTTCTATTATTCAAGTTCACTGCTATAATAAATATAGATTTTCTCTTACCCAGGATGAAGATTGTCTGCATTGGCAACGGGTAGGCTTACTCTGAAATACAAAGGAATAAACCAAACCCCGCAGAATTAATTGGTAACTGACTCTTCATGACTGCTAAAACATACATGAATCTTTATACTTCCCATTGTCTGAGGTTACACCATGCATTTACTTCTTGTCTTGGCGTTTACTTTTACTCAGTACAGTGTGGAAGCCGCAAGATGTTTAATTAAAAAAGTTATTAGTTTCAAGGTTAAATAAAGCAGTTTTAATATATGGTTTTTTTTTTTTTATCCCCAGACGAAAAATGAAATAAAACAGCATATGACTACTTAACTCATTTCATTATGAAAAAGTATTTATATTAATTAAGTGCTGCATTTGGGCCAGTTTTGTGGCTTGTTCTGTATTTACTCATGTCATTGGTGTTACCCTCTGAGAGCATTTTGCTTTTAAAAAACAAAACACATGGGCAAAGTAAAATGAGCGATTCTCTGCTTTCCCACCCTCACTCGCATCGATGACCCGTGATGTGCTAAAAAAGGCAGTAGGGAGATCAACGGCAACCGCACGTCTAACGTCATTGACCCGCCCTGTGCTCCTGATTGGCACCGTTCCTTGTCAGTAATAGCACTGCCTACATAGGAGCCAATCTGGCGTGCGAACGCCCATTCTGCATTCGTCCGCATGGCTCCTACTCTTCTGAACTGCTTTCCCGCACCAACCACCCCCCCCCCCCCCGAGTGACGTAAATTGCACGAAAACAGTTTTCTATGGACAAACGTTTGCAGTGTGACTCCCCAGATGTGCCCCTTTGAAGTAAAGTCCTCTCTCCAAGTCGTGTGATGTCACCATCACCCAGGTGAGGAGGGTGCCAAAGGTATTGTGAATACCTGTATCCAACACAATCCAAGTACAACAACCACACACACACTTTCCAATTAAAATAATTTTTTTTATTATTAACCAAATATACATAAATACATATACAAAATGTATTTTAGAGATTTCATTCAAATCATATATTGTTATTTATTTATTTTTGGGAAGTTATACTACAACACACTCCTACTTTTGGTACAGAAATCTGGACCTTGCAAGAACGCTAGGAGGTTCTGGTTCCGAAGGGATGAACAGGAGAGTATCGGGGCCAAAATTAAGATTAATGAGAACTCATTAAGGTACCATTTTCACTATGTTTGAACGGTTATAGCATGGGGTTTTCTTACCTTGATTGGAATCGGCAAGAAGGGAGAACATTGTGATTTTTGCACTGTGTATGCAATAAAATTTTCTGTCGGAGGGTGCAATGCTGTCAGTCATACCTGTTCATGGGTTATGTAGGTTGAGGAAGTGTATGCAGTTACTAGGTTAAAAGGCTTCCTTAAAACCTACGATCTAACTCTATATTTTTCTTGGTACAAAAATCACCTTTTTTTTCTAACCAAAACCATGTAATATGAGGACCTTTCTATCAGGTAGTAGGGATCGCGAAGATCGGATTCCTAATATTAATCGCGATATCGTCAGATTCGAATTCGCTTAGTATGGTGAATATATGGCGCATATTCGCAATCCTGATATTCGGTAGTTTTTTATATGCCATTACACTTCCCTCTCAATGTGAGTGGACGAATGGGAAGAGCTTCAACAAAGAGCTTAGCAACACCATCAACAGATTTTTAAATAAATATTGGGGTGATGCGAATATTGCGAAAATCGTCACTTAATTAAATTCGCATAAAGAATTCGCACCAATTTAAACATATTTGCGCGCGCGAAATTGTCCATAAAACTGCCGATATTCGCAATCCAAAAAAAAACACCGAATATTGCCGAATGCGAATATTTTTCCGAATGGTTTTCCATAAAATTTTGCGGCATGCCGCTAATAACTAAGGTTGCCTATGCCGCTCATCCACTACAGGGAGGACCCGTCAACTACATAGCCGTATAAATACTTCATTCCAATCATATGTTATTCTATAGGGATGACCTGGCACTACATAGCAGTGATATATACCTTTACAATCACTATGGAAAAAGAAGGGAATACTATTCTCAATGCGAGGGAGCCGGCATCCCAAATTGCAGTACAAAATAAGTCACTGGGCAGATGAACCAGGGTCCATCAGTCCAGATCCATGTATTCCCCCAGAAAAAATTCTGGGGCTAGGGGACTTTAAGGGCTCCAAGGTATAGGTAACAGTGGTCAGTAGATATATATGTAAAACAGGATTAACATTTATTATTGAAACAGCGAGGTTGGGCCGCAGGCCCTTAACACAATGATCAGCTTAATACTCAATTACAAACACAACAAAAATACAAACTGAAAATAATGCCAGATCTGGTAGGGTCCCATATATGCACGGATGAATAACGAAGCTCCCAACCCGACGTACGTTTCGTTTATAGAAAACTTCATCAGGGGCGTTAGATGTGAGTGCTTCGTTGTATGGAACCACAGTAGGCTTGTAGCGCCTGGTTGAATATGACCAGATCAGGGCCAGATACGTATTCCCGCCGGGGAATGGGGGATTTAAGGGGTGCTTTACATCCAACAAGGTCTGGTATTAATAAAGGTACCAAGATTGCAATGTGCGTCTTGTAGATAAATATAAGGACGAATGGATGCTGTCTTTGAGGTAGACCGGATAGGTGATCCCCAGGGCAGGTAGGCAGTTCCAATCACTATGTATTCTATCAGGGAGGACCCGGCACTATATAGAAGTGATACATACCTTCCAATCTCTATGTATTCTATCAGGGAGGACACGGCACTACATAGCAGTGATATATACCTTCCAATCACTATGTGTTCTATCAGGAAAGACCCGGCACTACATAGCAGTGATATATACCTTCCAATCACTATGTATTCTATCAGGAAAGACCCGGCACTACATAGCAGTGATACATACCTTCCAATCACTATGTATTCTATCAGGGAGGACCCGGCACTACATAGCAGTGATATATACCTTCCGATTTCTATGTATTCTATCAGGGAGGACCCGGCACAACATAGCAGTGATAAATACCTTCCATTCACTATGTATTCTATCAGGGAGGACACTATACTACACAGTTGTTGGTAGATCTAAAGAAAATTGTATGGAGTGATCAAAAGGTGTATGTAGACCTTAAGTGTATGTGGTCAGCAGAAGGTCAACCACCTGCCCTACCACCCAGCAAGACTAGGGTAAGTGCCATTATCAGTAATAAGAAGAAGCATTCATTCTATTGATTTTGATTGAATTGGTCTGAAGGTAGAGTCACATCATTGAAGATTGTAACATTCAGCACGTTGTCTTTGCTCTTTACACAACTGCATTAAATAAGTCAGCGAATGTTCATTTTTAAATTAATTAATACAGTGACATTTGCTAACAGATCTGATTGTTATAAACAAGTTGTTTACCAAAATGCTGCGTGCTTGCTTTGTTGCATCAACTCTCTCCTCTGTACTGAAAACATACATTGCTGGCATTTAAGTATATCAGTGTTTCATTCATCTTTAGCATCTAGGAAAGGCATTCCACGGGGACAACAGCACATAAAAGCCAATGAATCCTTTGAGAATTAAACTTAATGTTGGCTATTATCTCTCTTGGACCATTAATCCAGAAAACACTGAGCCTTTGGTCAAAGAAAATGCTTTCAAACGTTCGCAAAACTCAAAGTGGCATTTGACAAGCTTGCCATTTATCAAAATAAAATCAATTTTGGGAAAAATGTGAAAACTGCATGCACTGCACAACATTACATTCTACTAAAGACGGTTTAGCAGCGAATAGAAAATGACCACATCATGCTGATTGACAGCAAATCTTATGCATGGAGAAGAAGCTTTTCATTGGTCAAGTGCCAGAGTGAAAAGAAAAGCACACATTTGGTTGGCTGATTCACATAGAATTCCTATTAATATAGTGATGATGAAGTGCCGCAGGGAAGAGGAAATCTGACATCCCTCAAAACAGTGACGGCCTGTAAAATATGTAATCATGCTTCGTATATGAAAAAAAAAAAATTCCCCAGTGAAAACCATTATAAGGCATCCCCAGTGGCCACTTATCATATTGCAGTTAATAAACCCCCAGAAGCTTTGTAGATAAATTTGGAATGTCTCATATAATTCCAAAGAGCAGCAGGTACACCATAATAGTGTCAGCTCAGAGGTAAATCAAAGTTAAATTTATATATATATATATTATTTTGAGTTTACATTTGCTTTAAGTAGAGCTGGGAAGAGTTGTATTTCACTATTTCCTTATTACAAATTTTCCTTACATTTTATATATTGAAAAAATTGTTAGCAGGGTGAATGTAAATCTAATCTAATGGAGCCCCAGATAGCAGTAGAATGGTGCCAGCACTGTACTTTTGTTACATTCAGTGCAACACTGTGTTCCTTTGTCCTGCTGCTGCCACCAATATGATTTATTATTATCACATATTTATATAGCACCAAAATAATACGCAGCACTTTACAGAGTACACAGTCATATCACTTACTGCCTCTCAGAGGAGCTCAAAGTCTAATGTCCCTACCATAATCTTATGTCACTTACATAGTCTAAGGACAAGTCTTTGTGGAGGATAATTAACCTACTAGTATGACTTGGAAGTGCCCATAGGGAATCCACCCAGAACATACAAACCCCCTGCAGATAGTGTTCTGGACTACCCATTGCTCCTTTTTAGAAAAATAGCCACTGGGCCACTATGCTGCCAATAGTCTTGAATCTAAATGATGGGCAACACTAACTAGTCCACATCCTGTGAGCCCACCATTGGTGGGTAAAATGTGATAAATGGATTTAAAAAATAGTACAATTTTAGTAATATAGGTATTAGGGTTTCAGGGAGAGTCCCCCAGTGTGACCCCTAAAGAAACAGAAGTGAAAACAACTTTAGGGGGCTTTCCAGGTGGTGCAAGAGCATAACATAGTGTAGCAAAAGGTAGTTGCTGTAAGATAACTGCTCTGCCTGTATATTTTGTATTTTTATGTTACTTACAGGTTGACTTCAAAGTTCAATTAAATTTTTTTTTGTATTGTCATTTACATAACACATTTATTATATTCCTCTTTATGTGTCCATTCAAAATTGCTTTAACTTGTTTTTGTCCTTTAAACTTTACAAATAAACATTAAATCAAGGGCAAAGGACTCAAAGAGCTCTATGAAATGAAGCCGGAATTTACAGCATATATATTTAAATGCAGTATTTAATATTATTTCCTATATTGCAAAATAATACAGATTTTTTTATTCATTCATAATTATTCATTAATTATTTATACATTCATAATACTTCAGAACAAAAATATGTATTAAACCCACATATTACCTCTCTTAGCCAGACTGTCTCTACTGCTCATGTACATTTAACTTTTTTTTTTTAATATTTCAATCAAAAGAACACTGAACTGTATACTGTCAAATACCTGTTGTTATTATTATTATTATTATCATTTATTCATATAGCGCCAACATATTGCGCAGCGCTGTACAATACATTAGGGTGAAGATACAACACAAGATAACACACAGGTACAGGTTATGACACAGGAGGAGTAGAGGACCCTGCCGGGACAGGTTACAGTCTAATAGGTTGGGGATGGGGAATAGAGTATACAATAGGTGGGGAGGATAATAATAGAGATAATAGAGTATACAATACCTGGATGATGATAATAATAATAATAGAATCTTAATAATAATTAAACCTTATAGCTAAGCTGAGTGTAAATAAATCATCAGCACCTAATGTTCGCTCTTCTTCTCGCCAGCGAACAGTATGAGTGTTTGAGCTGCCCCCTTCACCGGCGAGAAGAAGTCTATAATTCTTCCTCTTGCCGGACCAGGCCTGGAAAGGTCTGGCCGGGGGAAGAATTATTTTCACTAGAGACTGGGAAGACTGGGAAGAATTATTTTCACTAGATATAGGGCTCTCTTTTACTATACCGGACACGGGCCAGAATAAGGAATAAGGAACTGTGTTGCGGCATGATTTCCAGTATAGTTCCAACAGGCGGGGAATTTGAAGTTCTCCACCAGCAGATAGACCTCGGACTTTTTTAAAAGTCTGATCCACCTGTTTGCGGACGGACACGGCCGATGTTCGGCTATCACTACCTAATTTAAAACATTTTTACACTGAAGGGGTAGAAAATGGCACATGTGGATATATACTGCAATAAAATGCCTATGGCGGGCCCCCCTGCCAATTTAACTCCCACAATGACGCAGAAGGTGTGGTCCCAGACTCCTATAATAGCTGAGGCTGTATACAGAATCACTTCAGCTTTGTTTTTCAAACAAACTCTGGACGAGCTGGGTTCATCTCAACTGCTAGGGAGGTTAATAATGGTTTTCAATGGTGAAAGATATCTTCTTGGGGTTGTGAGGGGAGCATAATAATGTCCCTACCCAACTATCTTTTTGCTTAACGTGTCAGGAGCTTCCTCTATAAGATTTGTTTTGACAGGTCATCCCTATATCGGTAAGAGACATGGAGTACAAAAGGTGAGCAACACAAGTCAGGCATGTAAACATGCAACCAACAATTGTTAGAGGACTTTAGAGAACGTCTTTGCATTGATACTTTGAGGCATTCAATTACAACAGCTAAACATATACAGTATATAACATGTATTTCAGACATTTATATTTTTCAAGGACTGACTCTCTACAAAGATTTATAGACTCAACTAGGTATCTTCAGTAAAAGCAGTTAATATTGTCCCACAACAGCCATTAAGTTGTATTTTCTAACTGCTATTGCCAGCTGTACTTATTACTAGAGATGCCTAATGAGATGTTGTAATGAAGTTCGGAATCTCATTAAGCATCTCTACTTTTGTGAATAAGGATTGCTGGATTAGAAGTCCTCTGCACCCCGAAGCAGCACCTGGATGGGGGATTTAGGCTAGAAAGTGAAGGAGCTTATATTTCCCAGGAAGCTTTTAAAGTTTTAATATGTTCTGTTTGGCATCTGACAATAAATCGTTTCTTGAACTGTTTGGACCAATTTTTTTTTCTGGAGGAATTAATTGTCAGATATAGGATGGGCAACAATGCCGGGAGTTTTAATTTTAGTCATGAGCGTATTTAATGGGAACAATAGGCCAGATTTAGCTCTATGAAGGATTATTGTTGGAGAATGTTGGGAACTGAAATGTAAGTAATGTCTTAATGACATAGTATTCAAAACTTTTCTATTGATAGTTGTTTGATTTCGCGTAAAATGTTCACTACCAATAGATTGAATTCTTTCAACGGCGTAATTATCAAAATTGCCATTACGTTCAATACAAATCCCAGATGATTATAATAGGTCTGCACTGAAAGACTGAAATTATATTTTCTGAGCTTTAGACTTGCTGTCTAATTCCGAATTCTATTTACAGACTCAATAAGCCCAGTATTGTTCTCCAAGTTTCAGCAATGGGAGAAAAAAAATAATATTATAGTTATTTTTATTAGAATTCAACCAGGATGAAGTCAAACTTCATGACATTTGTGATAGAAAACTAAAGCGTTGTAATAATTCATGAACAAGCTTCTAGACCCCAGGTGCCCAACCTGCAGCCCGGGGGCCACATGCGGCCCTGTCGCGCCTCCACAGGGGTAGTTGACGTAGGACCAAACGATAGAGGGAGGAGTCTA
>CM070035.1:150357853-150374263 GCA_036250615.1 Ptychadena robeensis | reverse complement strand
TAATTCACTGGAAACATACAGCTGCTGATTGAAAGTATGGAACCCTCCAGACAGGTCACGTTTGTGCAAAAACATTTAAAAACCTATTAGACATTACATCTAAATCCCAATTGTAAAGCACACCTCTCCAATTAGTAGACCCACACAAAAAGAGTATATTTTCAATTTAAGTATACCAAAGGGGTTTATGTCCCAACAACGCAAAACTACATGTGCATAAGTATGTGCCCTGTATTAGTAGCTTGTGCTCCCCCTTTGCAGCCATTTACTCCAACTAAACGTCTCCCGTAACCACTTTAACCAGTCTCTCTCACATCTGCTTTATGGGGATTTTTGCCCACCCTCCTTTGCAGAACTCCGCCAGCTGAGCGTACGTTGAGGGACATCTGGCCATGTACCAAACTTTTTCAGGTTCTCTCCACAACATCAATTGGGGAAGGTCTTTCGGACTTTGACTGGTCATCCAGAGTGCGAATCCTCTTTCTCTGAACCATTCCTTGTACTCTTGTGAATGCTTTGGGTCATTTGTCCGTTGCATTCATCCATCTTCGTCCCCCAGCTCTCAACTCCCTGACTGATGGCAGGGATCTGTCGCGAGAATCTTGATACCCGAAGGAATCATGATTCCTTGGACCATATTGGAGTTCATCCGGCCCAGCAGCAGAAAATCAGCCCAGACTTTCACATTCCACTCGCCCAACTTTACGGTTGGAGGAGGTTCTTTTCTTCATATGCCGTGTGATTTTTCTCCAAAACATTTTGTCGGTTTTGATTGTGACCAAAAATTCTATTTCTAGACTCGTTTCTCTGTCCAGAGAATGGACTTCCAGAATGGCATTCTCTTTTTGTTTTGTCTCCTTTTTGTCCAGTGCTCTTTGGACCAAAGTTGTTAAACGGCCAGTTTGTTGTTGCTTTTTTTTGAGAGCAGAGGCTTCCTTCTTTACCACCCTCCCAGAATGTCATGGCTCATTCAATTTCTGTCTGATTGTGACGCATGCACATTTGTCCCAGATGCTGCCAGAGAGGCCTGCAACTCTCTGAGGGATGTGGGTTGCCTTTACCTGGTTTATTTTTTTCTGGTGCCCTTATGGTGTGATATTTTTGATGGCGCCACTTTCTAGGCAAAGTTGCTGTCATTTGAAGGCCCTCCTTGTAAATATCTGTTGTACATGGGATGATGGAGCCTGGAATCTTTGGCGTTGGTCTTATAGCCTTTCCCAGACTGATGGGCTGTCTACTACCCTCTTCTTCATGTCCTTCGGATCTCCTTTGCTCTTGGCATTGTTGATTTGTATGGACCACAGTGGTTCAGGTTGGTTTCCTCTTCTCTTTTATTAGTGCAGGCCAAAACATTTTCCAAGGATGTCTCATTCTCTTGGTCTGCTTAAGTGATTGATTAAGCACCCATATGCTGTTTCACCTTGCGTCTTTTACCTGGTAGACCTAACCAATGCAGCTGGGGTTCACTACTTTTGCACATACACTAAGTCAGTCATGTATTTCTTGGGCTACTTAAACAAAAACCTTTACTAACAAGTATTACATGCAATTGATGAACATTATTCGACATGTCTTATGAATATAAACACTGGTTGATTGATTAGAATGAGAAATCATGGTTTTTTAAACACAGACACATCTACACCACTTGAGGGGTTCACTACTTTCAAGCAGCACTGTATGAGACTCGATACAAAGACTCGCTTAATGCCCTTTATAATCAGCTCATTTCATTCAACACCACCCCCCCCCCAAATATCAAATTGGCAAATTATCCGTGTGTGCAACTCTCATCTGGTCTTTATAACTTCTAAGCATATAATCCTGTTTTAAAAATCAAGCTAAATTGGATAACTTGTTACCCCATAAAGAACCGTTTGGTCCCAAACACAACATAGGATGCTTACAACATTGACCAGCTCCACTGTGCTCTGAACAGAATATAATCTAATGGTGTGAAATGGACCTGTCACCAATCACAAACACGTTCTCCAACAAATGCCATACAAGCTTCTAAAGCAGAGAACGGGCACCTTACCGGAGCCATGCCCCAAACAACACGCAACTAGCCGGGATACCGGTCACAAGACTTAACGCGCGAGCTATTTCATAAACACGTAATACCATCAACACAAACACAATTAGCAATGTTTGTATAGACTCAAGTGAAGTTATACAGCGTAGATGAGGGGTAAGTTATTAACTCGGTTTTTCAAAGAATGTCTAAACTTCCTTGAGTCATACAAACAGTCTACTGTTGTTTTGTTATGCTTTTACGCCTTATGAATAGCTACCGTTAACGTCCTTGGACCGGTATCCCGGCCTTGCTTGTGTCTGGAAGGTGCCACGTTCTCTTGCTTTTAAATGTTTAAGTTTGGATGTGGTACGCAAATACGGGTAAGGGTGCTTCCCTAAACACATCCAAAGCCAACAGGGACAGGGGGGGGGGCCTTCATGGTGCATCGTTAAAAAATTGCCCTGCCCTGCTAGCACCCCTCAACATCTATCCAGTGGAAAAATTATTTCATTTTGCGGCGGGTGGCTGACTGAAGAGTGGTCAGGGTTGCGTCTTCGGGCACCACCCGGCAAAATCTCAGCTGCCTGGAACCTCGGTTGAACCCTGCCCCAACACCCTGGGGTTGCCAGACGGCCCCAGGACACCCCAGTCGTCCGGATGAAAGATACACAAAGCATATGGTTTGTTCATTGTGACCAGGTTCATTCACACAAATTTATTAAGAAGAGACAGGTTGTGGGAGCTTTGCAATAACATTTCAAAAATCTCCAGCTCATTGCAGTTTTACACATTAAACCCGTGGGCGTTCTCCAGGTTTATAGCGGCCGTTTTTGTGATGGCAAAAGGTAGTACCACGTTTGACTAACCTCGCAACAAAGGTTCAATTGCTCTTACCAGACTGGGGACCCCGACGGCGCCGCGCTCCCCCCAGGGTCGGCGGGACCCTGACAGGCCCTTTGGGTGTTCTTCAGTGGCCCCCCTCAGTACTCCACTTGCTGCCCCCAAAACCTGTTAATGCATAGGGCATAGAAACTCACAATCTCCCGCAATCTTCTTATAGTGGGGAGAGGGGGAGAGGAACAGAATATGAGGCACATAACCTTTGATGATATATATCACACTAAATCTGCATTACCAAACTACAATGTTCCCTAATGCTTGAAGTATCATTTAAAACATGTTTTGTTATTTAAAAATGAAAAACAATGTCTTTTAGCTCTGCCTGCTGTCATTTCTTCATTATAAAATACTCATTCAAGTCAGTATAGATTGAAAATATTATGTGTGGCCCTTTAGTAATGCTGAGGGCTAAACTTGTGGCCCTCCATATCAACTCAGTTGCCCACCACTGTTCTAGACTAAGCACATAACTGTGTACTGAATAAATGATGCATTTGATATAACTTATTATACTTATGGCAAGGACGTGTCTTCTGACGTTAGCACAGAGCATTGCATGTATGATGTGGGATGCATCTATTGAAAATCAACCGATGCGTTGTAGTAACCCATCACACCCATCATTTCGAAATTAATGGGTGCGTTACCACCTCATATGGATATTCCGCACAATAAACACCGCTCAAGCTCTTCAATGCTTACATGTCCATAACGCCAAATATAAGACTTAAGCCCCCCATAGACGGGCCGATTCCCGGCCACAGTTGTGGGGAGACCACCCAACTATATGCCGCAACTATAGGGGAGACCACCTGGAGGATCTGACCAAAAGAGCCGGCAGGTCGGATCGCACAGGGAACCGTCCTGCTGGTTCTTTTTCTGCCCGATCCTCCAATCCTGTGCTGCAGGCAGTTAACTCAGAGGGGGAGTCTCCTCCCCTTCCGAGTTAATTGGCTACAATCTGACAGGAATGGCGTGTGTTAGTGGAACACACAGGATTCCTGTCAGTTCTATAGCCGATTACTTACAGTGTGGTGACGTCAGCTTAACAGAACTGGTGAACCATGGGTTTCTGGCAGTAGGTGAAACCAAAAGCTCAAGTTTAAAGTCAATTAAAAATTTAACTTTAAACATTATTACTTGACTTGAAATTCATTACTTCAAAAAGCCATATGCCTAATTTTTATGTAACATAACCACAACACTTACATCATCAACATTAACTCAAAAAGCCAGCAAGTCTAAGTTGTGTGAAAATGTCATTATCTATTATTTATTCTTTTTTAAAGTTTTGGTTTAACTTAAACTTTAGGCAAGATTTATTACCATTCAGGATAAGGTAATAAGGTAATAAGTGTAACCAAACTTCTGATCCTCATAAGCTAGATTTCAAAGCACACTTCAATAATGGATGAGAGCCCACACCTATGTTCACAGCTTTGAAATAATGTCATCTCTAATTAGCATTATAAATTTTTCAACATCAAAAAGAGAGAATCTTTTAACACCGCAGAGGGATTATACAAAAAATGGGGAAAAAATATGAAACATTGGAAATGGGGTGGGAATGAGGAGGTAGAGCAGTGGACAAAAAAAGACTACTAGATGGGCAATATATTAAGATTTGAGGTTAGTAACTGAGAATATAAGAAGCATATTCCGAGTAGGATCCTTGGCTTCAAGATTTATTAATAGGTATTATAATTAGCATTTTGGGCAATGGTGATCTTATCCATCATATGAACCCCATCCACCCATAAGATCGATTCAGAGATGGATGGGATAGCCATGGCCTTCCAATAGTTTGGAACATGAACAATGTTCTGTTACCCAGAGCAGACACCTTGGTTAATGGGAGCTTGATGGGGTGGGATGCTAGAAAAAATACTGTAACGGAAGTGATATCAGTGGAAGGGAAGAGCAAGTCATAAATAAAAGGCTCGGCTGGAAGCAGATTTTTCACAGAGATTGTCCCCTCCCTTTCTTAAAATAGTTGGGGGTTAACATCAGGGGTACATTATGTCATAATTCAGTAATATGTTGTATTATGTATTGCCATGTCATTAGTAAAATTTTTGTTTATTTTGTCACAGCAGGCAGGTCTTTGGCAGTGCCCAAAGAAGTAAACTGGATCAGTAGGGGTGATGTCCTGGTAAAAGGTCAATAACAAGTGGTGGTGGTGGAACTGTAAGTTCTTATGGGGGTCTATGACCCAGGTGGTATTTGGGGGAAATGTTGGTGGTGTATGGAGTCACAGCTGGTAGTACTCATGAGCAAGTAAATAGGAGCTGGCTGGTACATTTGGATATTGGTTTCAAACTTAAGGAGGCACTCTCAAAGACCTTTGCTTTATGTTTATGATATGTTTAATATCACTGGTATTTATTTTGGTTATTTTAGCTGTGAAAAATATATCCAACACTTTTGCGTGTGTTTATGATAGTTGTGAAGATATGGGAATGTGGTGGATAAGGTGGCTTTTCGAGAGGTATTTATGTAAGAGAGTGCAAAAGGTCAACCAAGCCCAAGTAAAGAGCAGTGGTCAGTAAAGTTGGAAAATTTCAGTGGATTGTACCAGTATCTGACAGATTTTCTAGCTTTTTTGATCTATTTGAATCTGAGACTCTGTCTTCATAACTGGAAAGGAATTGAAATGTAGGAATCTGTTTTGCATTGATCACCCTTGTGTGGTAGTACCATTGATTGATGTTTGATTGGTAATTTTAAATTGCACAAGTAGATTATATGGAATATCAATTAAGCAAAAGTTGATGTGTGTATGCCTTTAGTCTATGCCTTAGTATATATCTTTAGCCTCCAGAACTTGTAGTTAACATCTGCAATCATAGGTAAGTATCTTTGGGTGTCTCCTTTGATTTTTTGGGTATTTATTTGTAGGAGCTGTCTGGTGGTGTTGAAATATTGAGCTAAGGTTGACTCTTTAATAGAACGAAGTGGAAGTGGCAAGGAGATTATTTTGCCAGATGTTTGTATGATTTTATAATCCATGATATGTAATATATTTTTTCCCAGAACGTTCAGAGAATGATTATCCAGAAGCTCTTTCAGATAGAATCATTACTATAAGGTCATGGCCATAAATGATGCAACTCTACTCATGTACCTCTCCTCCCATTTCATCATTTCTGTTATTCTCCAGAGGAAAGGACTAAAGCTTCTTTCTCTAAGATATACAGAGAGGTATGAATATAGTTGTGGGGCTCTTTTTTGTGTTACCCCTCTCTAGTGATAATAACTGATATAAATGATATAAACGGTCTAAATATATATATATATATATATATGAGTATACATAAGTATGGTGCCTGTAAAAGTTATTTAAAAAAAAAAAATACAAATGAGCAAGCAAAAAATTTTGATTTTCCCTCTCTCACTCTCTTAGAGAGAAAAGCCAATCCCCTGTCATTTATAAATGAAACTTGCATTTTTCTTACTCTAGGCCAGTGATTCTCAAGCTGTGGGTCCGGGGGTCAAACACCAAGTTTATTGAAAGCATCAGAGCTGCTGCTGTAACGTTGTGGTGTAGGGCTGACTGAGTTGAGCCTGTCAGGGGATGGACCCTGGGAAATATGTGGCACAGGGCAGCAGGTGCAAGATTAACTCTACCGGCTTTTGGCGCGCTTTCCTGTTTCCTATCTCCTACAGGCAGCCATCTTGGCTCAGGTGGATGATAGGGGTACTGTGGCGGGGTGAAATGGGGGGAGGACAGCACCTGGGTCCTGACAGGCGGTCAGTGGGTTCCAACTTCATACAGATCCGTTTGTGATCAATGTAACCATGACACAGTATTCAATAAAGCAATGCCCACACACTGTTTGCTGCTAAACTGGGGGCTTTACTAGGCAAAAGGATATTTACATGTGCAGCGCTACCTCTGGTCTCAGAGGAAGGCTAAAAGACTTGGGATGATTTAATAGTTACAGAACAATACAGTCTATAAATAGTGTTGAGCGAGAATATTCAAAATTCGAATATATACGGCGAATATTGGCGACATTCGAGAATGCACAATATTTCGCAATTGTGCGCTTGGATATTCTCAATGGCGGATATTTGTTATATTATGCTTCAACATTGTTTTCCGGCATACATTGCGCATATTCGTGCGCATCGCGAATGGATATGTGCAACACGCACAGTGCCCCTACTGACTAAGATCACAGGATAAAGAAGAGGCTGTAAAGCTGGTTCGTGAATCTTTGCGAATAATTGCGAACAGCTACGTGCAATGTAAGGCAGTAGAATGCAACAGAATTGCAAGCATTTTGAATGTTCCTTAATATATTAGAGTAATTACGCGAATTTAAATAAACCATATGCCCCTCAACACTATCTATAAACAGCTGCAGTCCAATCCCTGAAGGTGTCCGTTAGCCAAAGAGGGACGTTGGTACCCAGGGTGGTGAAAGATAGGGGTGTTCATCCTGTAACTACCCTAGTCCTCTGGGTAAACAGATTAATCACATATTCAGCTGGAAGGTTCCACACACCCACAGTCTTGTCCCATGGGGGATCTGGCAGCAGAGCACTGCAGAACTTGGCAGGCAGTGTCGCATCCAGGGCAAGACTGCTTAGCCCCTCTTATGTCTTAGACCAGTGGTGGCCAACTAAGTTGATATGGAGGGCCACAAGTGCAGCCCTCAGCATCACTAAAGGGCTGCATATAGCTTTTTTATTCTATGATGACTTGTATATCAATGACAGTAGGCAGAGCTAGAAGTCATTGTTTTTAATTTTTAAATAACAAAACTTAAATTTCACTTCAAGCATTTGGGAACACTGTAGTTTGGTAATACACATTTTATGTTATATACTTTGTTATATGCCCCTATTCTCAAGTGATGTGCTGATATATATTATTAAATCATCCCCTGTTTATTGGTGGAATAGTGGGAGCATAGGCACTTACCTGTTTGCTGATCCTCTGCCAACACTAGAGGGCCGCAGGTTGGGCACCTAGGTCTTAGACTATACTTCCCTGTGGGCAAGGACACCTCCCCTGGGATGGGCTTGCATCCAGGAAATACATGAAAACACCTTTAACCATTTTATGGTCGTTTTCCATTATACTACACTGCTAAAGGTGGAAAGTTAGGAGGGAAAGTAATGCCTCTTCCTCCTTACTTAGTACCCATACCCGAAACAATTTTATTCCTGAAAGATCAATCGGTGAACAATTGCAACACAAAAACCCTTGTTCGATCGATCCCGCTCAAAGAAATGACGATCGAACGGGGAACCAACATGTTGGTGAATCCCTGTTTAATCAGCATTACCATGCTCCCCATCCAAAGTATCAAGCAGGAAACAATCATGTAAAAAATTGGTCATCAGGCCACGATCAATCGATCGTTCGCTGAACGAATGGGTACCTTGACCCTCCTTCCAAACTTCCCACACCGCACAAAATATAAGGGAGGGAACATTACACTTACCAGATCATAGTGTCCCTAATTTGACGTGGAAGTGAGACTTACCTGATCCAAATACATGAAGTGACACTTTGCAACGTCACTTCCAGGGGTCTTAGATCTAAAAAGGTTGAGAACCACTGCTCTAGCCCCTTAGGGTAGACATCAGATCTTAGGCTGCAGTGGCCACATTTCTCTCTTGAACATTATATGTTCAGGACTTCAGGACAGTCACCCCCATCCGAACTAATAGGATCAGATCAAAATTATCAGCCATGTCAGATCACTGTGCAATTTGACATGACGGCAGGTTTAGTCCAAACTTGCAAGTTGGCGCACCCGATTCCTTGCCGACCTGATCCGGATGGATGCAGGAACGTGCAAATTATGTAAATTATGACATCTACAAAATTTCAAACATTTTAAACATTCCTTATTCTAATACAGGCAACTGTGTACTTTAAGAAAGTTGGATGAATGAATGCCGCTTGATTCAGTATGCCGAAAGAAGGAGCTTTTATAGTCGTATCTATTTAATTGACAATTACCATGTCTTTTATTTCTTGCACGTTACATTACATTAGATCTGCCAATACACTGTCAAGCAATCATGATGGCAAGTTGTTTGCTACAAAAGTTGCTGCCAGCAGCTTCTTAGTGCTTACTTCAAGCTAGAGAGGAAAGCTGTGCTGTGCTATATTAGCTTATGGGAATTGCTGAGATTTGTCTGGCGTAATACGCTTGTGTATTATACTGTGTTCGGAGCATAGGAACCCTTTATATGCTATTGAAAGGATTCAGCAGCATTAAGCTCTTTTGTCTAATAGCTGAATGTCTGTCTTCCGTCATATAGGGGGATCTGGTAGCAGGCAATTAGTCATTCAGATGTGCCATTCACAAGCGGTCCAGTGCCTTCCCCTCTCCATGTCCTCAACTAAGGTCATACAAAACAGGAAAGAAAGAAATATTTTTCTAGAAAAAAGTTACATATATATGTAAAAACCTGCAAATTAATGCTGTGACCCCTCTTCTGTCTCTCCAGGGTTGATGTTGCAAAGAGGAGTACAGAGTGAGTCCCTGGGTTATGTTCAACATAGAGACTGTAGGTTTCTTCTTAAGTTGAAGTTGCATGTTATTGGAAACTTTTTAAAAACTTTTTAATAATTGCAATTTGGACAGATTTTAAACTGGTACATAGAAACGTACAGGGGATCTTTTAAGGTAGCCATACACGAGGCGATTCTCCATCGATAGATGAGAGCTCGACGACATCCTGACCTTGACGTGGAGCCAGCCCCAAAGCTAATTGGTGGGCACCCTTTGTGTGGGATCGGCTGGGAATTTACCGGCATGTCGGATCATCATGTGATCCGACATGTGGTAGTTTTCTGGTCGGTCTCTTAGTCTCAATCCTCAGATGGAGAGATCCCCTTTACGTTTATATGAACCAGGTCACCCTTCATTTTGAGAGCTGCACACCTACATGCAAATTAAACAACCACCCCTCATACTGACCCATATTTACTCTGTTATCTTTGCCCAGGACCCATACACCTACTGAGGGCCCTTTACATCACTTTAGGGGTTGTGTATGCTGCTTCATTTACCCCCTGCATTGGACAAGTGTCCATAGTGGGGAAAAACACACAGGTAGGACATTTCCCATTCTAATGAATGCGACAGTGTCCACTCTGTGTTATCTAAGCCACGCGCCTGTGGTGCTGTTTTAAAATGGAGAAATACCACATGTTAATTTAAGCACAGTGTGGTGGAAGCGTGGAAAAAGCTGTGCCTGATGCTCTTCGGGTGCTGGTTTTCAGCATCTTTGGTATTCTAAATTATTAGAACGTGCTTCTGCTGGAGGGAGCATGCCCTAAGCCATGAACAAACCGCCCGCAAGTGACAGGAAATCTGCCGGCAAAAACAGCAGTGGGCACATGGCCTAAATGTGTGATCACTGCTGACATATGTATGCAATTATTTGTTACCTTTCTTAAGCCCCCCATCCACCTTACAATCTTACCATACAATTTCTGTACAATCAACTTTTGTTCTACTAAACCATGTAATATAAGGAGCTTTCTAACCCTTCCAATCACTATGTATTCTATCAGGGAGGACCCGGCACTACATAGCAGTGATATATACCTTCCAATCACTATGTATTCTATCAGGGAGGACCCGGAACTACATAGCAGTGATATATACCTTCCAATCACTATGTATTCTATCAGGAAGGACCCGGCACTACATAGCAGTGATATATACCTTCCAATCACTATGTATTCTATCAGGGAGGACCCAGCACTACCTAACAGTGATATATACCTTCCAATCACTATGTATTCTATCAGAGAGGCCAGTAACAGTTTGACAACTGAAATTCATATAATTCCCAAATGCTTCATTTAAGAAGGATCATTCCAAAAAAGTTTTGTCACACAATTACCCAGTGCCTAGCCAAGAATTGTATAGTTTTCCCTACTGACCACCGCCAGTTTAATAATGAATCTTCAAAATGTGGAATTATTGCCACTTTAATGGCACGTAAATCAGAAATGTTTCTATATTCTGCCGGATTTCATTTGCAAGGGTTTTCAAATTTTAGTCTGATCCTCTAGGGTTAAATAACCATTGTTTTTCCACAATTGTTTTATTGTTGTTACTTTATGAATCATAGTATACATCTTGTGTACATATGTGTGTATTATCTTCTGTGTGGTTACAGGTGTTAAAACCCACACAAATTTGTCAGGCTTTTCACTTGATACATAGTGAGTCAGCTATCGTGTGATAAGCCTTATGGTGCTCCTGAATCTCTCAATAAGGTTGTATTCACTTCATCTATCGTACAGATGAGGCATATTCAAAGAACTACTGATACTTCCACTAGTTGGTAAACTGACCATACACAAAACAAAATCCCACTGTGAATCCGGTTTATCTTTTTGACATTATTTAGGTCCTCACATTTCAAAAAATTACGAGAATTCAATGGATATTTTTACTTGTTGCCCCCTTAACAGTAAATATTCAGAAATAAGAGTTAGAAACTTTAAGATGATGTCTTCACTCCTCAAATCCCATCCACCCACATGCAAAAAAAACCCCTAAATATCACTTCAATCACCTAAAATGTAGGTCATGTGATGCTTCAACCTCGTTCCTGCATAATAAGGACACTTTATTGGCTCTCTGGCTGTGATGGTCTGAGTCTTCTCAGGAGCATCAGAGCAAAAGGGACAATAGAGGACATGCCAATGTTAAAGCATCTTTGATGCTGGATCAGTCCCTTACACATACAAGCCACACTTGCAATAGGACTTAGTAGGCAAGTGTAGGCGAGTATAGTTTGCTACTCAAGATAAAAGAAAAATGTTTGCAGAATGGGTTAGAACAGAGATGGGCAAACTATGGGCCACGGGCCATATGCAACGCATTTATTCTTTTAATCTGGCCCTTTGTCACCTTGGTGTCAAGATGCTCTGGCTCCATTCCACTCATTCCCTGCAGAGGATGTTTGTTATGATCTTCTTCTAGAGGTAGTTTGCCCAGCTGTATGGTTTGAAGTGGTATGAAAAATATATCAATGTATCAGGGTAATTTGTTTAAATTTCCCACCCAAGCTGGGTGGACTTGAGATCAGGTGGCCCTTTCAGATTCTTCAGTTATCAGTGTTATGGCAGCGAATGGCTAGAGCTGGCCCCATCGATTATTTTCATTTACAAAACAAACTCTGCCCGAGCTGGGAACAGGCATACTTACCTATGCTCGGCGGTCCACAATGATTCTGATTTGTGGCAGACCGATTTGGGATTCAGCATCATCGTTGATGCTGTAGAGGTGGGGGGTGTGGTGCCATAGATCTCCATGTTAATGGAGAGGCATCAGTTTCCCAGGCCACCCTCAATGATGCATATGATGCTGGTGATATGTAAAAGGGAGGGTGGGGAAAACAAACAGAGTTACTGGCATACCCCACACATCTTACTTCACATAACCTGGCCCTTGCAAAGCTTGGACTCCCCTGTCTTAAAGAGACCAGAGAAAATATGGGCTCATTCACTAATCTTTCTGATATATAAAAACCTGATAAAATACAGAATACTCAATTGTAATAGATGCTTCTTTTACTTGTTGACCCAAGAGAGAGAAAGGGGGTGGACCTTAAAAGGATGTTCTGCTACTAGTTGATCAAAAATTCTGTTTGCACAGTTTTTGCTGAAATGCATCTGTAGCCTAGACTGCAAATTCTCATCAGCATCATATATGGGCCAGCTAGGTATAGTCACTAAACAAAGGTCCTATAATCCCCCAGAAGCATTTTATGGTGTTCAACAACAAGGCAGTACAGTCAATCACTCTTGTCCTTATATATTACAGGCTTAAAGGTAATGTATTGGGGTGTGCATTGTTTCTGGGGTCCAGTCTAAGGTTTGCTGTGTACATGGCTGTAGGGATGGTCGAATTTTTTTTTTAAAATTCAACTAGTTCTGAGCATGGTATCATCACCAAACTTGCTTGAGATATAGATAAGAGTTGAGGGTATACCGCAAAAAAATAAGAAAATATTGCTCTAACGTATGTAGTTTTTGCATAAATTAAGTTCAAATCAAGTCGGATTTTCTCAAGTCGAAATTTCAATTTAAATTTTGAACATAATTTATGCAAAAACTACAATAGCAATATTTTACTTTCAATTGTTCCCACAATCCTGCACTACATCCCTAGTATTGTAGTAGTATCTTGGAAATGATACCATGTTCAGGAGCTTTGCAATTGACAAATAGTATTGATCGTGAATATTCTTGTCTTGAAATTTTATTGCGAATATCTGCACTTTGTGAATTCACGAAGATCTCAAACATAGTGCTATATTGTTATAATCTCAAATATTCTAGATTTTTTAGATCAGTACCCAGAACTACCATGCATTGTGTTCACAATATGCACATGTTTAGATGGTAACTGACTCGACTGTAGGTGACTGGAGATCACAAATAATGATGGTCCGTTCAGATTGGACTCCGCCTGTTTGCGGGCAATTTGAATCAGGAAAACCGAAAGTGACCTCACTTCCAGCACCTGGTTCCGATTGCTGGACGTGACGTCACTCGTGTCGGAGCTAATTTTTCACTAGAAGACCTGGTTTTCTACCTGGTCTCTAGTGAAAGATTCTTCCTTTGGCCAGATCTTTCTGTGCCTGATCTGGGCAGTAGAAGAATAGTAATAAAGTTCTTCCCACTGGGGAACGAGGCAGGTTGAACACCTGTGTTAGCCTTTGCAGGCGACTAACCGGCCTCTCTTGGAAAGCTCCCCTCCGTCTCACACTGACTGTGGCCTACCTTTGCATCCAGGCCTGGAAAAGCTTCAGCATACCTGGTCTCTCGCACACACAGGGAGCAGTGGTCCCATCACAGGTGGTTGCACTAAACCCAATAAAGAATCCCAATGTAAGAGCTGGGCACTCTTATTAATGTCATCAGGGTAGTCCACAGCAGTGCCCTACGTGCCAGTCATCCTGGAAGCTGCCATGTCTCAGCAGCCAATCTCTCTCCTAGCCCCCTCCTAGGGCCAGGTTATCACCAGCCAGGGAATGGGGGAAAGGATAAGGGGTCACATTGGATGTCTTCAGCCCACGGACCAGCAGGCCCGTCCCCACAGGGCTAGTGTCACAGAGACACCTCTCCCTCCTGTCAGCTCTCAGGACACACAAGGAAGACCCCAGCTCCCCCCAGCTATCCCTTATATCACCAGGGCTGGCACTCCCCGAATGGCATGTCACATTTACAGATCCTTCTAATACATTCCTTAAGTTGCTACACTACATCCTGGGCCAATTTACAGTGTCCAACATTAACTCCTTTCACAGTACACACTTTACTCGTATGCGGTGGTCTGTCTCAGGTTTATACACAATGCACTTTCCCCTCCGTTACACAAAGAAAATGGAACATCCATGTCCGCGGCCGAACTGTCCACCTTGTGGACAGTGCAGCCATCACTAATCACAAATTCTCAAATCTATTGTGAATATTAGGTGAAAATTAAGCATTATTTTGTGAATACGAATATTGCCTATGCTGCTCATCACTAGTCTCTACATGGCTGGTGGAGGTGGTGAACAGAACACAGCTTATCATGCATGCAAGCTTCTTGTTTCACCTATAATTCTTTGCATCGCTAAACATAACAACATGTTACAGGTTTAAAGGTGAGATCTCTACACTCTTAGCACTGTGACTTTACAGGTAAAAATAGGTGTTACAGTATATCATGTACGCTACTATGTTCATGTAATTTCCATGGAAATGGTGCTGAAGAAATGTGTGACTAAGCTTGTCATTCGCTGTTTTAGTTGAGTATGGCACACTCCAAGCCCATAATGGCATACATCTGTTTATTTTATATATGTTGTCAGTGCACAAAAGTATAAAATCGTGCTTGGGTTTACAAATGAAATAAAATCTAAACCCTGAAAAGGTGGTGTAAAGTTTGCTTGATTTCTGTCTACAATAAACAATTAGCATGCTTTTTTTTTTTTTTTTTAAAGTTTACATTCTAATGCTGCTGATCCCCTGCGATCCCAGGCATAATGAAGAGCACTAATATTTTTATTAGTGATTTCCATAGCTCAGTGGTGGCCAACTGAGTAGATATGGAGGGCCACAAGTGCGGACCTCGGTATCACTAAAGGGCCGCACATAATAGTTTCAACCTATACTAATTTGTATAAGCATTTTATAATTGAAAAGGAAAGCAGAAATAGAAGACATTATTTTACATTTTTAACCTCCCTAGCGCACCACCCATACGGGCAATCGAGGCAGTGTACAAAGTACACTGCCTGTCATTTCCTCCCTCTCTCCGCCCCTCTCCACACAGCCCGTGTCATTATTGACGCCGGCTGTGTGGGTGGAAAAGCGGGAAGACAATGTGGGAAGACAATCGCTGCAGATTTCCGGGGAGGCATCGGGTGCGGGGGCGTTTGGGGGGACCCTAAACGCCGAACGAACAGGGTTTGTCTCAACCACTAGGGAGGTTAAATAACAAAACCTATTTTAAATGATACTTCAAGCATTAGGGAACACTGTAGTGTGGTAATGCACATTTTGTGTCATAAATATCATCAAAGGTTATGTGCCTCATAGATATCGCCAAAGCCTTCGATCTATGTGCGGCAATGTATATTATACAATTACCCCCTGTTCATTGGTGGAATAGTGGGAGCATAGGCACTCACCAGATCCACTGCCAACACTAGAGGAGCAGGGGATCTGTGGACAGGTGAGTTGCTATGCAATAACAGTTAGGTTTCATGGCCCGCAAACGGAGGACCAAGGGGGCATAGGTTGGGCACCTGGGCCATAGCTAGTAAATATTTTGCATGCACTAAGGACCTATTGGCTTATGTTATGCCTTAAAAGTCCCAACCCAGCATCTGATAGGGGCATTAAACTTAACCTAGCCATACACGGGTCGATACCCGAGCAATCGACCCACAATTGATCACAGTGTGGTGACCAGGCTGCACTCGATCGTGAGCCAATGTAACAGGAATCTATGTGTTCAATGGAAATCCTGGTCCGGTGTTGTAAGCTATTCTGCTCTCACAAAACTGTCCGGAAGCTGATGACAGGCAGTGGGGAAAGCCGGACAGAGGAGAAGGGCCTGCATGTGTAGTTTATACAGCTGTGCTAGGCTACACCGCCCCCTTTCCCCTGCCGGTCACGGTGCTTTGGGGGGGGGGGGGGGTCCGGCACTCCCTGCTGCTTCTCAGATCGACCAAGATTTACGGACATGTCTGTTTCAGGTTCGACCATCCTTTGTTGAACAGGATTGATCCCACTCAAAGAAAAGCATTCATGGCTCATTTTTTTTTTATAGATACGAGCGCAATCAAGGACCGTGAATGTGCACATTTATTTATAAAAATTTTTTACAATGTATGCTAAGCATTAATGTCCTCTGTTCAATAGAGATGGTTGAAATTCGATTAGATTTTTTCATGCAAATTTTCAACAGTGAATTTCAATTGCAAAAATTTTGAATATAGTGAAT
>CM070035.1:150334892-150348659 GCA_036250615.1 Ptychadena robeensis | reverse complement strand
TAGGGAGGTTAATAGGAATTTAAATAGAACACTCCACAGCCTATGATTCAAAAATGAAAATAAAGGCCCCCACACGTACCGAGTGGGGGCCAACAGAGCAGGTCCGATCAGCTCAGAAAAGCAGTGTGATGACATCATCACGCTGCTCTCCCGAGCTGACAGCATCGGCCAGCACCCTTTGTGTGCCGGCCGTTAGCTTCAATGAAGATGCCGGTCTTCATTGAAGTTAACGGCATTGGCCAGAGAACAACGGACATGTCCGTTCTCTGGCCAGCCGCGCTGTGGGCACCCTCGATCAGTGGCCGATTTTGCCACGAACTGACGGCCGTGAGCGTGCACGCTCATTGGTCGGTGGCAAAATCGGCCGCCACTCGGTGTGTGTATGGCACGCTTAAGTTTCCACTCCATGCATGGGTCCCAATAATAATAATAATAATGATAAAAAAAGACTCTAAATAAAATAAAAAAATAAGACTATTTAAATGGAAATGTATTTTTAACATAAGAATAAGAAATCCCATCCTGTAAGAACAATAAACATGTGTTCTCTTATCTTTATTGATGGTGTGGCACTAAGATTCACCTGTTTGATTCATTCCTAGGGGCAATGGAGCTTTCTCTATATTTTTCTCATTTAGAAAACTCCACTTTCTGACTCTGCATTTCCCACCCTCGGCATATACTCCAGTCAATAAATGTTTCCAGTTTTGTAGATAAAATTAGGAATCTCGCCTTATACTCGGGCTGGCTTATACTCGAGTATATACTGTAAGTTTACAAATCTCAAGCACATATAGTACAGGTGATACATAAGTGAGCATGCTGTGAAATTGGATAAAGACCTCAGGGGCATTTTATTTGGTTTTTGACTTTTTTTTGTGCAAAATATACATTCTTCATGAAGGTTCTTGCATCATGCATCACTATATCATGAATCAAGTAAAACAAAATGAGCTAACAATAATGTGTGGGCCATCGTGTAGAAATTCATTCTGCAGTGTGACAGTATTAAATGGTACATGATGTAATGTTTAAGGTGTATGTACTTGGCAAGCATAAGGTGCAAATTTGAAGATTGAGATTTCAAGATTTGCTGAAATTCTGCATGACGATTTCAGCTTTTTCACCAAAAGAGACATTTTTACTTTAGAATTTTGACTTAGCTTCCTTTTTATGTGTAACAACTAAAATACTACTAAAATAATAAAAATAATTTAATCCCCCCACCCCCCTGCGGAATGAGTATTGAGTCTCTCTGACCTCTTACTCATTCCTAAAGAGTTCAAATACATTAATAAAAAAAATAGTTAAGATATTTTAATTAGGCTTTTAATTAAGGTTTTTCTGTATGGTGTGATACGGGGGCAATCACAGTTGGGTACTCAGTAATCAGTACTTTGCTGGTATTCCCTACCGTCCCTCCTCCCCAGTACACATCGCTGGTGGGAAAGCAGCACCCCGTCATTAAGATGGAGGTCTATGGTGCCACCCGCCAATGCCCCTCCATGCTGGAAGTCATCCGCTGGCCTGCCGTGATGCAGAAGGCAAACAGGTGAGTGTGCCTGCTCCCTGCATGGGCAGAGTTTGTTTTGTTAACAAGGAGGTAAATAAATAAAGAACATACTTAAAAACAATGCCCTCCTTTGTAAATGATGCCCCTCTCTACTATGCATGCCCAACAGGTTACATGAAGGGATATTCATATTTACAGACAGTTATCTGGCCAAGGCTCTGACCAGTACTCCATCTAGCACAGACTTCAAAGGAACATCTTGTTGTATCTAGGACTTTCATTTAAGCCTTTAGAAATGGGTGGAAGGTCCAGGAGCCATCTATACTCATTCCATTCTATTTCTGTAATTTAATTTAATTGAATTTATTGTAAATAAAAGCTGAGAAATGCCTCTTGTACATCATATTATTATCTTTTGGAAGACACCTATGTCAAATAACTTGCTGGTTGAATAACAGTAACTTTAAGTCAAAATTTGCTAGGGGTTTGAATAATTATAGGCTCCACTGTATACATGAATTTGAGTTTAGTCTCCCAAACAGGAGCATGGGTATGATGATGATGTACTTATATACTGTCATGGCATACAGATTAGTCAATTACTTAAGCTGGCCATATACCTTTAGATCTCTCTCTGTCAGATATCCTTTAGATCTATGAACACTTATGCAGTATAGGGTCCTCTGCGATTGAACACAGGTCGACTTGATGATTACATGGTTTTGGTAAAATAAAAGGAGATCTAAAGGAATTTTGACAAAAGAAATCTAAAGGTGTATGGGGACCCAAACCAATTAGGGGAAGTGTACAAAATTCTCTTATTTGCATTTGTGTTTTGGACAGAATTGTGGTGCTTTCAAAACACAAGGTAGGCATCTCCCCCGAAAAAGGAGAAGTAGCTGAGTATATTAGAAAAGATGATGACGTGACCTCAAAACTAACCCAATTTCTATAAGATACAAAACAAACACTATACAGTGCAAATAAACCGACTGAACAGTTTGAGAAAGACCTGGAACTATCAACTAGATTCTGTGCATTCCCTGATATTGATGTGATGAACTATGACAGATTTGTTTTGAAAATAACTCCAACAAAATGCAAAAGAAATTAGTAAGCCAAGGTGCATATCCGCCACAACCCTACTGATAATACAACAGCCTACAAGAATAATCAGGCTTAATTAGAACACATGAATAATTTAAATAAATTATGAAATAAGCAAAATAAAGATTGTTTTGATCATTAACTGACTAAAAGACTTATTCTGTAAAGGTTTGAAGCGAAGGTGCCTGAGATAATCAATCCTGCTCGAAAACAGGGATATCGTGCATGACCGTAAATAACGGTCGATGTCCATTGCTTTGCATAGAGACCGTGGTGCTGTGTCTCCAGTTCCTCTGATATCGTGCAGCAGCACAATGACGTGCTGCCGGGAACCCATAACGGCTTTTATATCAAGCTGTGTGTTTCCAGCTTTAGACTCGTTACCAGATTATGTACCATGTTAAATAGTTCTACTGGAAGATACCTGCAGACCACTTACCAGGCAGACCACCTTTCTTCTAACCAGCAACTGCACAAGCCCAGATGATGGGGCACCTCACCTGTTCACAATAGCTTCCTTGACATGCAAAGCATATGCAAATATCTACAGGATCTTTCATAGTCAGTATGTGTTTCATTTCTAGGTCATACAATGTTATAGGAGGCATTTACTCTGATAAAGTGGATATGCTAAAGCAGGCCACTTACATGAGCAGACATCTTTTGTATGGGCTTATGGTCTTCTTACTAGTGATGATTGCGAATATTCGGATTCCGAATATTAATTGTGAATATTGGCGATTCGGAAATTTGCGAAGATGGTGAATATATTGCCGAATATTCGCAATTCCGGATATTCAGTATTTTTTATCCATTACACATGCCTCTCAATGCAAGTGGGCGAATGGGAAGGCTGCAACAAGAGCTTAGCAACACCATCATCAGTTTTTAATTGAATATTGGGGTGATGCGAATATTACGAAAATCATCACTTTGAAAATTCGCACACAAATTGGCACCATGTTAAACATATATTGCGCGTGCGAAATTCGCAAGAAAAACTGCCGATATTCGCAATAAAAAAAAAACCCCGAATATTGCCGAATGCGAATATTTTCCAAATGTTTTACATAAAATTTGCGAATACGAGTGTTGCCTATGCCGCTCATCACTACTTCTTACAAGATAAATTGAAGCCTCAAGTATATTTAGCATTGAATTACATGAACAAGTGAAACCACAGATACATATGCCTAATGCTGGGAATTGACGGTACGATGTACCGTCTCTTCCTTATCCGATTCTATGCAGTAGCAGGTAGCGTGATGATGTCATCACGCCCGCCCGCTAGTGCCGAGAATCAGATGGCACTCTGCATCTGCAGCTCATTAGTTCGGCTGAGGGCAGCTGTCCCCAGCCAAACTAATAGGATTGAGCTAAAATTTACCGTCCTGTCGAATCTCTGTGCGATCCGACGGGACGGTTGATTTTAGCCCAATCTTCGTCAGTTACAGCCTCCAATTCCTGCACGACCCGATCCTTAAGGGATGCGGGAGCGCGCATGGCATCCGATTGGGGATCGGATCGTGCAGGAAATGGACCGTGTATGCCCAGCTTAAAGGCTTGTGTCCACAGGGCCCAGAAGTGGATTCCACCTATTCAAATAAATGGAACGGATTGTGTCCACACTGAAATCATGTTTGGCTTGCACCAAATGCAGGGATTTAATAACAATGGACACAACCCCTTAATCAGACAAACCTTAAGGCCCCCATACACCCTACAATCTTACCATACAATTTCTGTACAATCTACTTTTCTTCTACCAAAACCATGTAATATGAGGAGCTTTCTAAACTTCCAATCACTATGTATTCTATCAGGGAGGACCCGGCACTACATAGTTGTTGGTAGATCTAAAGGGAATTGTATGGAATGATCTAAAGGTGTATGGTGGGGCTTAAGGGGTTGTGTCCACAGGGTGCAGAAGTGGATCCCATTCCATTTGAATGGGAAGGGGCGTGGCTGTGGTTCCCCACCCATTCAAATAAATGGAAGTGGTTGTGTCCACACCTAAATTGTGCTCAGCATGTGCCAAATGCAGGGATTTAATTACAGTGGACACAACCCCTAAAAGGCCCCCATACACCTTACAATCTTTCCTTACAATCAAATTTTGTTCTACCAAAACCATGTAATATGAGGAACTTTCAAATCCTTCCAATCACTATGTATTCTATCAGGGAGGACCCGGCACTACATAGCAGTGATATATACCTTCCAATCATTATGTATTCTATCAGGGAGGACCCGGCACTACATAGCAGTGATATATACCTTCCAATCACTATGTATTCTATCAGGGAGGACCCGACACTACATAGCAGTGATATATACCTTCCAATCACTATGTATTCTATCAGGGAGGCCACTATATTACACAGTTGTTGGTAGATCTAATGGAGATTGTATGGATCGATCCTAAGGTGTATGGGGGGCTTTATTCAGACAAAACCTTAAGAAGCTTCGATTATCATAGGTCATCTGACCTGATTTGCTGGTTTCAAACAAAACTGCAAATTGCAAAGGGAAAACAAAGTAAAGTGTCAAAGTTGCTTGCAACATTCAGCATCATTCAAAACAGAACTTATGGCCTCAAATTCAATACACTAATGACCATGCATTTTCTTTCTAGATCATTCACTATACTGTATAATATAATATGGTGGTTAAATATGAAAGTAGAATTAAAAATAAACAAAACAAAAAACAACCAGAACCATAAGGAAAACCAAATTTTACTCCCACATTATTTACAGGCTGCCATATACGTCACTATGGGGTGACAACATGGGTTTCTGGCATTGGGTGACCTCAAACCTAGTGATACCACTGCTGTTTAATCAAAGTTTTTCAGCATTCTCTTTGTACTTCTGAATATCCATAGTTAGATGGACCCAACTTTTAAAACTGAAACATTTACAAGAAAAAAAGAAACATCTGCTCTCCTTGGCAAAGTAAAGTATCAGAGATTCATACACACCAATGCTGAAGTACAGGAAAACAACTGCCGATAACATAGGACTGCCAGCTCAGCTATAACAGCGTCAGCATTTTCAGTCTACTCTGTCTATAATAAACAGCTTCAACCACAGGTCATTCCACCTGCCCTAGTCAGACAAAAAATGAGGATTAAGCAACAAATACAGCCTCAATACTATAACAGGGCTTCAATGCCATTAACTGCTTTACAGGAGGGAGGTCAGGTCATGAAGGAAAGACTCAGAGAAACATGGCTGTCAAAACTGTGTCACTTCAATTATAAGCTCAAAGAACCTACTAGAATCAAACTGAAAATAGCCCTGTGCTTTAATCAGCTGACCAAACCACAGTTTTCATGAGTAGATGAGGACAACAGTCCAGGACAGCATTTAAAGATCAGATACTACCCATACATTCAATGATGGAGTATAATGCAAAACACATTTAAAATTTTAGGTTGTAAAACATCTTGATTTTAAATAGAGATGATCGAATATTTTTTTTTTAATTCAACAATTTTCGACGATTTAGAGTTAATTGCAAAGCCCCTGAACATGGTATCATCACTAAACTTGCTGGAGATGTAGAGAAGGGTTGGGGTACACTACAAAAAAAAGTATGTCTCTAACACAAATAGTTTTTGCATAAATTAAGTTCAAAATTGGAATTTCGACGTTGATTTTGAAGTTATTTATGCAAAAACTACATGTGCTAGAGCAAAACCTTTTTTTTCAAATGTTCCCACAACCCTTCTCCACATCTCCAGCAATTGTGGTGAAGATACCATGTTGCAATTAGCTCACAAAGTCAGCTAGTCCAAAAATTCGACTATCTCTAATTTTAATTCAGGAAATACTGTATTTTTTGGACGATTAAATGCTCCCTTCAAATACTTTACTCCTCTAACTCATTTGTAGCTCCAGACAATTACATTTTTGTGCTTTGTTTTATATCACTCCACACCTCCTGTCCCACTTGTATTTCCAAACTTGTGCATACATATACCCCTAACCCGAACCTTAATTTATCTACTTATGACAGCCCATGTCATCATTTGTGTGGCTGCAAGACTTTTTTGGGGCTTCTCCTACTCTATGGAACTCCTTTTATCCCATTAAATTGCTTACACTTTTCAAAAAAGCCCTACCCCCCCCCCCCCCCCTTCAGTCTGGGATACCAATCTTCTCATTTCTACCTTCACCACTGTGCCAGTCCCATCCCAATTGTATACTTTGTTCCCCAGCCTCTTTGATTGTGAGCCCAATTGGGCAGCGTCCTTAACTCTGTATATTCTGTGCCTGTGTGTTAGCTTATGCATCTCTACTCTATGTTGGCGATATATTAATAACATTTGATAATAAAAATATTGTCATCTTAATGAGCACCTCTTACTGCCTTTTTGGGGTACCACCTAATACCTGGAAGATACAACACATCCTCCTGAAATAAATGGGCAAAACTTTTCATAGACACACTCGAAATTCTTGTGGAAAGCCTTTTCAGAAGATTGTACTGGATACTGAACCCCTTTTGTGACCAGAAATTTCATCATACTTTATGCAAATATTTCTGTGGGATTTCATAACCAGGCACATGATTTATCAGCTCTCCCTGCTACTTACCTGTTACCTTCTTGGTAACAGTCTGTTCTAATGATGCTCTTGTGTGTGTATAAAAATCTTGCTCATCATGGAGTGATGTTCTGCAGGTTGGAGAAAGAGTAAAGGCCCCCATACACGTCTAGATTTTTCATCCAATCAACTTAATTCAATACATTTTTTGGTTGATTGATTGAAAATCTATGGCAGCCCACATGGTTAGATCAACCTAAAACAAAAATTATTGAAAATGATTGGACATGCTGGAAATTTGAATTGATTGTATTGAAATTGATAACACTTTCAGTTGATCCCAAAAAAGTTGATCAAATATCTGTTACAGTTGGCAAACATACAATCAATCACCAACTTCCCTGACCCCCCAAAAATTATCTTTTTAAAGTTGATTAAACAGGAAATCGAGACATGTATGGGGGCTTTAGGTCGGCTACCATCTGAAGTATTGATTTTTTAAATGTAAATTTCATTAATCCAGATTTTGTGGCACATGCAGAATATCACTTAATCCCTGCAGAGTGTTTCCTCCTAAACTAGAAGCCTTTACTGCAAACAATTACATTATGTAATATGATCTTGCTGCTGGTAAGAGCAAGTGTCTGTGTTTTGTCTTTTTAAAGGTCAAGACTATGCCAAAATATTCCATCTGATATAACCATAACATGCTATATGGGAGTGGCCAGCCTGGGGACAGGTATTATGAGGCCAAGTTAAGGGTGGAGCTAAGTTTTTCCCTGATTAAAAAGAGTGAATGAGGAAACGTCAACTGAATCAGCTAATCAAATTTAGATTCTTGGTTCGTTTTCTTGCTGCAGATTTTTCCTGGGACAACCTGGTAACCCTAGATAGTTGATGGATGTCCAATCTTTTTTTGACTCTGTTAATGGCAAAATATGTTTTGCCTTTTTGTCTGTGAAGGTCCCCATTCATGCAGGTCATTGTATATCTGTAGTGTTTAATTAAAATCAGCTGGACTTGCTGTGTTTGTGTTTTGGAGGCATTTCTCTAGTCATCCAACTAGCTTTCTGACAGAAAGAAAAGGGAGTTGGTTTACTGAGTCCGCCTAAGCCAGAAATGTTTCTGGTGTGGAGTCAGAAAACCGGGACTTTACAGGCACTTGACAAGTATTTTAGATCAACATTTTAGTTAAAAAACATAATTTTATTTCAAAAAATCAACATGATGTGGTCATTATAAAAGCATGGTCATGGTCAGCTGTCTGAGTCAACATAAAGATTTGTTATATATTTACAACACTCCTAAGGCGATGGTCGCCAATCCGACGCGTTTCCCCCCTCTTAAAAAGGAGCTTCCTCAGGGAGGAGTGGAGTCTTTACAAGTGATCCTTAAGTTGATTCATGAAAGGTTGAACTATGATTAGGCAAAGCCATACAGGTGATGGGGAGTCAGTGAACTCCTTTGCAGGATGCCCGTCGTCTCTCCTGATACACGCTTGAAGAGCGGATAAGTCGGCTGTAGGTGCTTCTAAGTGTTGGTGGGGAGAGGTGAAGGCATTTTGCAGTGCCTGCGGTCCGGGATTCGGTGGCCGGTTCTTCCTGTCTCTAGCTTTCTGAATTGACAAAGCCAGTCGGATGACTAGCGAAACATCTTCAAGAAACAAACACAGCAAGTCCAGTTGATTTGAATGAAACACTACAGATATGTTTTTGCCTTGGTTTGACATTTTAATATTGAACCATGTAGGTTTGCTTTGTCTTTACAACTGCTGTAATTATACAGCCTACCCTGGCATGTATATAACAAAGTAAAAGATCTGTTCTCTTTCTGCCAGTTTAAAACAGGGACGGAGAGTGTTAAATGATCATTGTGTTATTCTGCAAACTTGAATAATATGAATCATCTGTTGCAGAAAGCGTATTCAAAAAGCAAACATATTCTAATTAGCATGTGTTATCATATATTTGCCATTCTGAATAAGTTGCAGTAGTGGTATCAATGCAAATTAAAAAGCTGTGCTAAAACTGCTGTATAGGTAGTTCTGTCCTTTTTAAGTCGAGGCAGGTATATTCTTCCAAAAACATTTAAAAAAAATTATGCTTTAATGTTGAAATTTAATCAGCTTATAGTTTGCCTTTCAAAGTTTCTCCTTTACCTATTCACGGTCAAGCAGTTTTTTTAATAAAACCTCTCCATTTTTATGTACATACATTTATTTTAACTTCTATGGGCAACGCAGTCAGATAATAGTCTGTAGGAAGGGCCTGTGGGGTGCTGTACATAGCTTCCTGAAGTTTGTAGCGCCCTGTCTTAAAAGTTCTCTGCAGACCATGGATGAACCAATGACAATAGGCGGGTTGATGCAATAACATTTTATTCTAACGGATGCCTAAGAGGTCTTGCTAATAGGTCTGGCTGCTATCTCCAACCCCCCCCCCCCCCCCCCCCAGTTGACAGGGGCCCCCAGGCCAACAATTTTGCAAAGGCCCCCCAAATGCTAGAAACATCCCTGCCGGTAGGAACCCTGTAATGATCAAGTCTGATCATGACCAAAGCTGCGCGCCACTCCACATGAACAGTGCATGTTGTTGCACTCTCAGGATGCCTGCATGCAGGACTAGACTCATATGGGTCTCTTACTGAACAACTGTCCAAACCAACTGAACAACTTTTTGGGGACAAACTCCTCCCTTATATACTCCCTGTCCCCAAAGAGAATCGTGGTCTGGAGTCTTAAAGGGGACAATATCTCTGAATGCCTGCAGGTGGACTACACTACAGTGAAAGTAGTGAATATATCTGAAGGTTCATCCAGAGAAGCTTGTCACCCCAAAATGTCCTTCCAGGCATTTTAACACTGGTTAGAAAGATAACTATAACTGTAGTGGTGTCTATTACCTGTGACAGACCCCTCTTTCATAAAGGGTGATTCCTTGCTAGCTATTTGTTAGTTAATTATCCAACAGATCAATATCAAGTAATGAGGGACCACTGTGCCAGATGTTTAGATGACCAGATGGCCAATGCAGTGTTTGTTTTAAAGAGGGTCAGTCATTGTTGATGCACAAACTATTTTCCTTCCATTGGGCTTCACACAGTGCATCACGGTTATCGCATGGTAGGATGCATTTGCAGGACTGCACCTGTGCTGTGGCTCTGTGCAATCTGCACAGCATTTAGGGGTGCCATTCACCTCCAATGGCACCGCAGCAGTAAAGGTGGTCAAGCTGTGCAGAATAACATTATAACAGTGTGAAATAATACATTGTACTTCCACAAAATATTTTGCCCCAAGCAAATGCATATAAGCCATACTTCATATTACCCCAAAAATGTCAGACAAGCCCTGGAGGGGGAGGCAGAGAGGGAAAGCTTCTACATGGGGATGTATTGTAAGAGACAAGAAGGTGATGCAGCCTAATATGTTGGACAGCATCCAATATTTCAGGCCGGATCAAGTCTCCATTTTTTTCAACTCCTTATTATATACCATACATCCAGAAAACACGTAGTCCGTAACCCAGTAGTAAAAAATATCACAATTCTTCTAGTTTATATGAGAGTAAATCTCAAAAACAAAACTGCTGGAGATGTAAAGAAAGGTTGAGGGAACATCACAAAAAAGTATTGTTTTAGCCAGTGGCAGTTTTAGACATAGACAACATGGGCGGTTGCACAGGGTGGCATTGTGCCGGGGTGTGGCATTTGGGCATCAAATTTTTTTTCTAATGCTTAGATGTCTCTCTCTACCCCAGGGAGAGACAAGGAGTAGTGCTCTCTCTCAACAGGAGTGGAAATGCTTTCCCTAGGAAGGGGGGGGGGGTGGATGGGGGGTGTTGGAACCTCACCTCACAAGCACATTACCCCTCCCCCCCAGAAGTGACCAGCGATGAAAACCAACTCAGGGGTGTCAGAGGGGGTGCCCAAGCTCTGATCTCCCTAGGACCGACCCCTGGTCCTAGCCCATGTAGTTTTTGCAAGATGAAGTTTAAGTTTCAACTTGAATTTGAACTTAATTTATGCAAAAACGACATGTGCTAGAATAATACTTTTTTGTAATGTTCCCACAACCCTTCTCTACACCTCCTGAAATGTTGGTGATGATACTATGTTCATGGGCTTCTCAATTAAATCAGCTATCTGATTTGGAACCTCACCTCACAAGCACATTACCCCTCCCCCCCAGAAGTGACCAGCGATGTAAACCAACTCAGGGGTGTCAGAGGGGGTGCCCAAGCTCTGATCTCCCTAGGACCGACCCCTGGTCCTAGCCCATGTAGTTTTTGCAAGATAAAGTTTAAGTTTCAACTTGAATTTGAACTTAATTTATGCAAAAACGACATGTGCTAGAATAATACTTTTTTGTAATGTTCCCACAACCCTTCTCTACACCTCCGGAAATGTTGGTGATGATACTATGTTCATGGGCTTCTCAATTAAATCAGCTATCTGAAATTTCACACATCCATTTCTACCTAGTAGATTAACTAGCTGCCTTCTTCTTCTTATAGATTATAGACTGGTTAAAGCTGCTCACATCCAGTTAATTCAGACTTTTAACATTAGTTGTCATAAATCAGACTACCTAGGAGAAAACCTTTTTATAATCTACTGAATCAGAGTGGGCTTCTGCAGCTGTATGTAGGCCAAGCTAGTTGTAAAAAAAATATCAACTGCCGAATATGCGCTGCCAGTGCCCGTAAAAATCTCACTGATCGGCGACATTGTATACAGCTTGCAGCCATCCCCCAAGCATGTTATCTAATTTTTTATTTGTGTATTTTTAATGTTTGCCTCGAATGCATAAAAAAATTTTTTGTTTATTTGTTTGTCAAAAAATTTACAGAAACACAAACCACTCACTTTTGTTTGTATAAAACTTTTTATAATGTGAAAGATATACAATGTCTACTTGATACATTTACACAAAAAACACTTGTAATGTATTTAATATAATTTAAATTGTTCTTTTTCTGTAGTACAGTTATGTACTTCCCAGAGTATACAATAAAGGCTCCCATACGCGGGCCGATTTGTGTACGCATTCACGGCGATCAATCAAGTTCTGCCCACCCTGAAGATCAACCAAACAAAAATCGGAAATGACAAAAAAATAGGATTGGACATTGAACTGATGTGTCGGTTTTGTTGGTCAATCGTTTGCAAATCGAAGTACATTGGTGGACCCATAGCTCCCTATGCAGCAGCCTTTCCGATCAATGGATTTTGTGGAATTGGCCATTTTGGAGATCGGACATTTCTAAATTGACCACAAATCGGATTCCCAAGGTGGTGTTCCATCGATTCCAAAACGAACGATTGCAGATTCCATGATCGCCGGGAATTGATCGATGACAAATTGATCCGTGTATGGCTACCTTAAGGGAAATAAGTATTTCATCCCCAGCAGATTTTCTACTTTTGATCTCTGAGATGACCAGTCGTTAATGTTATGGGAGGGGTTATTGAAGCTGTAAGAGTCAGGTTAACAAAAAAAACCTTCACAAACCCAGAGCGTAAGTCAGAGACTGATGTTCATATTTGATCCCTTTGCAAAAGATGACTTCTGGCAAAACCATTGTTGGAAATCATAGATGTCAGACATTTCTTGCAGTTTTGCATTATTTTCAGGACGGATTTTGTACCACTACACCTTGCAGATCCTTTTCAAGTCAGTAAGGTGTTGAGGTTGATGTTTGGCATTTCAGCTCCCTCCACAGATCTTCTATGGGATTAAAGTCTTGAGACTGGTTGGTCTACTCTGCGATCTTCATGTGCTGCTTCTTGAGCCACCTTTTTGTTGCCTTGCCCATGTGATTTTAGTTATGCTGGACCCATCCAGTGGAGTAGGTGACATGGAACTTAACACCCTTGAAGTGTCATATTACATTAGTTTTTCAATGGACAATATCTACTCACTACTGCAGTGATCAGCAGAGGTGAGAATTGGCTTCCTTGCAGATAAGAATACCTAATGTGAGAGTGAAGTGTTCTTTTTATCATGTTTTGGTTATTTTCTATTTTCTTCTTCTCCTTTGTATTTCAGCCTATTTGACTTGTGAAATAATAACATTTTACTACAAATTGGAACACTTATGTCTCATTGCAGGCTATTATGTTTCTCTAATTTACAAGAACACAACATGTTCTTCATACATCAATATTCTTAATTAAATGGGGCAGTTTATAAAAAAAACTAACACAGCTGTGGATAGTTAGACTTGAGAGGGAAAAAAAACGTAATAACATCTTATGCGTGTGCAGCCATTACAAGTCCGGCTCCAAAAAAATTTAAATTAAAGACTAACATTACAACATAATCTGTTGTAATTACAAGAGAATGCTTCAGTGTACCACAAGTTAAAATCTGAAATTCCCTCAATGTGAGCAAGCTACATGCCTCGTACGTTTAGTGGCCACTATTAGTATGATCTAATTGTTTTACATGACAGAAAAAAAATACAAGGCAATGTCGGGTAACTCCTTGCATGCATAATCAATGCAGTATGGCGTTTTACACAAAACAATTCACTTGCACTAGTAGTGGTGTGATTCCTCATTCTGAACCTGTGTAGTTTGGCAGGAGGGGGG
>CM070035.1:150243152-150272609 GCA_036250615.1 Ptychadena robeensis | reverse complement strand
GGACTTTTGAGGCATACATGTTACTCAAGGTAATCTTAATACAATTTACGTTTATTATAAGTCACAACATTTTCAGTATCATGTAAATGCACGGTAGATTAGGGCACAGGGCGTCCTAGTCTCTACATAAAGTCCAACATAAAATCAATAGCTCAAGAACCCTGATTTATTGTGATAGAGGTATTCTATACCACTCTATTACCTAGGCAACCTCAATGCTTTATATGTATAACTGATTGATGCCTTAATGTTCACAGATGCACCCCAATATACTGTTATGATCCCCTGATGAAGCAATGTGAAACGTCTTGAGATCTTCAAACAGTTTAATCAAAGTGAATGCATCCCCATCACGAATATGGCTGTATCTTCAGGACGACTTGCGCCCTTATCTATCGTGCATTTACATGCTACTGAAAATGTGACTTATAATAAATGGAAATTGTATCAACATAAGTATAAGTATTAACATAACTTGAGTAATGTGTATGCCTTAAAAGTTATGTTAATACTTGGACATATGACTCACACAACTCTGGCTGTGGTTTTTGGTCTATTAACCCCCAATATACCTCAGCTGTGGATAAGAGGTGGCATGTCATGTCATGTTTTACACATGGCTTATGGGGAACAAATAGAGTGAGTCTATGCCAGGAGTTCTCAAACTTTTTACATGGGGGGGTCAGTTTACAGTCTCTGAAGATGCCAAAAACATGAACATATTCCCATACGCACTGCACATGTCTTATTGGTAGTGCCAAAAAAGGAAAAAGAATGAAAGGATGTGTGATTTTGCTACCCTCATATATTTATACCTTCTCTGACTTTAAACCCTCAGATCACCAACACCCTTAGAAGTACAATATTTTGTTTGGAGTTACTAATTTGTGACAAAGAATATTACCATCCTTTTTTTTTATCATTAAAGTTTTTATTGGTATCATCAGTTACAGAGTGATACATAACAAACATAAGGTTTTAAGTCATCATCAAACAAAAGTAAGTACTGAGGGGACAGAGATCAAAATCAAACATTGACAAGTTATAGGGGTTGATCGGTAATGCTCATATACCATATATACAGCAGTTAGAGGAAATAGATGTGCTATCAAACAATCAACTGAGTGGTGACCATGTCAAAAATAAAATCAGCTTCCGTTGGTATGTATAAGCAACTCGATTACCCCAACTTAATTCTTGTAACCTAAAGAACCTGGAATTGAGTTCCAGGATTTGGGAAATATACATTCGCCAACGTAACCACCTGGGTACCAATTTTGCCCTTCACAAAGAGTTGAACGCCATCGTTATCAAACTTTGGTATCAATTTAAGGACCAAGGGACATTCTTGTTTAGGATGCTACACCTTTTGGCTTTGGATTGGTGGTGGGGCATGGAAAACCGTGGGGAACGTGGCATCATACATTTTTAGGTGTTTTTGTATCCTTAATGTGTCTCTTGGTAAGAACACAAGATGTGATCTCATTGTTTTTAAGATCAAGCGAAGGCGCGATCTTTTTTCTCTGGGTTGTGCGTACCTCTAACATTAAATGAGGTCATTTAATCGCACTTGTGGTATCTTGTGGCATTATGCAGCTCTGCTGTGGTTTGGAAGGGGGAGTGTGGAGGCCGTTTGGGGGTGGGAGGTAGGAGGTGGAGGAAGATGGCCATGAGAGGAATGAGAGAAATTGGAAAAGGAAGAATGTAGGTAAAAAAGGTGCGTTCAGGGGAAGATAACAAAGAACTAAAGAATGAAACTGGTGTTACCAGGAGAGACCTAAATATGCAAAAAATATGCTCCTAACACGTGTGTGTGCGGAGCAGCCTTACGTGGGGACGGAGGCAGACAACCAAGGACCGGGGCTTCGTCGTCATAGCCCGGTGCCATTATACAAGATATTAACCAACTTAAATATTTTCATCATTGATAGTTACCGACCAAGTGAACAAGTGAAACAGCTCCCAGGGGTAGGGAGGAGAGGCCACAAACCGACATCATAACATATACGCGGAGCACTGTACCTATTTCGACACAATGGTCTAGAGGCCGTCTCATGGTAGTTTGCAACCCCGGGCCATGTGAGCAGGGCTTTCCCCTTTTTACAGTGCCCTGAGACTACAGGACTTGGCCGTACTGAAATAAGAATCAGAAAAAGGTTGAAGCTTATGTTGCTCATAATAAAACTCGGTAGTGGATCAACAGCGATGCCAACCCAGTCAGGGTAACTTTGGATGTATAAGGCCAAATTAGCTATATCTAATCAGGATAACTATTGGGAGAGCATTGAACACCAACAATAGAACGGTTAGGGAAGAACCACCAAGTAAAGAAGGCACTGCCTGGACGAGGTAAAAGGGAAGTAGAGGGATCACTGAGTGAACCATCGAGAATCTAATGAAGGCAACAACTATATCTATCAAATACATATAGTCCTGAGGCAATATAGTAGAAGGCCTATGTGTTTACAGGGAGAGGTGCAGCTGACTACATATACGGAACCTATATCAAAATAAATCAGAAATAAGTACCAAGGAACATGCAAAGTAATACTCCTCTAAGGTTCGCTGGAGGAGGGCGCAGTTGGTTGGTCAACCCGTCTCGATTGGAGTGATCTGGAACGGTTTCAATACCTCGGTCTTTGTGGAAGGGACAAAACTTCTCTGTCAGCCAGATGCACATTCAACCAGTTTGGTAAATCGATCGGGTCAGCGGAGAGGAAATCAAAAAGAGCTGGTAGTTGAGCTTATCGGTGTAAGAAAAACATCTCTCTCCCTTTTCGAATGCGTAAATGAAACGGGTGACCCCATGTGTATACCGCATCTTTGGAGCGAATAAGGTCCAGCAGGGGATGTAAGCTTCTCCTCATTTGTAGCGTATTCCTGGAGACATCAGGTAGGATCTGCAAAGAAGCACCATCAAAGTCCACTTGACCCATAGCCCACGCTTTGCGGATAATTTCATCTTTCACTGTGAAGAGATGAGTCCTGCATAGGACATCCCTTGGAGGAGCGTCCGGATCTGTTCGCGGAGCTTGTACCCGATGTACTCGGTAAATTACAATAACGGTGTCAGGAGGTCTATTGAGGATCTTATTGATAATGGCAGTCACAGAATCTTTAAGATCGTTTCTTCCCGTGGCCTCTGGTAGGCCCCGTATTCTGACATTGTTCTTGCGGTTATGATTTTCATTGTCTTCAGAGTCGAGGTACAAATCTGTGTAATTTTTTTGCATAGACTTATGAGATGCTTCCAGCTCATTGAGGCGACTTTCCAGCGACTCCTGTGATGCCTCGACCTTTCCCACCCGTGACTCAATGGAAGAGACCGATTGGTGTACCTCATCAAGTTCCTTTCGGAATGCACCTTCAATCCTTGCAGCCATCGCCTCCAGATCGCCCTTGGAGGGGATGTATTTCAGGAGAACTTGCATCTCAGGTGATAGTTGAGAGTGGTCGTCCACCTGGTCTTCGGAGAAGGCTGGGGAAGTAGGAGGCGAGAACGTTGGGGTATGGATAGGGAAAGAGGTTGAGTCACCTTGTGGAGAGACAGGCTGCGATATTGTTTGGGATTTGCTGTCTCGTGTGGCTGCCGTTTGCTGTCCGGCAGCCATCTTGGATGGACATTGCGTTGAGTCTCCCTTTTCACATTGTTTGTAATAAAGAGCGGAGGTCCGCTGATGATTTCTGTGTTGTTTTCGCAGGCGTTTTGTCCCCTCTAGGCATCTTTAACATGAAGTTTGGACAATGCAGATAGTGAAGAGAATAGGCTACCAATCTTCAGAATATGGTGTAGACCCCGTCCCCAGGATGAAGTTAACAAGCCATATGATACTGGGGATTACAGTTCGTGGATAAAGAATGAACAAAGTAGTATAATGTTGTGTGCGCTACTTTGAAGGATTTGCAGCAGGGCCGAGGAGGGTAATAGTCATCAGTAATAAGGCTCAGTAGAGGTCCTCAGCAGAGTCTGTAAGAGGAGGTAAATTGACTTGGTTGGGGCTGAAAGGACTTTAATCAGCCGCTGACACTGTACGTTGCTGCAGGGGATCAAAGTGATGGAAGTAGCAGAACAGAAAGTTCTGTAGTCACAGGTTCAGAGCTTATATATATATTAAAGGCTGTTAGAGTCCTATGACAGGGGGGTGTGAGAGAGTCCAGTATGGAGGGGGTTGACTGGATCCACTGTACCAGACAGAGTTATGTGTTGGGGTGTTGGCAGGAACCCCAGGGACAGACTGTGAAGGCCGCTGTAGGCCGCGACCACGGCCTAAATTACAGGCACCCCAGGGATGAAACTTGTAATCTGAAGGCTCCCTGAGGAGCTGGACTCACCCAAATGGGCACCGCTGGTGGCTGATGGGGTCCCTCTGTGTGGTGGGCGACTGCCCTCAGGAGTATCAGCCGTCGCCCGGGCCGCGGTAGGCCAAAGCCGCGGCCTCGATTTTGGGCCGTGCGCTTCAGGAAGGATCGGCGTTGAGCGGTTCTGCGACCGGACCTGTGTGGTGGCCCCCCAGGGCGTATCCAGGCCATTTCAGGGTGTCTGGGATGCTGATGTGGGCGCCGAAGGTGCCGGTGTAGGCCCGAGCCGTGGCCTCGATTTTTGGAGATGCCCAGATGGTGGCGCGGGTCGACAAAAAGCGTCCGGCTCCCTTCCCTGGCTGTTCCGCAGCCCCCTGGGGTCTGATGGTCGGCTGTCAGGTGAACAGAGATGGAGGATGAACCTGGATTTTAGGGCAAGGTGACAGAGCTCCTTTAACACATGTCTGCCCCGTCCGACCACCATCCTAATTTAACACACCTCAACACACCTCACTGCAATCTTTCATAGTTATATTAATTAGTGATGAGGCATAGGCAATATTCGAATTTGCGATATTTCGCGAATAATTACACTAATATTTGATTCTATATTCGGAAATTCTCGGTATGACCATTTGTTGCGAAAATCATAATACTAAAGATCTTCAAAATGAATGGTTGCATGCTATGTTTATTTTCGCAATGCAAATATTATTTTCGCAATAAATGGCCATACCACGAATATTCAGAATTGCGAATATTGCCGACATATTCGAGATATTGGCGAATTCTTGAATTGCCGAATATTCGAGCTCAACACTAATATTAATCTTTCCCTATGGTTATTCAATGGACATAAACTGTATACACAAAAAAACTGGAACAATTAACTGTTGTTTTCTAAAAAGGTTATCTGTTAGTATATACATGAAAGAGTCAAGCTGTTCATGCAACCTTTAAACCTATTTTGAATTGCCAAGAAAAAAAACCTGCAATACCGTCTTTTACCACAAGATGCCCTTAGTTCATCCTTACCATCACTGTATATCAGGCTTTTTCCGTAAGCTGGAGCTTTCTGACAGCCTGAAAACATTGGGCCGGACAAAAGCCCTGGAGGGCATAGTTCAAGGACCCATGGCCTATGTAGGACATATTAAAAGAAGCCACAGACCACCCATCTAAAAGTTAAAAATGCTCTTAGTGGTGGCTCTATTGGAAACACCAATAAGTCTTCCCTCTGAATAAGCCCTTAGGGGGTAAAGATCAGCTGCAGGGGCCTTGAGATAAAATTTTGGTCTTTGCGTTACTTTTTTTGGCACAACTTCCAGAGCAGATCTACTGTTAAACTACAACTTTCATATAAGATTGTAATTCTTATTTAACGTGAAGGCTAGAAACATGATTGATGTTATTGTTGACTCAAACCTTAAACCTGACAACTCTACAGCTTTCATCCTGAGTCTTCCGTTCCCGGAGGCTGAAAAATTGGAACTCATTTCAGGTGACTTGAAGACTAGCCAGGAGAGGAAGGATAGAGATGACAGTCCTCTATCCTCACAGGATCCCTTTAACAAAAATCGACCCTTTACCTGACTCTTCAACAAATTATTTGATTTATAAGGTTTCATCTCATATATATTGTTGAATGATAAAGCATCTGAAAATCATGTATTGTGTCTTAATATAATATAAAATATTTTTATTTTGTCCTTTGCTAGTTAAAGAGAAAAATGAATTATAATTCCTTTCAATTTGCTGTTTGATGTGTTTTTCTTTGATTCAGCATTTTCAAAAGATAAATTCTGTGTCAAAGCATAATTGCACAGCATAGTGAAGTGAGATGAATCATTATTCAAGCATCCCTGACCTCAAGTTTTGGCAGGGCTGTCATGACTTGGGAATAAAATTAATACAAACAATGTAATGTGAAGCGTTCTGCCACTATGCTATTGCTGGTCTTATAGAAAATAATAACTTGTTTTCTTGTTAAGAGTGCTTTATATAAAGAGCATGTTCCTTCTCATTGAGGAGTAACTTTGAGAATTGAGGAGAATTGAGGAGTAACAAAACTCAAAGGCATACATGGTAATTGATCCTTAATAATTATATAAGCAGACCATGATAAAACAAATAAAGCATTTCAACCCACTTTGGGTGAAGACCAGATGTCATTTCTAAAAGCATAGTTGGTCTACTTAATGCTCATTGACTCTATCTCTTTGGCTGTATCATGTTAATTTTATGTCAAATACAACACAAAATAATAAACATTATGTCACATTGTTACTAGAATGTGCTCAACCAATAAAAACAATCCTTTAGCTTTGGGGAAGCCCAGCAGGTAGGTTGATATGTGTGGATTTGTAGGTACTATCAGGTGTGCTGTGAGAAATTTCAGGTCCCCATAGAAGTACACATTACATACATGTAATGTTTTGGGGTCACTTATCCCTACCAACACGTCCTGCCCCCCCCCCATCTGAGGGCTCCACAGGATGCTTATCTACTCTGCATGGGCACTAGTGCGTCGGCAGCAATTCCCGTCAGCAACATCGAGGCTGCTGTCAGGATGCTTATCTGTTCTGCATGGGCACTAGTACGTCGGCAGCAAGTCCCGTCAGCAACATCGAGGCCGCTGTCAGGAGGCAGTGGATAGGAAAGAGAACCCAGTTGCCATGTCGATGCCACAACAGTGGCAGGTGTTACTAACCAGCTGGTGTGAACCCACTGTGCCTTGAGTCCTACCTTCTCTTAGGGCTTTGAACCCACTTATTCTTTATTATACCACTGAAGGTGGGGATAGATTTTTCCAAGGGGAACACCAGGTTGCTACCAGTTGAGGGATGATAGGCACACAAGGAAGCTGGTCCAGAGGGACCAGGGGGACACCAGAGGCACAGGCTTCATCTTCATCATTGCTGAACACGGCACCCAGGATCACGGCGGTAAGCATTGGGGCATCGGAGCATGGCAGCCACTGTTACAGCGGGCATGGCACCAACTGGGCCTGGGCCAGGAGGGTCCCCTGAACCAGCCTGACAGCGGGCCTGAGTACTATAGCCAGTAATGAACATAGTTAGGGATGCAGTAGTGTTACCACTAATGCATATGTTATTAGCCAAAAAGCACACCCAGAATGGCCCAGGTCCTTTGCAGATAGACTGCCATGTGTACACAAATATAAAGGACCCCTCTCCTACTATGGTATACTAGCAGGGACAGACTTTTCTCTTCTGGCTGTGGCTACTTTTTAGAGAACTGTAAGGTGAGGCCCACTTGTATGGGTTGTGGCAAGATGCAGACGTTACTGTTCCTTAGATACCTAGGCATTCCTTGAATTCTTCGGATACATAAGCATGTACTGAGGAATGTGTAAATTTTTGTCTTTCCTATACCAGATACCACTAAATCACACGGACTGTGCAATATTTTAAGCCACCATAGCCTTTTTAATAACCACCTATAAAACAATATTAATAAAAGACTGTTACCTGTTATTCTAAAGAGAGGTCTTTGAAGTCTATTAGCCAAAAAGGCTTGACTAAACAAAAAGCACAGAATAATGACTCCAATTTAGGGACAAACTGACATGGGACCAATCCCAACAATGATACCACAAAGGAGGAGAACCATACCAGCAGATGGGAACCCCACCTTAAAGCAGACATCAAAAGACTTCATTTTCCACCAAGTCTGCTATGACAAAATATGTACAAACAGCAAAGAGTAAAGATTAGGTAACCTTCTTCCCCCAGAGATTACTTCCCCTGCAGCTTCTCCCAATAGGGAGGCTATTCAGAATAAATGTCACTGCATTGCATCCACTAGTTACATCTGTTACTTAGCTAAAAAGTCTTTATTTGTGCTGACCACCCATAAATAAAACCGTTTTTTTAATTAAAATACATGACAATATATTGGGAAATCAAGCCATACATTGCACTGTACATATTACACATATAAAACATCTATGACAAGTAGATAACTCCCTGGTCCCTTGCTTCTTCAATGGTTCTAGAGGGCAGGCAAGGAAGTCTGCATACCGAGTCAGCCAACTCGATCCCTCAGGAGTGGCGGCTGGGTCCCGATAGACCCACTGCAATCGGTATCTTAAGTCTCTCTGTCTCGACGCATTTAACCCTTAGCAACACAGGGCTTCCTCAATAGAAGACCATAGTAGATATGTAATCTACAATTTTTTTTTACTATTAATTTGAAGTTATTTTAGTTACATCTGTGTTACTATTCGGTGCAATATACTACTCTTGAAAAATTAGTTAATGGGACATTGAGCACCATTTGAAGCACCTGGAATATATAATGCTGAAGTTTCCAAGCTAAAAAAATTATGTCTGTGTAACTTTAAACTAACCATACATGATTCTGTGTTCTATTCCTGAACATTTGATCGGCTTGCATGTTTGCGGCAATCGTTCATCTAGCAATATTTCTCTGTTCGATCCCCTTTGCTTTGAAAGGGCAGCCTCCAATCTCCATCCACAGTAACGAGCAGGGATCGATTCCCCAAGGTGGTGCGCATCGATACCCTGAATAATCAGTGCACAACCTCTCAGTTTGGTGATGTCATTATGATCGATCATTTAACAATTTAAGGGTAATCTATATGTGTAGGGCTAGCTTTATGTTTAATAGGTTTTATGCTTCCTCCAATTATCCAAAACTGAAATTTGCCCCTAGATCTGTCTTGAATGCATATACAGTGAAAGACAACAATAAAAAAAACAGGGGAGGAAGTAATATGCACTGCTTGCTTCTATGGCTTGATGAAAGTATACATGTTTTGTTTTTCCTTGTCTCTGTCTATTGCCTCAAATGCTTGAAAAGATGCCATACACAGTCTACCAAACAGTGCTTGACTTTTTATTACTTTCTGAACAATTCCGTAGGGACAAAATGTCCTTGCTGCAACGCTGCTCAACACTAATGCCTGGTAACAGTTGTTTCTGCCAGTAATGGATCATGTTGGCACTTAAATTTTAAATTAATCTTCTTTTTTATCCTCTTTTTAACAGTATGAAAACTTGGTCAACAATAACTCCATCAGACCCTTTTCCCTCTTATCTAAAATGATTAGACATGATTAAACATCACATTTGTTTAGCCAAGACTTCTTTTGTTTGATAAAGAAAATTAATTATAAGTGTAGAACTCCCGTTATATGAAGTGACATGGTATGTCAAGGAAAAAGCTTCATCATCTCTGCCCAAGTTTAAACTGCCAAATCGTTATACGTGCCTCAGATAAGATTAACTAAAGGAGCTCCATGTAAGCTAATAGCACTATGCACTTTAGAGTCTATAATGTGTATAACTCTTCTCTGTCAGCTAGCCATACACGTGTCGGATTCCATGTCCAATCGATTCATCATCCGATCGATTCCGGCGATTCTGCCGGGAATCACAGGTGTGATCAATCGGATGAGAAAGACCAACATGTTGGTTCTCCGTCGGATCCGATTCTGAGCCCCTGATCGATCGGACCTGATCGATCGGACAAGGTGGGCTGCATGCGATTCCGGCACGATCGTTTCGCGTGCACGCGCCCGGAATCGATCGTGCCGGAATCCGGTGCGAATCCGACACGTGTATGGGGGCCTTACAAGTCAATGAATTTGAAGGAAATTATACTTAAGCTGAATGTTGGATAAAATGATTAAACCCTTGCAAAGACAGACAGACCGAACCAAAGTCTTTAAGCTTCTAGCACATTAATTTCAAGATGTAGAAGCTTGAAAAGCGTCAGTGGATGGTTAGAGAGGAACTTAGGCCCCCCATACACTCAGCTATGGCTGCACAATTCTTTGGGGACCGATTGCAGAATGATGACATACATTTGTAAAACAAAAATGTTGTGAAATTTAAAATAGTATAGGCCACAGCTGATATATATATATATACCGTATTTTTTTGCCGTATAAGACGCACCGGCCCATAAGACGCACCCAGTTTTAAGGGCAGGAAAACCAACAAAAAAGATTTAATAAGTTTTCAAATCAATTGGGTTAATGCAATTAATTTAATGGATGCAATATTTACTTTAGCCAGTAGGTGTCACTAGCAGCAGTACACTCTAAGCAATACGTCATACTTCACACTGATCTGCAGGATGAAAGGGGGGGGGGGGCTGGGCTGTCTCTCTCCTCTCCTCTCCTGATGTTACTGTTTCTGTGTCTGTAGGGGCAGCAGAGTGATTGCTGTTTCCAGGGATAGGAGAGAGGTATAGATGCATGTTCATCTATACTTCTCTCTTCATTGCCTATGCCAGTTCAGGGCAGGCATTACACAGTTCAGATGGGAGAGCCGGACATCGGCCGACATCTCACATCTGACAGCTCCTCCAGTTCCCCGGCTAATCTCCGTGCCGGGAGAGCTGGCGGGAAGCCAAGGTGCGACCACCGGTGGGGTCGCACCTTGGGTGCGGGGGTCGCGCATTCGGCGTATAAGACGCAGGCACTTTTGCCCCCAATTTTGGGGGTTAAAAAGTGCGTCTTTTATGGCGAAAATACGGTATATATATATATATATAATAAAGTCCAACTTTAACTTTCCAACTTACATAACCACCTAACCATCCATACCAGGCCCCCCCACCCCTACCTATTGTATACTCTGTTCCCCAACCTATTAGATTATAAGCCCGTCTGGGCAGGTTCCTTCACTCCTGCTGTGTCATAACCTGTTCCTGTGTGTATTATATTGTGTTGTATCTCCACTTTAATGTATTGTACAGTGCTGCGATTTGAACCAATTTGAGGGGTACAGTCTTTGAACTATCACTTTAACACCAATAAGTAGGGTTATGAATAGTGGTTGAGCTCGAATATTCGAATTGCAAATATTTTTGACAAATATCAGCTATTTGAGAAATTGCCAGTGGATATCATTCATTGGCACATTTATGGCCATGCAGTGCTATAATATAATCGCAATGCGATAATAAATGCTACGTGTGCGAATTTTGTATTTACGAATATAGAATCAAATATTAGTAGCATTTTCACAAAATATTGTGAATATTGCCCATGCCACTCATCACTAGTTATTAACCCTCCATATACCAAAATGTGTAGTGACTGTCACATTAAACAAACACGTTACCAACGTAGCAGAAAGTTTGCCTTATTTATGCCTTTGGCACTGTCAAGGACCCGTCATTAGCTTTGACAGTAAAAAAAAATAACACAATACATCAAGGAAAAAAATGGACCCTCTACTATTTACTTTACCTAAGCTATTCCCACCCTTTTCCCTGGCCTAATCCAGTACCTTTCAGTCCTAATCAACCCCAGCTAAGCACCCCTTTGCCTATGCATTGAATGGCGTGGGGTATACAGTCCAGCTATATTGCTGAACGACCTCCCCCAACAGATGTAGTGTGTTAAATATTTGTCGCACAACATCTATTGTAAGCCTGAATATCTAGCATCTGTACAAGGTTTTAAGCCATTTATTTAAATTCCATCTAAATCTATTAACCTATCTTAACTAGCGTTAGGGATGGCACCATCTCGTCCAGCACTGCTACCATCACTATTGCACTGGACGAGATGATGCCGTCCAGTGAACATCGGGGCACTGACAGCGCATACTTTCTGTTTTGCGCTGTCCCGGTGTCCCTGATGCAACATCCTGGCTGCTGGCTCACCCCCTTCGAGTGACGTGATGACGTGCTTTCAATGTGCTGCTATGTAATAAATGCAGTAACCCTCTCTTCCCTGGTGTGATTTTACCACATCCATCACACCAGGTTAGAGAGGGTTTACTGCAAATGGGCACATCTGGGGCACCAGAGACTTTATTTTGGTGAGATTAAGTACATAGCGGCATAGCTTTGTGCCCTGATTTTTGTGTTTTCTCATTAATTTTATTTAAAAACAATTTTTTTTATTTTACATAATTGTTTGTTTCAAACATTATTATGTTCAGGATGTCTATTAGACCCTTGTACGGACATATTTTGGGAAGTTACTTGCCTACAACATAAAGAAAAATTTACAATTGAAGTCTATGGTGCACTTTTGGTACAGAAATCTGGACCTCAGCAGTGCGCTAGGGAGGTTAAACTACCTGCTCCACAGCATGACAATGGTCATATGTAAGGGGGTGTATTTGTACATTTTGCTGACGTATTCATGAAGAATGGTAAGTAGTGATGTGAGAACATCAGCCTTGTCAGTTCCACTAACACTAGCATTCGGGTGTCTCACCCGCTCTCTCATGAAAATAATTCTTCCTCCAGCTGGACCAGGCGTGGAAAGGTCTGGCCGGAGGAAGAATTAAAGAATCTCTTCTCGCCAGTGAAGGGGGCGGGTTGAACACCCATACTGTTTATCGGCGAGAAGAAAAGCGAACATACAATCTGCAGACAGTTCATCACTAATACGGAGAATATAACAAAACATAGAGTGTTAAAAGATGACACATAACAGAGGAAGCACTAGAGCACATGGATGTGAGATCACGTGTAAACTTAAAGAGACTTTTATAGGGAAATAAAGCTAAATAAGTTTTCCTTCCAATACAACATTAAACCTAATCTAAAATAGCTTGAAGCTTAAAACTGTAAAGCTTCATTCTTAATTAAATTACTCACAAAGTAACTCTTCAATTTTATAAAGTACATGTTATTTATATTCACTTTATGTTCTGCAGCCATACAGATTCATTAATTTTACAGAAATCCTAATGTGTTCCATTTGGTGTCATTGGTGGTATTTGCAAATTAGCAATATTTTATAATGAAATGATTTTGTTCCTGACTTCCTGGAAACAAGTGAAATCCAAGAACACCGGTCAGGCTAAATAGATCAAATCCTTATTTTACATTCATCATCTACAACTAGGTTTGTTTTTTTTCCAAATTTTTGATACATGGCCAACTGCATCATCCAGATTGTTAATACTAACTGTGCCACCAGTAGGGAGATTTTTCTTTATTTTTTCTCCATACTAATTCATGGTATTGAGGTAGGATTATGATGTTAAAAGAGTTTGGTGGAATCTATCAAACAACTGGACAGTCATTGTGGAGAGGGGATAGAATGGGAAAGTTAGAAGTATAAAGAATACAGGCTCAGTACTGCTAATGTGTATAAGAACAGGAGGTCAATAGTCGTTTCCTATATGAAGCGCAAGGGAGGAAATAATAAGATGGGGATTTAAGCTTATGGAATATGGATGAATACAAGCTTAGCAAGTTTGTTGGAAAATATTTAGAAACACGTAGCCTGTATGATCTGTTATATCTCCTGACTCTTGATCCCTGTTGGTGGCCCCCTAGGTCTGATCTGTCATCTCCTTGGGAGAACTATACTGTGGTTGTATACATGTGGATTGTCATCATATAGTTCTGGTAAATTCCCAGTGGCAGTGGTTCTTGAAACATGACAAGAGATGAACACCTATACAAGTGGTTCTCAAACTGGGGGACAAAGGTATTCCAGGGGTGAGCTGGCCATTTAAAATATACCTTCACATTGTAACATGCCTTCAACCCATGTTGGTTGTTATATTTGCAAGTAAATGTTTTGAAGGGATATTTGGATTTCTTAAACATTATTCTACACTTTCTAAGCTCAGATAACTTGTGTTTGGTATTAAGTACAATTTGAGATTTTGGCATTGTGACTCTGCATATAGAGGTCGAATAATATAGCCTAATAATATAATCTAAGAGGATATAATCTATACAGTACTTTCTTTCATTCACCAATATTTTTTTTACTTTCCATTGTGTTGCCCCAATACATTTGTGTCATGTTCAATGGGACATCCAAAAAAGAAATGTAAGGAAAACTGCTGGAGAAAGCATTCCGATATTGTTTGTAACCCTAAAGAAAAGAGTAATTGTGGTGTCAAGCTAAATCACAAAACCAATGCACACTCTGCAAGCTTGCAAAAAGATAATTCATTCCACCAGCCAACTAAACTTGTTCTTCAGTCTATTTTATATTGCTTTCAATGATCCTTTAATTATCATGGGATTAATTTTAGCTGAAAATGTAAGTACAATTCAACTGAATAAGAATCTTTAAATTAATGTTGATGTGGTTGTGGGTTTCCCAAAAAACAAAAAAGGACTTATGGAGGTGCCCGGTATTTGTACAATAATGGTGTGGTTTCTATGTCACAAATGAATTTTAAAGTGGCAGGAGACCCCACCATACTCCTGAAGAAGTGTCGAGAGGGCCATGAAATGTGTCGAAAAGAGCTTTTTATCATAATTTTTATAAACATGTATATCATATTATTAGTGTTGTTTTAGTCTGTTTTAAAATAATAAACCAAGGTTTATATACAAATAATGGGCCATATTACCATATACCATATTTTTCGGACCATAAGACCTACTTTTTCACCCCCAAAAATACTGTGTATTTACCTATGCCAGCACAGCTCAGAGCCCTGAACTGGCATAGGCAATAAAGAGAGAGAGAGAGAGATGAACTGCCATCTCTATTTTTCTCTCCTGTCCGCAGTAACAGCTGTAACAGCTGATCGGCAAAGCCAAGTAGAAGACAGCCCGGCCCCCCTCCCCTTCTTGCAGATCAGTATGGAGATGACGAGTTCAGCTGAGAGTGTACTGCTGCTACTGACACCTGCTGGCTGAATTGAATATTGCATTCACTGAATTCATTGCATTAACCCCAATTGATGTGAAAACTTATTAAATCTTTTTTTTTTATGGTTTTCCTGCCCTAAAACTGGGTGCATCTTACGGTCTGGTGCGTCTTATAGTGTGAAAAATACGGTAAACATTTCACAATAGAAAGCAGGATTTGGATGCTATCATTAGATCGTATTAATTCCAAATTAAAACATTGCAAACATTTATAAACACTGACAGTAATCTAATTTCTCTTCCTGTAACTTTTTTTTTATTGAATAAACAGTCGAAATTGTTCATATTTAATAGAAAAACTCCTAAAGTTTAAAAAGAGCTGAGACAAATTAATGTTTTCTCCAGTCTTAAAGAATTCTTTAACAGACAAGAGTATAAATCATTTAAGTACTTTTTCTATTCCAAAGTATTGATTTGAGTTGCCTCTTATTGCAGAGTAATTGCATTAGCTATTGTGCTAAACATTTCCAGAAGCATTCTCTGGGCATTTTAAAGACCGAAGCACATATTTATCAAGCAAAGAATCACTTTTAGGAAAAAAAAAATTTGCAGCTATGAGTAGATAAATGTTACAAAAGTAAGGTAAGTCTATGTTGAAAGAATTAGTATTTCCTTTCTATTGTTTTAGACTAGACATCCATCCATGGAGTCTCTCATCAATGCGCCATGCTTTCAATGGCTTTGTTTACTTGTGTATTAGTGATATATTTATTGAGGTGAGTATGTATGTATGTATTTATTTTCTTTTTTTAATGCAGTGTTTGTAAATGATAGAAGCATACAATAGCAACAATACAATAGCAACGAACAGCTAATAGAGCTATAGTTATCATTAGATATAGTTATAATATAGAGTATAATTATTTTATTAACTTTTTTTAGCTTCAAAGATTACAGCATTGATAATATTTCTTAAAAATGATGATTCCAGAGATAAAAGTATCATTACAATTATCTGTGACGTATAATGTGTGCTGCACTTGTACTTGTACGTCCATTTACAGCACGGAGTTCGAGGGGCATCATGCCGAGAGGCAGCGCACAACGGATTGAATACCTATTACATTTTTATTCGTTTTTATTTTTCCATTTTTAATGCATTTAGAACTGGGTATAGGTCCAGGAGACTTATTTCTTAAGCTGGCCACAGACAGGCAGATATTCCTGCCTGATTTTACGTCCGATTGACCACCGTCCCCATTACCACCAATCGGGCAGTGCTTGCCTGGCAAAATCGACCAGGAAGATGCCCCATGTCGGATCTCACAGTGATCCAACATGCCGGTAAATTCACGACCCATTACTTTGGGTGCCTGGCTGATTCTTGTCACTAGCGGCTGTGCATGATGATGTCATCACGCACGGCCACTAGTAATGAGATAAATCTGCCGAGAATTCGGTAGCAAAACTACATGTCTATGCCCAGCTTCAGTGTGCTGTTTATATTTATATTTTTGGATCACATCACTTAACATTACACACTTTAGGAGGGAAAATGTATCCCTCTTAGGATTGTAGGCATCCTGCTTGGACCTGCGGACCACATACCTAACTACAAACAGCAGCAAGACATTTAGGATACACATTTATCAGACCTACAAGTCTCTCTGCATACCCTTCTTATATTGAAATATACGTTAATGAATTGGGTGTCAAGACGAATCCGCTAAGTTTTGTTTATGCTACCATGAAAGTTCCCCCGTGGCTAGAAGTAAAGACTATGCTCTTTAATTTAGCAGTGTGCCACATATCGTCTTTTTTCTAGTGGTGTTTATATTCATTTTCATATTTAATCATTTTAATGTATTAAATATTACATTTTTTTTTCAAGCACAAATTGGGAAAAGTTTACATTTCATAAAAACATTTCAGCTTTTGGAGAAAAAGTGGAAATCTTCTGGTTGAATTTCATATTATCAAAATTCCACCCAAAAAGTCTGAATTTAAACCTAAAAGTTCCATCAATGAATCAGTTCAAACAATAAATGAATTTGATTGTCTCTATTGCCCATAAGTTTTACATAGGGGTTGTTGTTAGATATTGTCAACCAATTGCCACCCAATCGCTGTACACAGTGGTGCCTTTGGAATCCCACCATATGAATTCAACAAAACACTAGCCCTTACTATAATGTCGACCCCAGGAAAACTATAGACTTTATTTATGAACAGAGCCGAGTCACATTAGTAGCTAACTAACTAAGACTAACAGATGAAGGTTTTTTTAAATCTGGTTTAAAGTTGTTAAACCCAAACTCAAAGGTCTTGAGAGTGGTAATACTGTGAATAAGTATTCACTTGATCTTGATCGTACTTACTGGAACTGTAATTTCAGATATTTTATATGTAGCTTGAAATTATAAATAAAGTTCCTGTCGGGCAGTACCACCAGTAGAGATGGTCGAATTTTTCAACTTGCTAACTTTGTGAGCTGATTGCAAAGCCTCTGAAAATGGTATCAACACCATTATTGCTGGTGATGTCCAGATTTCTGTACCAAAAGCGCACCATAGACTTTAATGGAATTTCCTCTTTATGTTGTATGCCTGTAACTTGCCAAAAATATGTCCGTACAAGGGTCTTGTTTGCAACCCTCGATTATGTAAAAAAAATTAAATATAAAATAAAAAATAAAAGGTAGGAGTTGTGTTTAAAGCCACTCCTTAATAGAGATGACAACGTCTCCTGGGAAAAAAATCTACTGAAAAATTACTCACAGAGAAGCATATGATCACCAGTTCAATTAGTATTTTTAATCAACTTAAAATGTTTGTTAAAATTAACTACAACTTCACCATATGGGTATTTTTGTAAAACTACACTTTTTATAATAAGCATGTTAATTAGGACATCGGTTATACATTTTAGCCTTTGCACCTCCATTATTCAATATAAAAGTAAATATAGTGTCGCAAGTCTCAACCATTACATTGCTAATAAATTCATATTTCACTGAACAACATTTGAACTGAAATATTTAAATTATTTCATATGTTAAAGCGCACCTAAACCCACCAGACAAACTTTTTCCTCTAGCTAGCCAACCCCACATTGTTGGAGTAATACGTAAATAAAATATAAAAGGAGAGAAGATATATGTATATTTCCCCCCTGACTCCTCCCTATGATCTTACTAGGGCTGCGGCGATAGGCAGAGTCGACAGTGTCTCACACGGACATTCTTCTGCAGCTGTTCCCATTTTTTTTTCCTGTTTTCACTTGTATCTGGTGGCCCCCTGTGGCCGCCGGCGTTATTGCAGCCTTAACCCATTCAAGACTGGAAGCTAACACTAAATCTAAAATGGTGGCTCCCACAGACAGCATCAGGATAGGTAAATATATTTTTCTAGTTTTTGAGCAACTTTGAGGTATTGGGACAGTTTCGAGGTAAGTAAAAATGTAATGACATTTTTTTGGTGTTTTTTTTTTGAGTTTAGCATTTTAGTGTAATGTCTATCTTATATAATAAGGGTTGTCTGTTTAGTTCTAATAAGCCCAATTAGGATGGGGTTTTGGAATATCATTGCCATAAAAGGAAAAGTTTGTAGAAGGAATTCTAAGAAAACAAAATACACTTATCAATCAAATATCCCTCTCAGTCCAACCAATAGACGTAATGGCAATTCTAATCAAACTGCTGTAATGTCTTTATAATGGAAACATAAACCGAGAAACCAGTTTTATGGCTGAAGTTATAAATGATAAACTGAACAGACAGCCTTTGAAATAGTCTAGGATTACAGCTCAGGCACATGTAGTAAACATTACATGCCTTACAAACACACTCATAAAATGGATCGGTTTAAAAGCTATTCACAGAAAGGAAAAGAGCTGCTAAATAATCTTACCAGAGGACCCATAAAGATATCAAATGAAGTAATATGTCTGATAATGGTCATATTGGTAGAAAATAAGTGATAGGGGTTCTGAAACCTTAATGCTTTATGCATTTATATACCAATAAATCTGCAGGAGTTATGTGTGTTTGTCTGCGTGTTTACTGCCCAACCGAAAATTCTTTGACTTATCCAGAATTTCCGCTTTATTTAATAAAGAACAAAAAGGCACTCTTAAAGCTCAACACAAGACAAAATGTTGAATATACAGCTTCAATGTATTTACTGTATGGGTAGAAATATTAGTACATATGGCCATTTTACCTTCAGGAACATTTATAACATCCTGTTCTATACCCATATACATCAGTTTAGAATGGGTCCCCTCTTTACAGTCATAAAAGCTTCCAATCTTTTAGTGAATTTGCATTGTGTCTGGTCTTCTGTTTTTTGGGTGTTTGCCCATTCATCTAGAAGAGAATTTGTGAGGTCAGACACTTGCAGCAGGGTGCCATAGGATATGGCTTAAAAATGATTGCAATATATGCCCTGTCTTCCAGAGGAAGTTTAAAAAGGTTAAATATTTGATTTTGATTTTTTAATTTTCTTGAACTTGCTAGAATCTCCTGGGTTTGTAATGTGCCAGCCCAAGTGGGAGTTGCCAGCCTCAAAGTGTATAAAAGTGTCCCCTCAGGTGGGGCGGGTGTCTTCTTGAAGAACTGCAGAGAGCTCAAAGCTGCAGGATTGGTGATTGCCTCATGGGATATGCTGACTAAGGGCTGGGGACAGAGGACCCATCCTGGGATGTGAACAGCTATCTTTCTAGTGAGCTAAATCCAACAATGGAAGTGCAACTCCCACAAAGACTTGCACAGTAAGTGACCTGTTTGAAATGGACATTCCCTAAGACTATACCCTGCAGTCCCCTTGGGATCCTCATTTATTCCCCATTATTTGTACCCACAAATAAAGTTCCCCGGTTATGTTGAAAATCCACTCCTGTGTGAGCGATAGGCACCTGTGAGGGGAATCCAGGACAGTTGAGACTACCCTAGAGATGCAGTCTGCAGGGGGAATACTTTGAGGAAGGCATCCCTTGTCTGGAGAAAGCAGCGAGAGAAACACCTGCTAACACCATGAATACACAACTATGTTACATTGGTGCCCAGTGTTTATAGTATCACATGAATGTGCCATAATATTAAAGATTCTAGAAATAGCCCTATCCCCAGATTCGGGGTCCTGGGGGACCAAACTAATAGAGAAGGGGGTTTAAGGCACTGAGGGAGTCAAAAATCTATCTGACAGATTTTTGACTCCCCAAGGACGAATCTTGAATCTGGGGATAGGGTTATTTCCAGAAACTGCTAACACCTTACCCACCCGTACCCATTGCACACTGATGTTTGATAAGTTTATCATCTATGTTTAGATAAGGTCATTGTGTGAGGCAGTCAGGTTCTTTAACACCAAGCCCTTTCAGCCATGCCTTTATGGACCTTGTGATTTTTTGTCCTGGGGCACAACCATGCTGGAACAAAGAAGGTCCTTCCCAAATGGTATACACAAAGTTGTGAGTGTTTAAGTGTCAAAATGGCTTGGTGTGCTGAATTATTAGTTGTTCTTTCACTCTCACTAAGGGTCCTGAAAAGCAACCCTTTTCCATTATCATTCCTCTTCCAATAATACAGTTAGCACATTGCAATCAGGTAGTTAGCAATTTATTGCCATTCTACTTATCCTTTAAGCTCCACATCTGACTGCACGACAGAGACACATGATTAATCACTCTACAGAAAAAGTTTATACTGCCCTAGAGTCCTATGGAGGTATATTTTATTTTACTCCATCTGAGGTTTGCAATTGTGCTTGCTTAGGCTTGCCTGCAACGCCTTGGCTATAGAAACCCATTACATTAATTCACAGGGAGGTTAATCTCAGAGGACATCTGAAACTGTTCAGTTGTTAAGTCAACTGCCACTTTGCTGCTGAACTCTTTTGCTCCTTAATTCTTCCACTTTGTAATATTACCACAAAATTTCAAAAACTATGACAACTCCACTGAATAACCAATTCTTCAACAAATATTGGAAAAGGTTTGGCTAGTTACTTGGTTTTAAACACCACTGCCAATGAGTCTGAATGAAATGACTTAATTAAGGCCATACAATCTGTAGCATTTTCCTTTATGTCAAACAATGGTAGATTGTTGTAACATGTTAGCCATCTTTTGGAGTTCAAGTGATACCCTTTATTGGTTTACTGAAGTCATTAAAAAAGCAAGCTTTTGGGATGTCTCTTCTTTAACCTCCTGGCATCCTTTTTAAAAATGAATTGCAATTATTACAATTAAATCCAGAGGTCATTGGCATCAACTCCGCCTCTCCGGCATCATAAATGACATCATCGAGGTGGACCCGGAAGAATCGGTGGGTCAGCTTTCACTGGACAGGCAAGTATGCCCTTTGTTAGCTTTGGGTAAGTTTTGCTAGTAAATAAACGTACCCCAAGTTAACTTGGGCTAAATGCCAAGAAGGGACGGTCGAACAATTGACAATGCACATTTTTTCCCTGAAATTTCGCATTGTCGAATTTTGCCGGGACCATTTCAACTAAAAAGACAAAAATGTAATAAAAATTTTCACTAAAATCTACATTTTTACTTAAAAATATGTTATAGAGTTGATCATGAATATCGTCATTGCCAATTTTTACAAATTTGCAATAAAAATTTAAGATCAACACTAATGATGAAAGCTCAAAGCTAATTTAGAAAATGATAAACCGAAATTTTGCATGAAAAGTCGAAAATTTGCAATCTAAATGTAATTTGCAATAGAGAATCGAAATTTAACTTGAATTAAATTTACTTCATTTTGCCTATCTCTAATGTCCAGGAGGTTAAGCCTGAAGAAGGGATCTGTGAAATACTGAGAGCTTGCTTTTTCAATGACTTGAGTTAGCCTTTATATCGAGAAGTGATTCAAACTTGGACAGGACGAAGCTTTGAATTGTAAAAATAAAGGTGTCAGAGCTCTGCTCCTCGATCAGCACCAAAACATGGAAGACTAATAGAGTAGACTTCTGAATTCTCCAGAGTCATTAGTGTGTTTTGAACTATTAATAGAAAACCACAAGACAAACTAATCACACAGCATATTTGACTTTGAAATCGCTACAATTCTCCCAACAATTGATTATGTCTGGAGTATTGATTGATCGTGTTTACACGAACATATGTTTCTTTAGTTCAGTATCTGTTTTGTTTGGCTTTTTTATTTATTTATTTTTCTAGAGGAACAGCTTTTATGAAAATGGTCACATTCATTATCAAGAAAAATATTCATTTTTGAGAAAGTACTGTGCTGTTCTTTTCCTTATCTAAAACCATCTGCTAAGTATCCGAATCCAAATGGTAATGTTCAGATTTAACAACGAGAAAATGGATATTTCAAATAGATGTACTGTATCATATAACAATGACTCAGATAATAAATAATTCATAGGCAAAATATGTCACGCTAACGTATGGATTGGCCTGGTTTCTGGGAAAAAAAACTTTCATAGTTTCAAGTAAGCACAAAATAATTAGACTTTGTGTATTCAGAAGTTGTTATCATGTTTACTAATTGGCCCGTGAAACAAGAAAACAGCAATGATGTACACTTGTATTTTACTGAATAAATTAAATATATTACATTTTATATTTGCTTCAAAGAACATACAATACAAAGAATGCTCCTCCAATCAAGTCTCTTCAAGGAGACCTAACAACCACTGGCTCTGTAAAACCTTTGTATATTTTTGAGAGTAACTCTTGGACTCACTGGAGAACTTCATTTTACAAAGTTGCTTTGGTCCATTATTTACAACATTGACATTTTTGGGTATTGAGATCAGACCCTGCCACAGCATATCAATGGGGTTTAAGTCTGAGCTTTGACTGGGCCATCACAACACATTGATTTTTTTTTGGGGTAGCCATTCTGTTGAAGATTTGCTGATGGATGGGATGGGAGCATTGTTCAAGCTTTATTTGCCAATCATTTGCCTCTCATTTGACTTTAGAATAATTTAGTATACAGAGGGGTTCATTGCTTCAGTGACTGCAAAGTGTCTTAATGCCTTGCTATAGGTATCCATACACGGGTCGAATTGTTCCATCGATTCCCGACCCAATCATTCCGGGTGATCATGGAATCTGCGATTGATCAGATCGGGAATCGATGGAACACCACCTTGGGAATCCGATTTGTGGAAAGGCTGCTACATAGGGCTATGGGTCCACCCACGTACTTCAATAGCCAAACGATCAACCAAAATAAAACAACATGTCGGTTCAATGTCCGATCCGATTTTTAGTAGATTCTGGGGTTTTTTGGTCGATCTTTCAGGGTGGGCAGAACCCGATTGATCGCCAAACAATCGCCAATTGATCTCGTGAAAAATCGACCAGTGTATGGGAGCCTTCATAAAGCATTCTTTCACTACAGCTGGCATGTGATGTTTGTTCTGATATGTCATGTTTGGTTTTCACCAAATGTCATGCAAAACAGCTTCATTTTGGTTTCATCTGCCAATGAACATTCCTGTCCGGTGGTTTAATTAGATGCAACATTGCAAACAAAAACTGTCTTGGCATGTTCTTGTTGGGGAAAGAGGCTTTTTCCTTGCAAACCTTCCTATCAAGCCATGCTCATTTACATTTTTCTGTAATTGCACTACTATAAACTTTTTGTAAATTTGCTAGCTTAGTCCTCTAGAGTTTGAAATGTAACTCTGGGTTTTGTGCAGTTTCAGTAACCATTGTACAATCTGGTCTTAGAATTAGTGTTAAGCTCAAATATTCCAATTGCGAATATATTCAGGGAACATCGGCTATTCGAGAATTCGCAAATTTCGTGAATATGGCGGCGGATATTTGCAACTTTGAATATTCGCAATATTCGCCATTGGGATCCTTATGGGCATGGATTGAGAATATATATTGGCAATGTGAAAATAAATAGCACATGTGACCATACATTTTGAAGGTTATGGCGAGGCAATTACGCAATTGCGCATATATTTTATATGTATTATAATTATAATTATAATAAATAAATATTTTCCACTTGTTCATTTTTCTCCCTGTAGAATGACGGACTTCAGATTATATAAAAAAATGTATATTCCTGCCCAGAATAATGGCCAAAAGCAAGTGCTTCTCTAAAGCTGGCCATACACCTTTAGATCTCTCTGTCAGATATCCATTAGATCTACCAACAACTATGTAGTAAAGGGTCCTCTGCGATTGAACACAGGTAGACTTGATTGTTTAGAAAGTCCCTCATATTACATGGTTTTGGTAAAACAAAAAGGAGATCTAAAGGAAATCTGAGAGAATGTATGGCCAGCTTAAGATCAATATTAATGTCTTTCCTCCTTGGCATTGTCTACAACTGAATGCTCCAGTTCTGCTTATAGGGAGTTATCCACACTTGCTGAGGATTGGTTACATGCAGGTATTTAGCATTGATTCTTATGTATTAGCATTTAATTCATATGGGAGTGGTAAGGATGTACTTCATTTCTCATTCAACTTTTTTTTAATCACATTTCCAAATGAAATATAGCAATTCACATCAATACCATGTTCATACATTAAACATAACTAAACTTACACCTACTTTTACCTACAGGATTTCCAACTGCACGAAAACAAGAATTAAAGAAATAAATCAATCTCCGCTACAAAAGGTTGCATTAACTAACTAAGGGAGACATTATTGAGACCATTAAGCCATACTTCAAAGGTGTACTTGACTGTCCACACATTGCTCCTGCATTTTGTCTTAAATAAATAATAACACTGTTATATGTCACCTGTTGATCAAATGAGGTATTTACCTAATTTCAAGGCCTACTTAGGCCCAGATGATTTATATATCTATACATGTATACTATGTCCCAGCAGTCTTTGTATACATGAGCATGCTCTCTGTCTTCATTGATTTGTATTGTGTGGTCAATGCCGTAAAATGCATCAGGGAGTTAAGTTTGTTTGTAACAAATATTGTAATCATCAATTATTTTTGTTACCTACCTTAGTTTTTTATGTTCTTTCTTATAAACATGAGCAGAATCCATGTTATAATTCACTTTTCTTTCTGATAGATTTCACTCTATTAAATCACAGCGAAGAATTACAAATCTGTTGCTCATTTTCTCCTTTCATATGATATCATGTATTTATTAAGCAATCAAGGACGGATAATCCTCTGATGGAACAATTACGGTACCTTTTCCTCTTTGAGTGTTTTGCCAAGGTTTGGAATATGCAAATCTTTATCGAATGCTTTGTACTATTATCTAAGTGCAACACTTTTGCTTAGCTTCTACCCACTCCAAAATCTCAGAGAACGCGGAGGCAATCTAAGCTTAATCATTATGGTTGACCTATAAGAGGTGTATCGATGCAGTGGAAGGAAATAATGAGAAATAATGTAAGGTTTAGTGTATGAACACTTAACATTTGTATTTTCTATAGAGGAAGAGGTTGCCACTTTTCAATTTCACCTTCTAGAACAAATCTTCCCAATCTTCTTCCCTTAAGACTCTCCCACACACCCCCTTCCTATTTTTTTCTGAAAGATAACTTGTCTAAAGTTTAAAGCATATTTTTGGCCCCTTCAAAAAAGAAAAAAGAAAGAAGAATGTGACATGGATGTGTAAATAGCTCATTCCACTAGTCCCATCACTTTGAAGGTCCTGAATTTTTGAACTGGGCTCCTAAGCCCTGTGGTAGGTTAACACAATACAATGACTATATTTTTGTAGTCCAATTTGTTATATATATTGTGTATCGATATTGGGTTTGTTCTTGTCAAACAGATAAAAAGAACATTTTGTTATTAATTAAACAGACCAAAATGGAGAAAACAGAAGAAGTTCAATGTCAGTGGCCAGAGAAATATTCTGGCCTTGTGCGGCTTTGAAAGGACAAGTTGCTCTCGGCCCTCTGTCAAGTTTTAAGCTGTCAGAATTTGAGTACCTGAAAGTCCTAATGGAGTGACCCCTGATCCCCTGGAGGATCACCAAGTCACAATCACCAAAAAGGATTTCCAGTACAAAAATAATTCATAAGTATATTGTAGTCAAAACTTACACTACAGGGTCCAGGGTTACACAATTTTAACCATCCAGGCTTTCACTTGATGGAGCTCGGCCGAACAGGTCTCCTGTACATTACCGCGGGTCCCCATCCAAAATAGTGGCTAATATAGATGACGCAGCAGTGCTGCGCCTTGATGTAGATAAAGCTGGGCATTGTAGCAGGGGGATCTACCCGTGTATTCCCATTAACATTAAAGTTTTTCTTCAGATTTTCCAATGTTGTGTACTTGATATAATTCATACAATGGCCTACAGGACTTTATTTTGGGTTGACGGGTCAAACCCTTTTCCAGCGAATGAACCTACATAGATACACCATCTAGAACCAAAAAATGGATGTCCCTGTAGTGGCTCATATTTGTAGCAGAGGCCACAGAATCTCAGGATTATGGTACTAAAGGGGAATCTCAGTCTGGTCAGAATTTGGCTGGAGCTGAAGAGATGCTTTCAATGACTGAATATGCAGCTTTAAAATAATCAAACTTTTGTAGATTGGGACATGTAATACCATGCCACTAATAAAAATTGTTTATAATGATACACTTATACAGTAAAATGGTTTAGGTAAACTGGCTTATTTATTAACACAATGGCCTTGTGCGAAGTTCAGAGACCCACAGCTATCAGTCAAGGTTCAGTTTATAGCTATGATCCTGTTAAAATGCTTTCGTTTGGCTGCTTTGGGTTACTGCAGTTTGCCAATTTGTCCTTGGTTGTCAAACAAGTTTAAATATTATACAGTTGTTATTCTCTAGTTGTCACTGAGAGCTCTAGTATTCTCTTAGATCTTGAAAACAGCAGAAGGCAGTTATATTATTATATATGAAACTTTTGCAATCTTTTTTTATTTATTTTTTTATTTACAAGTGTATTTTTCATTCCAGCAAAGTAAGTTGCATTTGTATTCCAACAGCATGCATAGAATTTGGATACAGAATAAAACATTTATTTAAAATTAATATTTAAAGATTTGTCTATATGATTGCCTTGTGTCTACAACAAGGAAGTAGACCGACTACCACAATGTGTTCTTTTATTGGTTTGGTGGACTGTATAATTTTAAGATGTCTATTATCCTGACCTTTCTCAGGATGAGGCATCTTACAGCTGGCTTGGTCACAAAGTTTTTAATATACAAGCAATTGAAAATTTTATGAAGAAAACCTTATCTTCTTTTCTAATTGTATTTCTATTAATTAAAAAAAATTCTCCTCTAACTGCTATATAAGCTACAAATTCTATGAACAGATGCCTCCGTGTTCTCTGAGATTTTAGAGTGGGTAGAGGCTAAACATGGGACATGTTTTTCTTTTTTAACAGCTATCTAGATATACAGCGAGGAATAAAAGTGTTTAAACACCATTCGATTTTGCACTCCTGCTGCAAGAGCCAGCATAAAAAAAAAATACAGGAAATCCATTGTATTATTTTTACAGAATTTGAACAGCTGGCAATCAGCAAGAATTCTGTCTCTCAAAGGCCTGTTCCTCTGCCTTTAAAAAGTCCACCTCTACTCCACTCATTAATCTTAATTGTCTGAGCTCTTTAATGTCATCTGTCTACCCCACAGTCAGTTAGACTGCAACTTCTACCATAGGCAAGACTAAAGCGCCACAAACACCAGAGACAAAATTGTAGACCTTCACAAGGTTGAAAAGAGCTATGGGGCAATCAAACAGCTTGGTGAAAATAAATCAACTGTTGGAACAATTGTTAGAAAAGACGACTGTCAGTCTCCCTCAGACTGGGGCTCCATGCAAGATCTCACCTTGTGGGGTATCACTGATGATAAGAAAGGTGAGGAATCAACCCAAAACTACACTGGAGGAGCTGGTCAATGACATGAACAGAACTGGGACCACAGTTTCAAAGGTCACTTCAGTAGAACACTACTCCATCATGGTTTCGAATCATGCATTGCACGGAAGGTTCCCCTGCTCAAGTCATCACGTGTCCAGGCCCATCTAAAGTTTGCCAATGACTATCTGGATGATCCAGAGGAGGCATGGAAGAAAGGCATGTGGTCAGATGAGATCAAAAATGTATGTAATAACATACATTACATTGACATAATACTCACCTGACAGCAGATTAAATCTGTTAAAACTGCTGCAGAATAAAAATAAACATACTAAGCATCCTCACTTCCTCATTCCTGAAGCCATCATGTTTAGTAATGGCAAGGAAAAGCTGTTCCATCCACACTTTATGAATACTTCATTTTGAATATGGAGCTATAAAAAATGGCCACTAGATAGAGATTCTATTACATTACATTAGATCATGTGGATGTGCAGCTGTCATCAAAATCCCATGGGACTACAGCATTTCATCCCAGGTGTACTTGTGGCAGTATTTACAAAACACTCTGACATGTAGCTGTCACACAGTGGGAGGGGAGATTCATAAAATTGCCTCTCCTGCTGTAAGAAACATTTTCTTATTATTTTTATTTTTGAGCAGTGATAATGCTGTTAATATAAAGTGCCCAGTGAGGTGGTAGGTCCGCTTTAAGGAGAGGATGAATGGGGCCATGTATTGTGAGATTTTGAGCAACAACCTCCTCCCTATCAGAGCATTGAAGATGGGTCATGGCTGGGTCTTCCAACAATACAATGACCCAAAGCACACAGCCAAGATAACCAAGGAATAGCTCAATAAGAAGCATATCAAGGTTCTGGAGTGGCCTAGCCAGACCTAAATCCAAAAGAAAATCTGTGGAGGGAGCTGAAACTCCCCTGTTGCAGTGTGTGTAAAATCCCTGTTGCAGTGTGTGTAAAATGCGAAACCTCTGTAGACCCCTGTAATTGCAAACAAAGGCTTCTGGACCAAATTTTAACACTGATTTTCTCAGGTGATTGAATACTTTTGTGCAGCAATACAATACAAATACATCTTTTTACGAATCAAACAATGTGATTTCCTGATTTTTTAAATGCTGTCTCTCACAGTGTTATTTACCGTATTCTTCGCACAATAAGACACACCTGACCATAAGACGCAACCAGTTTTTAGAGCAGGAAATCAGAAAAAAATATTTCATTTGTTTAAATGAAAAAGTGAAAAAAATCTCATGCAATACCCAATTTTAGCCACAAAAATTGTGTCACTAGAGAGCACACTTTGGCATCTCTTGGCTGTGGCCCCATGGGGGAATCTGCACAGCGATCTTCCTGTCTGCTCTCCGCTGCCTGTGCAAGGAAGCTGCCTGCAAGTGCAGCTTTCTCCGCACACACTCTGCTTTGGCTTTATCTGCGTGGCTCTGCAAATATAGCCAATACAGCTCAGCTCCCCAGCAGATTGGAGATCTGCATAAGGCGTAGGCCCTTTTCCCCCCCAATTTAGGGAGTGAAAACGTGCGTCTTATAGTCCGGAAAATATGGTACATACTACTAAAACTTTCCTATGTTCAATGGTCAACATCCCAAAGCATATGCATTTTTTAATCTGAGCAGACAGAAGGTATAATTGTTAGGGTCTGCACCACACAACCTGGATTGGCGCAGGGGTGTCAGGAGCAGGGAGT